>CAWUHW010000005.1:257027-632792 GCA_963922195.1 Panagrolaimus sp. PS1159
AAGCAGTGGTATCAACGCAGAGTACTCACAACAAAATATGAATAGAAAAAGAACAATGCATTTTTCCCGATTTTCAGTATTGAGCATAATAAAAAAATAGTTAGAAATGCGATTCCCCTTTTAAAAAAGTCGTTTCAAACAATCAACAAATAGAGTTTAAACTAACCTCGGGCATTATCAACAAATGCAAAAAAAATATATGTTAAATGATTTATTTTTTAAAACTTAGTATTTATCACATTTTTAAAGAATCTGACGATTTTCCTGACGCAGGGGGGTGGGGGGTTTTACCTGAATCTGACGCTATCCGATTTCGGGGGTGGGTGGGTGCAGAATTTCCGATTTTTTCCCGACGTCAGATCTGGACAGTCCCTAAACACGATTCTTGACTTTAATGAATATAACTCAATTATCAACAACTTTAAAATTTGCAACAAACTCAAACTACAATAACCCATATGGAGCAATAAATGCAACAATAAAACCTATTTATTACAACCGCATTGTTTTGCAATTTTTATCTACACCTTCTCCAAATCATCCCCTATTTCCTCAAAACTTTAAAAATTTAACAAAATCTCAAAACTACCGTAACCCGAAGAACAAAGAATGCCAGAGAAAAACCCATAACAAAAGTATTCAACTACGAAATTCTTATCTCCCACAACTTTATCTCCCATTTCCCCACTCCCCCAAAAAGACACAAATAAATTTAAAACAATAAATAATTTATTCAAACATTAAAAAATCAAAAACACAAGAAAAAGAACCCGTTTTACAATAAAAAAAAGATTTACTTATTTTCAACAGAAGCAGCTCCATCATTATTCTTTTTGAATTCAATAGGAATTGAACGCTTTTCTGCAGAACCTTCAATTCACCTTCTAAATCAACTTTAATTTCATTATCTTTGAATCCACGAACATCTAAACGATATTTGAATCCATTATTATCATTAATAATTTGACCAGCATGATCACGAAGACGAAGTTGTTGAGTTGAATCATCAAAGAAATGATCAAGTGAACGTTCTAATTCAGCCATTTCACGAAATGGATTCCATCCATTCATTTGATGACGACGACGTCCATTTCCAGCAATTCCAGACATTTCACGAATAGGATCATAGAGCCAAAGAGACATTCTTTGAAGATCAAGTAGAGAGAAAGCAATAATAAATAATAAAGCACAGTTGAACGAGAGCAAATCACCTAAAATTAGATGTAATTATATTGGAAAAACAAATGTAGAAAAAATTCGCGATTTTTGTCGTCATTTATCAAATATGAGCCCCTATTTTTGTTCTAAATCTTATCCTCAATTCAAAAAATAATATTATTCAAATAAATAAGTGTTTAAAAAAAAGTTGATGCTTTTTTTAGATATTCGGCAAAATAGTGCAACATCTTGCAAACGTTAAAACTTTGCAACCAGACATCCTTATCCTTTCAGGAGTGTCTCTAAAGCTGCCCAAGAGGCATTAAAAAGTCAAGCAAAAATAAAAAGTCATAAAAAAATTAAATAACTTATAAAATTTTAACAAAAATTTGTTTTTACATTATCTACAACATCGTTGAAAGTAGCCATAATATTTTCGTGCCGGGTCCATCTTGAACGTATAGTGAACATAGGGTATATTAAGAAAATGGTCTTAAAATTCGAGTTTTGCAATGAAAATAAATATGTTTGTATTCTTAAAATGTTTAATGAATGCTAAAATAATAAAATAAACCATCAAAACATCATATTTTCAGTAATTTCGATTTTTTAGGATTTTTTTAAAAAAGTGTGAAATTTAGTCTATTTTCAAAATGACATAATTAACAAAATATGGGAAGATATGACAAGTTTATGAGTTTTAGGTCAAAAAATAACTGTTTTATGATTTTTAAGAGATGTTTCAGACATATCGAGTCAATATTTGGTATATGCGGAATTTTTCAAAAATGATGGTATTTTAAGCAGATTTAATTTAAAAAATTTATTTTTTGCTTTGGTAACATAGGTGAATATATTTTTTAAACATTATTTATAACTTATTTTATCGTATACAGCAAACAGAACACAAAATACATGCATTTGACCACTTTTAAAAAAATCAATTTTTTCGAACTTTTGCACTTTTTTTAAAAAAATCCTAAAAAATCGAAATTACTGAAAATATGATGTTTTGATGGTTTATTTTATTATTTTAGCATTCATTAAACATTTTAAGAATACAAACATATTTATTTTCATTGAAAAACTCGAATTTTAAGACCATTTTCTTAATATACCCTATGTTGCTTTTTTCTAAAACTATATCTTGACGCGAAATTACGAAATATGATCCGGGAGTTCTGAAACTTCCCAGAATAACTCTTATAGCATAGATATACATGATAAAAGTCATCACTAGTGAATATCTCAAAAAATTGATGAGTTATGTCTCCAACATGATCCTAAAAATGCACTTTTTGCAGAAAAAATGATAAAATCATATCGCACCCCGCGGATTTTTTCATGGTATTGACCATGGATATGTAAAATCTAATGGGGAATCTAATAAGATCAAAAAAAATTATGCCCATCGTTCAAATTTTGAATGTTTATATTGAATTACCGTATACCTGTCACTTTAATGGACCATAACTCATTGATAATATCACTTTAAACGGTTAAATTATGTTTTGCCAAACTCCCCAGATCAAGACGAATCGATTGATATATAATTTGTGGCACGTTTTATAAATTTTAATTTTTGGCACTTTTTACGGCACGGCACCTCGTAACTTTGTGCCATGGCACTTTTGGTCAAAATGGAGTTTAAATTCTTGTTCTCCGTCATCGAATTAGTCCAGGCGCAAAGAATTAGCTCTCAAACTGAAAATTTCATTTTTTTGAAATCCGAGTCAAAGGTCGAATTTTACAAAAAACCTCTTTTAAAAACCAAAAATTGTACACTATTAATTCAAAAACTTTTTTGATGAAACATGGAAAAATTTATGCAAAATCTTTTGAATGATATGGACATCTGAGAAATAGAAATAAAGTGTAACGCATTTACGCTTTACAGCATTTCAAAAAAAAAACAAATCAAATATTTCTTTCGGCTGTAAAAAAATAAAACAATTTTCATTTTTAAAAATTATTGTGGTACTTTAAAAGTACTACACTGAGACATCTTGAAATTATATTATAAGCGTTTTACACAAAATACAAAAGTTTAGTTAAAACTTTTTGTATCAACGATATTCAAGTACATTTATATTATTTTTTTTTCCACATAATAAAAAATTTATTTAGGGGCTGTCCAGATCTGACGTCGGTGTTTTTAGGGGGGGAGGGGTTTAAGCTAAATCTGACGAAATCTGACGGGCAGGGGTGGGGGGTTTTTCCAAAATCTGACGTCGGCATAAACTGGTATTAAAGGTACAGAAAAATATTATTAAATTTTTTGCACCTTTTTTTCATTTGCTTTTTTGCTTTGCCGCCCACAACAAAATATGAATAGAAAAAGAACAATGTGTAATTTATAGTAACTTTGGATTACTTTTATTGATGGGTTCTGGTGTTATGGCTGAGGGACCTCAAACTTGGGTAATTAAACCTTTATTAAAAATAAACGCGATAAAAAGATAAAATACAAACGATTACAAATTTATTACAAAATAAATGATCGACTAAAAATAGTCTCTTTTTAAAGCGTTAAAAGGAATTGAATAAAAGCAAAGAGAAAAGAGAAAGGAGAAAATAGAAAGAAGGCGGGTTAATGTGAAAGGCGGAGCATCCGCGACGACACTCCCGGGGGCGATGAGATTATCATTTTAAAAGAAATACAATAATGGCAACAGCTCCTAATCCGCCAATAACCCATAATACTCGATCATAAACAAATTGAAATGCATGAACAACCGCATCAATAATACCACCTCCAATATTTGTTCCATTTCCATGAATAAAATTCCAAGAAATATCATGTTCAATATAAGCCAAAATACCGTATACTTGAAAAGAAGTTGAGGTCGTAAAACATTTTAAATTACAATTTTCATTAACGACTTTGCTATTTGAATACCAGCGATGAGTAATATGTGTTCCATTTGGAGAACATTTAACATAAAATGATTGATTTTCACATCCGATATGACCCAATATTTGTCCAAATGATGATTGACAAGTAACATTTAAAATGGCACCTTCTGGACCAATACGGCCTTTCAAAGTAGCATGCATAATTTCACAAGAAGCATTTTGAATATATTCTGATGCTTTAAATCCAGTTGTTTCAACAACCATATCAAAGAAAGCTGGTAAATGTACCATCGGAACAAAATTTGAATCAGGAAAAATCATATGTTGGCCAACATTTGATGGTAAAATATGTTCTTTCCATTGCTTTTGTAGTTCATGTTGGGATCCACACATACATTTTACTGTTGAATCAGCAGCTTGACAACGGCAAATATCAGGCTTTAACGAACATTCTTTATTTTTATTGCACGTAACAATATCAGTTTCCTTTTTGGCATCTTGATTAATCCATGCCAAATGAGTTTCATTTTGAAGGAAAAACGTTTCAGCACGAAATAAATCCATAAATGGCAAAGTTAATCGTTTTAAATGGAAGCTAATATTTTCATATTTAAATGTTTCACCTTCATATAAATTAAAAGTTTCATTTCTTTCTTCCTTGCTTGATCGAAGTTTAACCATAACTTGAATTTCAGGCTTCCATTCTTCACATGAAAATACGGTTAAATCCGGTTCAGTTACTTCAATAAAATATCTGTAAAATGTGCAGCCAGTACCAGGTAAAAGACACATACAAGTTGCAGATCCACAGGATTCGACGCAGCTTGTAACACCAATATGTTTATTTGCTCGATCCAGTTCTTCTACCATTTTATCTGGAGCAATTTCAGCGCACATTTGATCAAAGCAAAGGCCAACACCAGGACAATGTTTATAAGATTGTACATCTATTTTTCCAAGTGCAGTAACGAAATGATCAGTTTTAACACATTTAGCATGAACCAAAGTTTTAAAGGTAAGTGTTGAGACTGGTACATTATCACTTTGAAACAATAAACATACTTCAGTTTCAGAATGTGCAGTTATAAGATTTTGTTCAGTAAAATAACATTTTGTCCAGCCATCCTTATCAATAATGCAGCTTTCCTTTCCGGCTTGAATTACAACAGAATTTGAGCAAGCTTCAGTTGCTGGAATTAAAACTAAGACGATCATAGCAACAAGGATTGAAAGATGTGAAGTTCTTCGCATATATTTTAATGATCTTTCTGCTGGAGCTCGTTTTTCTTTACTTCTTAAAAGTTTAGCTTTAACATCCTTTGATTCTTCAACTTCATTGCCTCTTTCAGGATCTGGTTTTTCAACAGCTTCATCCCTTTTATACGGTCCTGCTTTGCAAGTCAAACATACTTTTGGACGTGGAATTGGATCCATTTCAAGATCCCTTTCTTCATGTTTATTTGATCGCTTTGCAATATTAAATAAGCGAGCCGCTCCCGCCGCAAAAAGACTTTTCTTCTTGGATTTTTTGCAAAGTTTAGATAAACCAAGGGTAATAAGAAGAAATATTAAAGCCATTAAAATCCATAGAAGCCAATGCCAACATTCAAAATTAATAAGTTTACGGAAACACCAATTACAATCAATCATTTTACAGTAATCATCATGTGTTTCACAAATAACTTCTTGTTGTACATATATTCCTTCTTTTGAATAACCAATTAAATCTACAGGACCACCAGCAATTGCGATTTCCAATGGTAAAGTGATATTAAATTGTGTTGAATTTATTGTAAAATCCTTTGTTCGATGAGGAAAACGAATAACCATTTTTGCAATATCGGTAACATTTATCATCATATTATCAGCTGCACAAACAGCTTGTGAAATAACTGGATAAGCATTAATCATTGGTAAACATATTAACATTACTACAGTTAAATATAATGGACTAATTGTTGTTTTAGGTCTTGATGAAGTTTTTGGTTCCAAATTTGCTTCAAGGGGGTAAAGATGGCTTGGAGAACGATTTAAAATATTGCCGTTTCCAACTTTAACTGAAGCTTCTCGAATTTTTCCATCAGAGCTTTCTTTTACTTCTATTAGTACAACATCATCAATTGCTGGCCGAACATCAAGACCTTTTTGCTTGTGAAGAGTTGCACATGTATCCCGAAGTTGTGAAAGATATTCTTTTTGCCAGCGATCCCAATATTTATTTAAACAATCATTAATTTGTGTAAAATTTGCTCGAAGTTTATCTGCAGTTGAAAGTTGCGGTAAATATTCTGGATCTTTTGGATCATCTCTATCTTCCATTTCAGGTACTGTAAGTTTAGCATTTGGAATAATAAAATCAATTGGTCGTAAAGGTTCTTTTTCAGGATCAACTTCAACAATTGGTCTTGAATTCATAATGCCTTGGATTTGTTTCACAACAGTAAGAAAATCTTCTTGTAACATTTTTCGACGACCAAATGCAAATTTTAAACAATTTTTCATTATTCCAATTAAACGTTCATAGACCCCTCCTTTCCAAGGTGATCTTTCAGTAATAAATTTCCATTCAATTTTATGATTTGCATTAAAATCAATAAGTTCAGGATCATGTATTACTTTTTGCCATTGAATGACTAATTTCGAAGCGGCTTTGAAGTTGCTGCCATGATCGCTTAAAAATTGTTGTGGAGTTTTAAATGTTCCCATAAATCTAATAATTGCATTTATACAACATTTTGCAGACATATCTTCAAGAACTTCCAAAAATACTGCTCGTGTTGTGAGACAAGTGATAAGTAATATCCATCTTTTATGTTCATCTTTTCCTTTAATACTCCAAGGACCAGCAGCATCAATACCACAAAAATCAAATGGTGAAAATTCTTTAACTCTCGAAGATGGAAGATTTGGCATAATTGGCAGGCTATATGGTCGAGCCTTATACCGTACACAAGCCCGACATTTTGAAATTGATTTTCGAACAACAAGTAAGCCTTTGGGAATCCAAAATCTTTCGCGGATTTTTGTTAATGTTGCTTTAGGTCCACCATGTAAAATTTTTTGATGATTGTGATGAATTAAAAGTCTTACTTCTGGACAATCAGGCAAAAAAATTGGATTTGCAAGTTCACTATCACTACAATGTTGAATTCGAGATTTTATACGAATTAATCCATCATCATCCAAAAAAAGATTTAAATTTTCAGCAGTATGTTTTGTTGGTGGATGTTTTTGTTGAAGTTGCTTTATAATTGCTTTTTCAGCTTTTTCAATATCTGCTGCAGTCAATTGTCCAGATTTATCCTTTTTTCGACACAGATTGCCAAATTTGATACATTGACCAATTACTCGAACCATTTTTATCCATGAACTTGTTTTTTCAGCGGAATATAATAATTCTGGAGGTTCTGTTACTGTAGCTTTTACGGCACATACAACTTCATTAATAATTTCAGGAATTTCAATTTTGGGATTGAATTTAATGTTTGATGGCCAATTGCTTGTTGTAAGCCATGATGGACCATTTCTCCACAATTTATTATTCTTTAATTCATCCATTGTACATCCTCTTGAAGCAACATCAGCTGGATTATCTTTTGTTGGTACATGTCGAATGATTAAATTTGATTCCTTTATAATATTAACACGATTTTTTACAAATGTTTTTAAATGTTTATCAGTTTGAAGCCAATAAAAAACTGCAGATGAATCGGTCCATAAATACATTTTACATCCAATTAATTGAGGCAAAATTTGCAAAATATATTTGAGTACTTTTGCACCAAGAAGAGCAGCCAATAATTCGATTCGTGGTATTGATATTGGTTTTAGCGGTGCCACTTTGGTTTTACAAATTAAAAATTCCACCTTTTGTTGATCACTATCCAAATCTTTATGTACCAAATAAATTACAACTGCATAAGCTCCCTTTGATGCATCAACAAATCCTTGAATATCAGTTGTTGAATTTTTAAATGGTGATCCAGTAAATCTTGGAGTTTCAAATTCGATTTCTTCTTTTAGCATTTCTTTCCATTCTTCAGCCATTTCAGGTGGTAATGGTTTATCCCATTCAAGATTGGAAGTCCATAGTTTTTGTAAAAAAATTTTATACCGTAATACCACCGGTGCAATAAATCCAAGTGGATCATATTTCTTTCCAATTTCAGCGGTAACTGATCGCTTTGTTACAGGAAGTTTGAGCAAATTTACTGCTGCTGTAAGATTGATTGAAAGAACATCTGCTCTTGGATCCCATTTAAGGCCAAGCATGGACATGATTGATGGTTCAACTTTAAAATGCTTTCTTACTGTATCACTGTTTGACATAATTCCACGAAAATTCATTTTTACGGAAGCAAATGCATCAATGGTTGTTTGAGCTTTATAAATAGCTTCTTCTTCAGTTTCAGCTTTAATTGCTCCATTATCCGCATATGTATGAACTTTTAATTCTTCTCCCAATTTTTTATCTTCCATGCTATCAAATAAAACCATTAAAGCAATATTCATAAAAAATGGTGAAATTTTACATCCAAAAAGAACAACACCAAATTGATAGGCAATAATATTTGCTGGATCAAAACCTTTTTCTAAATATTCTTGAGCACTTTTTAACCAGAAAAAACGAAGATATTGACGATGTTGTGGTGCAACTTTTATTTGAAGAAAAGCTTTTTGAACATCTCCCATAACAATAATTTTTGCCATACGATACCGTAATAAAACATCGACAATTTTTGGCATTAATGGAGGTCCAGCGTCAAGGAAATCATTTAAACATGGTGAATTTTTTGACATTCTTCCAGAACAATTAAAGACAACACGTAAAGGAGTCGTTTTACCAGGAGTAATAACACCATGATGGCTAAGATAATGTCCTTTCAAAAATCTTTCATTATCAGGGATTCTTTCAACCATTAAATTATCTTTTAAATAATTGATTTGAGAATCATATTCCATCAAATAATCTGGATTTGCAGCTAGTCTTTTTAAAGATGATTCAATACATTTCGTCGCATAAAGTTTATTTGATGGTAAAGTTGCAGGATCTTTTGCAAAAGGTAATTCAATTTGTATTCTTCCATCAATAATTTTTGCAGTTTTACAAAAATGCTGAACTAATTCATCGTCTTGCCAATTATCTGATGCAAAATTCTCCGTATCCCAAAATTTTGGAATTTCATGATGTGATCCTTTTATTTCTTTTGAATCCTCTTCCTCTTTCATAACTTTTGTTGAAAAAGAATGGACAAAAGTTCCAGTGCCACAAATAATTGGACCGAGTCTTGAAGGAATTTTTGAAAAACCATTTGCAAGTTCTTCTGATAAAACAATTTTGCCATAATGATCATTTCCAATTAATATTTCTGGTAAAACCATTACTTTTTGATTGCTATCTTTATCCATCTTTGGTAAAGCTTGAGTTAAAGTTGGAATTGTATAAGCATCAAGTTCAATAAATTCCCCATTTTCTGCTTCAACATGAAAAATAACAACTTTTGATTCTGTTTGCAAATTATCTGAATCACCAAAACGAGAAATTTCAAGCAAAATATTTTCTTTAATAATTGGAAGTTGTAAACTTGCTGCTAATTTTTCATTGATAAAAGTTGAAGCTGAAGCTGAATCCAGCAAAATATCTACTTTTTCAAAATGTGCATTTTTTGGATTATAAATTTTTGCTTGAGTTATTGGCATAGCAATTTCCTTACGTTTAGAAACTTGTACATCAACTTTTACTGCATATGCTTTTGTTACAATTTTTGCATTTGTTTTTGAATCAGGTGCTTTTTGTTGATATAGTCGACTTTTACTGCAAAGAACTGTTGGATGTTCCCATTTTTTGCAAATAAAGCAATTCAATGGTGAACATCTTTTTGATGAATCATGTTGTTTAAAGCAGTTTTCACAAATTGCTCTTTTTTTTAAACAATTTTTTCTTTCTTCAAGTGTTGCATATTTTTTACAATGTGCTGGACGATGATCACTTCCTTCACAAAAAATGCATTTCTTTTGCTGTGACTTTCTTTGTTCCGTTTTTGAAAATTCATTTTGCGAAGGTTTGCCCTTTTGAACTGGCGCCGCAGATGTTGCATTTGTCTGCGTTTTTTCTTTGCTAGGCACCGAAGTTTTAAATTGCATTTCCAATTGCATTTGCCGAATTACAGTATCTCGAAGGCCTTGGAAAGTTAATGGCATACCAGTTGAGCAAGCTTTCAATAAAAAGGAATTTGGTAACTTTTTTAAATAATTTTGTTGAAGTCCCATATCTTCGACATTAATACCAAGAGCATGAAGTTGACGCAAATAGCATTCCATTTGATTAATTGTGCTTGCAATCGAAGTTATTGAATCATTTGCTTTTGGAACTTCATCATATTGTTGATAAAGGGCTGTTAAAATTTGATTTGGTTGACCATACATTTTATGTAAAAGATCAACAACCGGCTGATAATTAACATCACAAATATCATATCCTTCAAATGCTTGCTTTGCTTCTCCTTCCAAACATGATAAAAGAAAAGCTAATTTTTCAGCATCCGAGTAATTTGGATTATTATGCACTAAAGAGTAAATTTGCCAAAAGTTACGGAATTTTGCACCATTTCCATTAAATCTTGGTGGAGGAATTTTTGGCACAGCAAATGAAATATGTTGTGGTTGTTGATACATTTGTGTTGGAGCAAATTGGTAATTCCATCCTTGTTGTTGCGGCATTGTAGTATTAATTTGTGGAACAAATTGATTACGATTAAACATACTTGTGCCTCCAGTATTCGTTTGTGGAATAAATGAATTTTGTGTAACAAATTGATTTTGTGGAACAAATTGATTTTTTGGCAATTGTTGATACGTTGTTACTGGTTGAAAAAAATTTTGTGCCAAAGGATTTGGGGATACGGTAATTGGTGGCCTAATCCCTGGTGGTGGTGAAGGTGCAAAAATATTTTGCGGACTTTTGGAAATTTTTGAAGCAGGGTTATAGGAAATTTTTGAAGCAGGATCAAAATTTAAAGGACGAGTTTGATTACCAAAAATATTAAAGCTACCTGCTTGTGATTGTGGACGAGGTTGCTGATCAAAAATATTAAAGCTATTTTCTTGTGGTTGTGGACGAGTTTGATTAAAAGGAGTATCAAAAATATTGATATCTCTATCTTGATCATCACGAGCTTGCTGTTGTGGATTAACTTCTTCACTCGTACCTGTATTTTGTTGATCAGCTGGAACATCTCCAGTTGTCGATTTTTCAGTACTACCACCTTCTTGAGTCGGGAAAAATTGCATTTGCTTAGTCAAACCATTTTGGAGAGCTTGTTGAAGTTTGGTTTGAGCTGTTGTTAGTTGATTATAAAAATATGTAAATCCTTTCTCATTTTTAATTTCTTCATCTAACTTTTCTTGCTCATCTTGTGCTTCATTTGCTCCAGCATTTGACATTTCTTCGATCAAATTTTCCCATTCATGGTGAAGGCTTTGAAGATTATGAAAGGAATCCATTAATTTCATTGATAATGAATTTAAATTAATGGAATTTTGCGATGCTTCATGAAAATCATTGAATTCTTGATTAATATTAATTCGATCGGCTTCTTCTAATCTTGTCGTTGCCACCTTTTTGGCTCTTGCATACCGAGCTTGAAGCGTTGATGCCATATTTGACCTATCGATGCACCATGTATTTTATAGTAACTTTGGATTACTTTTATTGATGGGTTCTGGTGTTATGGCTGAGGGACCTCAAACTTGGGTAATTAAACCTTTATTAAAAATAAACGCGATAAAAAGATAAAATACAAACGATTACAAATTTATTACAAAATAAATGATCGACTAAAAATAGTCTCTTTTTAAAGCGTTAAAAGGAATTGAATAAAAGCAAAGAGAAAAGAGAAAGGAGAAAATAGAAAGAAGGCGGGTTAATGTGAAAGGCGGAGCATCCGCGACGACACAATGCATTTTTCCCGATTTTCAGTATTGAGCATAATAAAAAAATAGTTAGAAATGCGATTCCCCTTTTAAAAAAGTCGTTTCAAACAATCAACAAATAGAGTTTAAACTAACCTCGGGCATTATCAACAAATGCAAAAAAAATATATGTTAAATGATTTATTTTTTAAAACTTAGTATTTATCACATTTTTAAAGAATCTGACGATTTTCCTGACGCAGGGGGGTGGGGGGTTTTACCTGAATCTGACGCTATCCGATTTCGGGGGTGGGTGGGTGCAGAATTTCCGATTTTTTCCCGACGTCAGATCTGGACAGTCCCTTATTTCATTTCTTTTTTGGATATTTTCCCTAAAAGAACCTTGCATTTGTAAAATAGCCAAAATTTATTAATCTTATTTTTTAGTAATTTTTTTATACTTAGAGGACGAATAAGAGTGGTAAAGCGGAAATATTATTTAAGATATCGGTTATTCCGAATCTTTTGGACAATTATCCATTCAGACGAGCCCACAGTAATTGTAAAATAAAATTATGGATTATTTTTTTTGATTAATATGTTTTAATGGTAAAAAGCAAATTTAAGGTTGTCAAATTTTTACAAATTGATATTTAAAGAACCAAACAAAGCTGGAATTTATACTTGTGTTCAATCATCAAAAAAACTTGTTTTTTGTTGAAGAAAAAATTTTATTTTTATAAATTTTCATTTCAACTGTTAAACTTTTTCATTTTAAATATAAATATGCTTTCGTATAAACTATGAAATAAAATAGTGCACAAGATATCAATAAATATCTTTGTTATATACCTTATCGCTTGGGTTAAAACAATAACAGAAATCAGTCAAAGAATTATCTAAAGCGCCATAACTTTTTTTAACAGCTGGAGTAACCACCAAACGGATTTTTAAAATAGTCGAAAATTTATTTTTTACTTTACTTATCAAAAATTTGCACAAAAAGATTTTCGTAAAATGTTATTAGTGGAAATTTCTACGTTTCTATCGCGCGCAAAAACTGTTGGCAAAAAGTTTTTTACACCTCTCTCCTTTTTTTTGCAAGATTTAATTTTTTCTTCCATTTTTCATTTTTTTGCAAAAACTTTTTTTAAATTTAAATTTTTACAATTTGTTAGTGATTTGTTTCTTTCATTTTTTAAAAAAATGTGGAAAATGGATTTATGTATTGATTTAAAATCGACTTCAATTTCAACTCAACCTGAAAATGCATTGATTGTTTATTCTTCAGCACGTGCAAAATTTCTTTCAACATATGTTTCTCGTCAATCGTTCGCTTTACCTGATTCTGTTATGTTTTACATTCTTAAACATCCAAAAGATGCTAAAATGTATCAAAAAATGATTAAATCATGCAAATACTTTTTTATTATGAATCCTATTCTTGTTATTCCGCGTTTATCTTTTGATGGTGATGGTGACAAAGAGTGGCAGAATTTATCCAAAGTAAAAACTGATATGTCGAATTTAATGTCTAAAATTTGGATTACGGAAAAACTTCATATTAATGCTGGGAAAAATGAAGAAAATATTCTTTCATCTGTTATTTCAAAGTTTTATCGATGTGATGCAAAAAAATTTATTCTTTATAATGAAACTATTTTATATCATGATCTTTCTCGACTTATTGGATCTGCTCAAATAATTCATTTTTATCAAAATGTTCTTGTCAAAAATGATAATGGATCAAATGTTAGTCTTGAAAAAATTGTTGAAGCTGCTGTTAAAGCAAGAATTGTTTATTTGTAAGTTTACTTTTAATGCTTTGTTTAAGTTTTATATAATTCATTTTAGAAATCCTGATACAATTTTATCATCCATCACTTCAAAAACAATGAAGGAACTTTTTAAGATTCCACATTTTTCACACCTTCAATTAATTTCTTTAACACGTATTCCAGAATCTTTTGATATTGAAACCTTTTATGCTTATATGAAAGTAAGTTTTCTTTAGCTACAGAAACATTATGTTTAACAAAAAAAAATGTTTTTAGAAGAATAAATTTACAAAATTTGGTTTACTCTTTGATGAATCAATTTCCCAAGCTTATAAAAATACAGTAACCATCAAACAATTTTTGACGTGTAACCCTATTAAAATTGCATTTTTATTACAAAAAAAATTTAACATTACTAAAAAATGCATTTTTAACATAATTATTGCAAAAAAAAACATTAAAATAATTAAAACAAATTTATTTCACCGTCATTTTTACAATTTTAAATAAGGCACAAAATAAAACATAAATGTTAATAAAATACAGTATTCAATTTTAAGTAAAATTATTCAAAATTTTTGACAACTTTTTTCAAGGAATTCCAGTTCTTCTTGAAGTCCATGTTCTTTTAAAAATGGTCCAACTTTATCCAAACATTTTTGATGATATGCATTTAACCAGTCAATCTAAAAAATATTACAATTGGTTACGGTATTCAAGAAAAAATAATCTAGAAATTCAGGGAAATTCAAGAAATTTCTCCATTTTAAAATCGTTTGTGTATGATGTCAACGAAAATGGTTCTCAGATTCAAATACAGCTTCGGATAGGATTAAAATTTTTACGAAAACAATTTAAAAATTTACGAAATTTGGACTTTACAAAAAACAACAATAATTAAATCCAATGCTCAGTTCAACTGCGAGGATTATTTAAGTTTAAATCGAACCCAAACGATTCCCCAGTCAAATGAAAACGGAAGAATTCCTTAAAAACATTCTTACAGTATCCCCCATAACTCCCTAAAAAACATACATGCTTTTGTTGAAGTAAATCACGTTGAATTAAATTTTGTTGAATTGGAACAAGGGTTAATGGTTCAAAAGTTAAAAAATTTTCTGCACCAGAATGTAATTTTTCACTTTTAACAATTTCATAACAATTTTCAATTCGAATACCAAATTTTCCAACTTCATAATATCCAGGTTCAATTGTAATAACATTACCTTGATGAAGAGTTCCTTCATTTGCAGATGAACGGAAGCTAATTCCAACTAAAAAATTTTTAAAAAATGTTATTACAGTAATCAAAGAAGAAATGACTTACTTGGTCCTTCATGAACATTTAAGAAATGCCCAACACCATGTCCTTAAAATATTAAAGATTATTTAAAATTTAAGAAAATGCCAATATCTCTACTTACCTACACCATGAAGGAAATCATATCCTTCATTCCAAAGTCCAACTCTTGAAAGTGCATCCAGCCGAGAACCTTTAATACCATCAGGAAAATTTTGTTTTGCAGTATCAATATGTCCACGAAGTACAAGGGTATTCATTTTAATAAAGTATGGATCAGGATTTGTTGAATGGCATACGGTACGTGTAACATCAGTTGTTCCATCACTAAAAAAACACACATACAGTAATCTTAAAGATATCAAAAAAAAGTTTACCGATAATGTGCACCAGAATCTAACAAAAATACTGAATCTTTTTTGATAACTTCATTTCCTTCAGGTTCTTCAGGATGATAATGTGGAAATGCAGCATGATTGTCAACAGCAGAAATCGTTGAAAAGCTTAAAGTAACATATTTATCATGCTTTGAACGAAGTTCATCAATTTTTGCTGCAGCTTTTAATTCGCTAATACTTTCATTTCCGCTTGTCAATTCTTTTTTTAACCAAACAAGAAATTGTATAACTGCAACAGAATCTCGAATATGTGCTTCACGCATACCTTTCATTTCAACAGAATTCTTTATTGCTTTCATTGCTTGCACAGGCGAAGAAGCAACAATTGCATTCTCTTTTGTAATACATTTACCAAAAAAATAATTTGTAACTTCTGGAATGAATACTTTATGCTCTTTTCCATGAGCAGATTTATTTTCTTGATGATATTTACGAATAAATTCTTCAGCTTCTTCATAATCATAGATATGTACTTCTTTAAGGAAATCTACAGATTCTTTTGTTAACTTTTGACGATCAATAAAAAAATGTGCAGAATTATGTGTAACGAATAAGATGGAATAGACAAGAGGATTGTAAGGGATATCAAATCCACGAATATTTAGCAACCCTAAAATAGATACTTTAATGATTAAAGAAGCACAAAAGAAAAATGCATACACATAATATCATCCAAACTTGTAAACAAAATAGAATCACATTTTTTCTTTTCAAGTTTTCCACGAAGTTCTTTAAGTTTATCGCTTGTTGATTTACCACATTCTTCAACGGATAAAGTTGTAATTGGATTTACAGGTGCTTTTGGTCGATCTGTCCATATTTCATCAACAAGATTTCCAGCAATAGGTAGTGGTACCAAATTACCCGCTTCTAAATTCTTAACAAAATTCATTCCATAACCTGCAAAACATGTTACAACAAACCAATTTCAATTTTAAAAAAGAAAAAACTTACAATATGCAAATAATTGTGGATCAAATGCAACCTTTTCCCCATTTTTAAGATTATTTGTTAACCAATCCACAGGTTCAATTGATTCTGGGACTGCTTGCTTCATTAACTCCCAACCAGGTTCAAATTGTTTAACAGCTTGGGCAAAATATCGTCCATCTGTCCATAGAAGGGCTCGATGCTTTGTAATAATTGTAAATGCATTTGATCCACTAAAACCAGAGAGATATCGAACACGAAAATCATGAGGAGCTAAATATTCACTCTAAAAAGATGGAAGTTGGTTAATTTTTTTTAAAAGAAAGAATAGCAACAATAAGTGCTCCTACAAGGTACAAAAAAGCCTTTTGCTCCTTTATATAATCATAAAAAGCTTACTTGATGTGCATCAGTTGATGGAAGAACATATGCAGAAATGCCATGTTTATCAAAAAGTTCGCGAAATTTTGATAATTTTTGACTTTCAGCTCCACTTCCTGTCATGGTTAATGAAGATAAAGCAATAGACTGAAAAATTAAACGATACAAGTACATACGTAAAAAAGTAAAACATTAAATAAAAAAAACGAAAAACGACAAAAACAACTTTTTTTAGTCTCTCATTAAAGTTAAAAAAGGAAGTTGAAAAAATAGTGAAACAAAAAAAAAGTTAGACACCTGTGAAAAAATGATGCATTCAAAAATGAGAAAGAAACGGAAGAAGAAGAAGCAAGATTCTTTGTTTTAGATAAGAAATTTATTCTTTGGTTTTTGAGAAGGAATAGTAACATAGTGCTATTATAGAAATGTGTTTATAGCCTGGAAAATGATTTATTGATGAAAATCAGCAATTAATTTTTTGATAAAATTTTTTGTTGGGAAATAAAAAAAGGAACACTTTGTCTTTGATTGAATTGTACAAAAATAGCGATGTCGCCCTTTTTTAAAGAAGATAGAGAATGTACAGAAACATTGATAATTTTGTATTGCAAAATCAAAAATTTTGGAGAGATTTACAGTAAATCCAAACACCCTGTTTTTTTAGAAAAAGAGCAAGGAACACTAAAGTTGAAGATTAGCTCAAACAATGAATACCAAGTGTTCCCTCCTTTCTTTTTTTCAATGTTTGAACAAACAACAGAGAGAAAAACAACAACAAAGTTTTTAATGTTTTTGTTGTTGTTTTTTATGCATTTTTTTAAAAACACAAACAAGTTTTACCTGCTTTGAATGCGTTTTAAATGTTAAGATATAAGTTTTATTTTATCTTTTATCAGCTAAAAATAAGCTTACATTCTTCCGGCGTGTTTACTTTTACAACTTCTTCGTTTTTCTTACAATCCATTTATATCCATCAAATCTTTTAGCCTCCAAAAAAGAATGGTTGTTTTAATTGAAGAAATTCTTGGAGAAATTTTTCGTCAAATTGGTGACATTTCAGGAACATCTGATGATTCCAAAAAGTAAGCACATCTTTCATTGATACATTTATAATTTGCATAATTTTTCAGGAAACCCAAGAACGAAGAAGATAGCAAAAATGATGTTGCTAATTTTATGCTTTCTGGACAAAAACCCCTTGAAATTGCTTTAAAATTTTTTGGTTCAACAAATACTGCAATTTTAACAGAAGAACACGTTGAACTCGTTACTGTATGTTTATCGCTTTTTTAATATATTTATTAAAAAAATTTTTCAGGATAAAGATGAATCAGTAAAATTTCAAGCTGACGATCTTATCTCAATTGAAGCAATTAAGGATGTTCTTCAAAAAAGTATCAAAAAATTGGAATGCAAAAAGTTTAATGAAAAACATGTTGAATTTTGGAATGCTTTAAAAAGTTTGTTGTTTCCTTCTTTTTGGATATATTTTATTTATTTGTTTTGTTTTTTAGATGTAACTGAACTTGAACTATCTGATTTCAATTTTTCTGATAATGAAAAATATGGTGAAGTTGTAAAAAATATGAAATCTTTGGAAAAGGTTACAATTGAACTTGATATTTATTGCCTTGGTGTAAGTCTTGAATTACGGTAGTGCTGTAAAATACAAATTTGAATTTTTAGTTTTTGGAAGGTGTTTCAATTACTTGCAAAGAACTGGTTTTGAAAGGTGAAGCATTTGATCAAATTGAAAATGCTGACGATCTTGAGTAAGTTTATACTTTTTTTTTATATTGTAATTTTAACAACATACTTTTTTAGTATTAAACTTCCATCTGTTAAAATTCTTACAATTATTGGACGATATGTTGGTTGGGGTCCAACAGATATGTCCCTTGAAACATTAATCAAAAATCTTAAAAAAATGTGTCCTGACCTTGAAAAACTTTCTCTCTTTATTGATGATGATAATGTTGATAGTGAAGTTCCAAAAACATTTATTGAACTTATTTCAAAACCAAAAATTGATGAAAATCTTGAATTAAAAGTTGTTTTCAATTTTTTGTTGCATGAATCAGCTTGGGAAAAAGTGAGTTTTTATTTAAGAATTTTCCTGGAATATAAAAATGTTTTAGTCTAACTTTCACAAAGAACTCAAAAAGCATCCTGATATCAAACTTGATGAAAATGGCTCAAAAAGTAAAATCAAACTTGGAGAAAAGAAATTAATTGAATTTAATCTATCTTCTGAAATGGATGAAAAAGAGGAGGACGAAAATGGTGATGATGAAAAAGATGACGAAGAAGAAGAAGATCCAACAGCTGAACCAGCAACAAAAAAGAAGAAAGCCTGATTTTATGAAGTTTTTTAAAATTGTTTTGGCAAGTTATCTTATTTTTTATGTTAATTCTATAATTTTATCAATCACTGCCTCATTTTATTATATTTTTCGGCCTTTAATTTTTTTGTTACAGTATTATTAACTTTTTACCGCTCTCTATTGTTTAATCACAAAAAATGTACCCCCGTTAATACTCAATAGCTTTATTTGTTAAATCTTCCGAATTCAATGAAAATTTTGTTAATAAATAAAAAATTTGACAAATTTGACATTCACCATCACTTTTTTCATCTTTAAAATGTTTGCATTGATGTTGTTTGCATTCCTTTAAATTTGTAGCAGATTGATTTACAAAATTAAAAAATTGAAATTCACTTGGAAGGATTAAAGCTCGAATATATTGATCTGATGGTGGAATGAATGTTGTTGTTGTTGAAGGTGTTTGAAAAGATTTGAGTGAAATTCGATTTATTATTTGATTAAAGATTCCTGCAGAAGTTGAAGGCAATGCTGGAAAAAGCCATGTTGGAAATCTTGAAAATTTAGAATTTGGTAAATTTGCTTGAATCCATTTTCTTTTTTCGATTGATCCAATAAAAATTTTTTGATTTGAAGTAATAAATATTAGTTGAGAATTATGAATAATTAATTGTCCATCTTCATGTTTTCCAAATGCTTCAAGAGAGCCATGACAAGCTTGCCCAAGTGGAATTAAAGGTGATGAAACATTGCTGAAAAATAAAAAAAGTTTATAATTATACAACATTTATTGAAGGATACTGTAACACTTTTACAAAATGCACAGGGAGATTCAAGAAATTTCTTGATTTTTATTCAACTGGCAAATCGTTTAGCAAAGATTTAAACAAAAACTATTTTCAAAGTTAGCTTTAAGCATTCGGCAAATCGAAATTAGTATTTATTCGAAAAAAATTATTTTGTGCAAAACTGATATTCTTTTCGAAAACAGTCGAAATTTTGATTGGTCTAATGCGGAAGTTAACTTGATTATATTAAACATAAACGATTTGTTCGTCAAATGAAAATCAAGTAATTTCTTTTACTATCACGTATAAAAGTAAAAACAACTAGGAATTTTTTTTGTTACAGTACCCCCTCCCTCTTAACTTACAATAACATAAAAGTTTGATTCATAAATAATACAATTAACCAATCACCAAAAAGTTTAATGCTTTTAGGAGTTTCTGGAAGTTTACAAATATTCCTTGATTTTCCAGTTTCTCGAACAATCATTTCCAAATCATTACTTTCTTTTACAATAATCAAAAATTGCCTAAAATTACAACATTGACTACAGTAATTTTTACAAAAAATATTTAAACCCTACCTATTTACATCACATCCAATAATATGTCCATCAATTTGTGAATTAATATTCTCTTGTAAATTCCATATTCTTGCAATCTTTTTTCCAATACCATGTGTCTTTTCATTTGTTACTGTAATTGTTTGCTTTGAATTGTTTTTCTATAAAAGTTAAAAAATTAAATTAAATATTGATGTTTAAAAAAAAACACTTGCATCATAATAATTAATTCCAAAATACGGTTGTACTTGCAAAGGTTTATCTTTTGCATATTTATCATAATAATATTCCATTTCTGCATCATTGTTAATAATTAATTTTGTTGACTTTTTCTAAAAAAAAGCTTGTTTATTTTTGAACAATGCTTTTAAAAAAATACAAAATACAGTAATAAGTTATTACTGTATTTTGTATTTTTTTTTACTAATAACGCACAAAAAATAATGAAAATATTTTTTTGGTGTATTTTTTTGTGTCAAGGAATTATACCTTAGAGTTTCACAGCGTTTTAATCTTGTTTAAAAAAAATTAAACTTACAATTTCATAATTAAATTTAATATTTTTCAAGTAATTTTTTACATCTCTTTCTTCATCAATCTTTTCAGCCGTCGCCACTATCACCTCTGATGCTACAGGTGATTGTTGTAGTTGTATCGGTGTTGTTGATAAATGTCGCTGTGGAAATTCTGTTGAAGTTTTTGAAATTTTTGGTGATTCGTCTACTGCTTCTTCCAACCCACCCAAAAATGTTGTCATAATTCTTTTCTTTCCAACTTTTGTTCGAACAATCATTGATGGCCCAGAATTTTCTTCATTTGACTTTTCTAAAGCTGATGTTGCAATCGGTGCCGTTGAAGGTTCTGAAGATGGTGCAGAAATTGTTGCTGTTGTTGTTGAAATAACTTTATCCAATTTTTGTTTTGTTGATTTTTCTCGTTTTTCATATGCAAATATTTCAGAGATCTTTTTTGACCATTGATCAGCTTCATCCAGCTCACTTTCAGGATTTTGTGAATCCGATGATGGGGTTAAAGTTTGTGATGGAAGCCCAAAACCATATATTTTAACACAATGTTGATTTAATTCATGCTCTGAAACAGATACACCAATTTCACTTTCTTTAAAAATTACAAATCGAACTGATCCATCAAGTGATGAAATTGCAAGATGTCGGCCAAACCTATAAAAATTAATCATGTATGTACTCTCAATGGAGATATATGAAATCTGTTTTGATAGACAAATAAAAACAATCCAAAAAACCTTTTTGCAAAATTTTTTCAAATTTAGTATTTGATACTGTAGCAACCCCCACATGTTGGATTACAATATATCCCTCTACATCAAATAAAAGAACTCTTACCATTTCATATCAACAATTGTAAGCTTAACAATTTCTTTAATAACAACAATTGGCCGCCGAGTTTTTGGAATTTGCCAAACAGATAGCGTTCGATCTCGTCCACCAAGGGCAACAACATATCCAAAATGTTTTCTTCCTTTTTCATCGGTAAAAACTTTTAGCTCTTTACAGAATGCCTAAATAATTTAACAAGTTTAAATACTTTTAAAAAACAAACAAACCACACAAGCAAGTGGTCGACGATGCCCAACAAGATCCTTTTCAAAGCTCCAATCTTTTCTCATAATAATTTGTGCCGTAGGCCCAGAATTATTTACCGTGGATGGCACAATTAACATTGAACCATCTGGTGACCAATCCATTCGTAAAAACATTGTTGATTGAGAACTCTAAAATACAAAATTGTAGTAATAAAATTTATAGAAAAAAATTTACCTCTAAAAATGGCTCCGTTAAAGTCCATAAACATTCCCAAGAATAAACTTTCCAAATTTTAAGTGATCGATCAGAGCTTTGTGTTGCAAGCAACTTTCCCATTGGATCCCATGAACAACCTTTTATTGCTTCACCTTCTTTATGTCCACCATTTTTTTCATTTAAATTTGCTAAACATTGTGGCCAATTTTTTATATTCCAAATTTTACAGCATCCATCTATTGAAGTTGATGCAAGCATAATAGAAGTTGGAGAAAATTCAACATGTAACACTTCTAATATATGCCCCATAACAGTATATGCAGGTCGATAAATTTCTATAATTTTTCCTTCACCATTTTTTGTGCGGGATTGTAGGCGAAGAATTGTAACAGTTTTTCCATCGTCTGCAACACCAATATCTTTTCCAGAAAGTGAGAATCGAACACAATTAACATTATCTAAAAAAATTACAATAGCCAACGATAAAAAAAATAAAAAGTTTTACATTGAAAATTTGCTGTTCCAAGTACTGCAATATCTTTCTTTGAGCCACCTGTGCCATAAATGCATGTAACATCCCATACTTTTACTTCTCCAGCAATCCCATGTGAACCATGTCCACCAGTAACAAGCTTTCGACCAGTTGGATGAAAATCCAAAGAATTAATGGCATTTCCTAAAAAGTTAAAAAAATTACTATAACAAATCTCCAAAATCGAATAGTGATTTCTTTACCTCCATGTGCAATCTCAAAATACGCTCGAATATGCATTTGGCTGCTGCTGCTGATGCTCTTTATTATTTTTGTTTATTGAAGATTTGATGATGAAATTTGCCGCTCGTGAAATAATGTTGAAGTTCTTACAATCCTTGTTTCATCTAAAAATTAAAGTTAAAAATTTTTTGTTTAAACAACGGTTAAAAATTAAGAAAAATGTTGACTTCATTTTTGGCGAAACGCCGATCTAATGATAAAAGCAGTCAGAAACATAAATTTGTTCGTAAATATAGAAACGTGCGCGTAAATAAAAACTCCAAAAAAGTTACAAATATTCAAATTTGAATTCTGCGAAAACCACAATCAAAATTTTAGTATTTCGATTTCAAGCCTAAAAATTGTTTGTTTAAAGCTAAGATCGAAATATGCTGGATTACGTTTACCGCAAAAATACAGTTGTTTTGTCTTTTTACAAAATGATATTACAATAAATTTCTTTGTAAAAATGTTCAATTCCGAAAAAGTAGAAATTTCGGACACAAAAATTATTTCGAGCAAATAAACACGTTGTAATCAATTCAAAATTATATAATAAAAAAAGTTTATTAAAAAATCAACAAAAAAAACACAAATGAACGAAAAGCAATTCTAATCAGATTCTTCTTCATCACTTTTGGCATCAAAAATCATTTTCATTAAATCATCTTTGTCATCATTATCAGCAGAAGCATTTTGAGATTTCTTATTTCCATGAATAGATTTTCTTTGTTCAACTTGTCGACAATATTTTTCCCATAATCCACCTTTCTTTAGCACCTTTTCTTCTAATCTTTTAATTCTTGAACCTTTTTCAACTTGATCTGCAAAGAATTCTGCTTGCTTTTTGACATTTCTTAATTCAGCTCGAAGGCGTTGATCTTCAACTCTTTGCTCATACACAAGTTGCTCCATTAAATGTACCCATTTAAAACCATGCAAATATTTGCATGTCCAAATGCAATCATATGCCATTGAAGTTCGCTTTCCAAGGACCATATTTCCACAAAGCATTTCGGCAACTTGTTTTGCCTTTCTTTTTGATACAAATTCCACCCATCCTTCAATATATCTCGTTCCAGACGGACCTTTTTTAGCTTTTCGATTTTGTTTTAAATATATTCGTTTAATTTCTGCAAGCTTTGAAAGTTCTTCCCGCATTCGGGATACTGTAAATCCAGGTGGAATTGTTGGAAAATATACGACACCTGAGCGACGTTGTCTTTCTTCAGCATTTAATTCTTTTTGAGCTAAAAAGAAGGAAAAAATTAAAACTTTTTAAAGTTCTCAATTTTTTTTTAAAAAATACTGTAGTTTTTTACAGAAGCAACATTGGCAGTTTGGTTTTTTGATTATATTTTTTAGCAATTTATTTTATTCTTTTGACATTGATAACGCTTAATTGATAGACCATTTGAGCTTTGGAAATATTACATAAAAGAATAAAGAGACCGAAAAAGATCGGGTCGATATGTTAGATCAAGTTTTTGCATTTTTAAATATTTCTAACAGCTCAAATCACTAAAATAGCCCCCTAACTAAACGGTATCAATGGCCAAAGAAAAAATTTAATTTAAACCTAAAAAAACTGAAATTTTTTAGATCTGGACAGCCAACACTGAAATGTAATTGCGGAGCTCCATTTAAGCAAATCTCATGGTGTACAAAAACTGAAAATAGAAAAACATACTTGTACCATTATCTTCTTCAGCTAATTCTCTTTCAATATCTTCAATTGTAAGCAATTTATCACGAATTACTTTAATATCACGAACATCACGCTTTTCATTGATAAATTTGCTAAAAATTCTTTATTAACAATTTTTAATATAAATATGAAAAACTTACGATTTCTTTTTGCCTTTTTTGGCTTCCCTTTTCACTGTTGCAGTTTTGCCCATTATTAAATTTTAGTTTATCTAAAAAGCTTTTCTCACACTTGAGTCGATCCAAAAAAAGAATAGACGCAACCGACTAAATCGAGTTTTTTCGCGCTGAGAGTTTTGCTAGTGAAAGAAAAAGAATAGAGATATTTATTTTGGTTACCTGGTTACGATAATAAAAGATAACAAACAAAACTTGAGAAAATTTCTCAATTTTTTATGAAAAAATGTTATATAAAACTTATTTTTTAAAAAATGGTTTACATAATTTATAATTTTTAGTAATTAAATTAATTAAGTATATATATTTTTTGCAAGTTCAAGGTAAAAATAATACAAGAATTTTGTTTTTTTTGTTATAATTCGTTTTGACAGAAACTTTTATCAGCTAAAAACTGGGGAAAAAATTTAAATGTTTTAGGATGACAACAAAAGACGAATTTTTAAGCGACTAAATAAAGCTATTTTTGTATAAGTAAAAAAACAAAATTTTTAACCATTCTTTGATGATTTATTTGGATTGAGTAATCTTTTGGATGCCTTAAAGTTGGATACTTCAGGTACTTTCAAACCTTCATTTTCTTGCCTTGGAAATTCAAATGAATTGTATAAAAATTAAATGAATAATTGATCTTTACAAACATTTTAATATTGCTTGAATAACAACAGTAGTAAAAATTTGCTTATCATTTTTGATTGAATCAGATTTTCCTTTTTGCAAATCTTCGTTTTTGCTAGGGTTGGTCGGTGATAAATTTACCGGTAAATTAAAAAATTTGTATGTAGGACAAATGAGAAAATTTTTAGAAAAATGATAAAAATTTTCCAAATTTGATTTTCATAAAAAATTCTTCCGAGGCGGATATACTAAAAATTTAGCTCGTTTGTCTTCAAAATCATGTTTTTTAGCGTTTTATAAAATCAAAATTGTATTAATAGCGACAATGGAAAATAAAAAAATGATTTGTTTATTTAAAAATAAGTTATATGCACTTAAAATTCAATTATTAAGCATGCTTTTAACTTTTAAAGTCATTTCCAAGCTAAATTTGGGTGAATTCGGAGGCTGGAGGCATTTTTTGCATTTTCGGTAACTTTACCATTCGACCGGCAAATTTACCGAAGATCAAATTTACCGGTAAATGACCAATCCTAGTTTTTGCTACCATTTAATGAATCTGTTTCAACTAAATTTTCATAAGCAGCAATATGAAGGGAAAGTGCGCTTTTATTGGTGGCATTTGAATAGGTGTTTTTTTCCATGCTTTTTTAGATTCTTCATTTTCAGTTGTTTTATCATTAATAAGATTTGAAAAATTAGAGCTCTTTGTAGGCTTATTTAAATATGATGGATTTTCTCTTTCTTCAATATTATCAGATATTGATGATCCTGATAATTTTATAGTTGTTGCAATGCCTAATATTTATTTTATGTTGTTAAAATTAAGACTAATTTACAAAAAAATTCATTTTTTTATAAACAAAGAAAGCTACATTTATAGTTCTTTTTACATTTTATCAGAAAATTAATTTCTCAAAATCGAATTTTTTGGGACTGCATCAAAATGGTTTACCACAATTTTTATTGTTATATGATTTGCTATTCGATTGAATTGGAGATGCATTCAAACATTTTAATTTTTGATTCAAATTTAAATTTGAGTATTTAATGTCATGAACAGTTATTAACAGTAACCGATTCTTGATTATCATTTATGAAAAAATAATCAATCTTTGTTGCCATCTGAAACAAATTTTTATAATGAACTTGAAAAAAATATGAATTTATTAGTAATAATTAACCGCAAAAATAATTTTTTAACGCACCGTTGAAATTTTACAAAAAAAGCTTTAAAAAAACAATAAAATCCACAAAAATTATTCACTTGCAAAAGCGAATGATTTAAAAGTACATTGCAGTTTTGAAGACAAACATTATAGTGGTGCAATATAAGAAAGGCGGAGTTTAAAGAAAACATCGAGAAAAGAAAGTTTTTGATTTTGGAAAAATTTTTAACAATTAAATTTGATCTTTTTTGCAAAACATATTTTTTAATTATCCTTTAAAAACTCATCAAAGGAGGATAAATTATACTTTTTAAAATAACAAGACAGAAACAAAACATGTTTTTGCAAGGCCTGAAATAAGGATGGACGGGGGCCCGGGGCTTTTTTGAAGGCCCCCGGCCCGGGGCCTTACGGGGCTTGGGGCCTGAGCCTTCGGGGCCCCGATATGGGGGCCCGGGGCTTTAGCAAAACAGCTGTTGTAACGGGTTTTAAGCATGATCTATCATAAAAATGAAAAAAATGACCTCTATAGAGGTGATTTTTATCAAAGCTGTTCTTCGTTAAAGTTATTTTAAACAAAGAAATGAAGAGTGCTATCGCTTTTAATGTCTTAAAAAAATTTTTAATCGAGTCTGGAAAAAATTTTTTTAATCAAATCTGGAAAAAAAATTTCGGGGCTTTTTCAGGCCCCGGGGCCTGAAATTTGGGCCCCGTCCATCCTTAGCCTGAAAAATTATATTGTAATTATTTTTAAATTGCAAAATATTAATAGAACTGCAGCATTATTTAGATGTTGCGACTGATGAAGCAAAAATTATCAATAATTAACATAATAAAATGCAAAAAACTTTTGATGAATCTTATTTGAAGACAAATTTTTGTGAAAATGTTGAAAAACAATAAAAAAATTTATGGAATAATCTTAGCACTTCTAAAATCAAATACATAAATCAACGATGCACTGCAGCACAATAATGTTTATTAATACGTTTATATTTTTTTTCGAGTTCATTATAAAAATTTGTTTCAGATGGCAACAAAGGTTGATTCTTTTTTCTTAAATGATAATTAAGAATCTGTTACTAGTAACAGCTGTTGATAACACTCAAACTGTTCATGACATTTAATACTCAAATTTAAATCCGCCAAACTGTAATAAAAATTTTGTATATTTTTTGCATGTATGCAAATTAGTTTCCGGGCTAATTAGCACAATATTCAAATTTTTTTGGAAAATTTGATATATTTAAATTTTATGTGTTTTACTGATTGTGTAATCCGTAACTGATAATTTAAAAAAAATTTAAAAATTCTATATTTTTCGCTATTATTCAAGAAAAATAAAAAAAAAAGATCTTGTTCATCTCTGAATTTTTCCTTAAGCGTTGTACGTTACCATGTTACACGTTGTAGGGTAATCGACTGAGTCGACTATTTTTAGATCGACTTAAGCGTTAGAGAGACTCAATCTTGAATAAAAAAAATCATAAGGAAATTTTAAGAGGTATGTGTTAACTGTTACAAACACATATTACAATTATAAAAAAGTAAACGCAACATTTATTTATTTAAAAAGACAAATACATAAATGAATAAATTAAATTACTTAAAAAAAAAGAACAACAAAAGGCACCACCGGACGACAAATTTCAAAAAACGGCTTTGACCGCCAAAGGCAAAACTCATTTTCTGTTCGGGAACCTTTTCTAGATGTGATTTTTTGACTAAACTTTAAAGCTTATTTTGAGCATTTTGGGGTCAAATGTTATTAAATTTAGTGTTGATTTTCGATCACAGCGACCTCGAAAATGGAGAAAGCTTTTGTTAAAATATTATGTTTAACGGTTTTATGAAAAATTATGATGGACAAGATATAGCTATATATTGATATTATGACATTATATTGTCTTATAATACATTATGTAGCATGTTAAAGGCTTAATAAAGATAAAGAAATGGTAAAGATGTATGTATATTTTGTCAAAGTGAAGTATCAACGAATAAATGTAAAGCTGGAGAAGCATCCTATCAAGATAATCACTGTGCAGCAGAAAAGTTTCTTTTTACTTTTAATCATATATTTGACATCAAAATGCTCAAAATAAGCTTTAAAGTTTTTGTATCAATCTCAAAAAAAATACGCTTTGGCAAGCTTTTCACTGGCATTCATTTTTTAGTAAAAGCCGTTTCTTAAAATTTATCGTCGGGTGGCATAAATGGTACAATTATTAGCTATCCAGCAAAAAATGGTACTTTTTTCAACCAAGGAAGTTGAAAACAACAAGATGAAGAACGAGATGGCCAAAGATAAAATCGGCAAAGACACGTTCACGATTAATTCCATTAAATTCTTTTTGATTTTCAGGATTTACTTGGATGCGAAGGCATGCTAAATAAAGAATTACAGTAATATACAGTCGGATTGAAATCCACATTTAAAAATTCCGTGGGGACCCCCCCCCCTCAAGACTCAAGACTTCCAGTTTGCCTGAAAATCACGAAAATCTAAGATTTTGAAACTGCATCAAAACATCCGCCTCCTTTAAACAATAACCCCAATTGCAAAAAAAATACGTACACAAAAAAGGGAACACGTTAAATATATATAAAACTTTAAAAAATGGTAAAAACCCAATAACTATGTCAAATATGAACTTTTGAAACTGGAAAACTTGGGAAAATTCAACAGGGGGCCCTTACGAATAAAAGGATTTTGGCACCGCCGAAATATTATTTGTAAAAAAGGGTCATTACCGACAGCATTTTCCCACAAAAAAATCGATACAGATCTACACCGATTTTGGAAAAAAGTCACCCCCCCCCCAATTCATGTATGATCGATGGGGAAAGACGACCCTAATACGTAGTATGGAAAGCACATACCAGCAAGAATGAAAGATCCAACAGTTGAAGCAAAGCCGGCAAGAAAAGCATTGAATGGGAAAGTTCCAACAAGAAGGCAATAACCAAATTGAAAAACTCCTGTCAAAAGGATATAAAACATGTAAGCATCAATGAGTTTGAGAAAGTTTGGTGTACTTTTTTGGTAATCATTGTAAAGTTTGGTGAGAATATTAATAGCTTCAACCATATTGAAAAATTTTTGACGGAAAAGAGTCTAAAAGTAAAAGATGATACATGTTGCAATCAACTCCACTCTTTTTGTTCAGTCAAAAAATGGGTTGGCATTGTGTTTTTTTTTTCTTAACAAAAATGAAAAAATGAGCATTGTCTTTTACGACTGTGCCTGATCTTATATTAGTTTTTTATGCTTTTTTACTTTAAAATTATTGGTCAGCATAAGAAAGTGAGTGGGGTAGCAGAGAGCTTAGGAAAAAAAGTATCTGAAAAATGAAATGGATAATGGCATGGTTTAGTCGATATTATGTTACATATTTAGAGCTATGTAACATAAATTTCTATAAAAAGGTTCACTAGTTTTGGTTCCAATTTGATGTTGACGTTCCATTCGACGAAGCTGTTTGTGTAGAAATTCATTTTCTTGTTGAACCTTAAAAAACTGTCTTGGATAAACATCAACGTTTAGCTTCATTCAAAGCTTTTTGAAGATCAAAAACGTAATCACGAAGAATTGCATTTTGTGTCGTTTGGTGGGAGAAGAAATCTGTTGGCAGCATTTTGTGAAAAAAATTGATACAGCAAATCGTTGATCGGTCATTGAGAAATCAGTAGCTTGAGCAGCATCCATTGTTTGAGTCATTTAAAGTAATAAATAATAAAAAAATAGAGTAATAAAATAGAGTTAAAGAAAAATATTTAGAGAGCAAAATAAAATACCGGCCACTCTTGGCGAATAAAGGTAAAAAAATAAATATATTGTTGTAAAAATGAAGATTAGGGATATGGGTAAGCAGACGATCATGGTTTGTTTTATGGATCAGATAAGTATTTTTCTTTGCTTTAAACGATTATGTAATGATAATTTCTTTTAGATATCGCTTGTGGATGCTCTGGAAAATACCGATTATTCTATTTTTAGCTGTTATCATATATCTCGGCAATATCGTGACCCTTGGGCATTTGTGGATATACACGATGCAGCTCAAATTGTTTTTTCTGCAGACATCTACATATTATTACAACCAAGTACAACATATTTAATGCACAAAATAGCTACATTTGGTAACACAAGATGCAAAATGAAGGAAAAAATCTCAAAAGATATCTACCCAATGGTCACCATATTGCCGAGATATATAGTAACAGCCAAAAATGAAATAATCAATACTTTCCAGAGCATCCACAAGCGATATCTAAAAAAAAATCATTAAATAATCGATTAAAGCAAAGAAAAATACTTATCTGATCCATAAAACTAACCTTAGTCTTATCCATATCCAAATATCTTCCTTGATCTTCATTTTTACAACCATATATTTTTTTCTTCTGCTTTACACGGCCTTCATTATGCTTTATTATGTATTTTAGAAAGTTATAATGTTACATAGCTGTAAATATCTCATATCTACTAAACCATGCCATTATCAATTTCATTTTTCAGTTACTTTTTTTCCAAAACTCTCTGCTATCCTACTCAGTTTTTTATGCTGATTCATTATTTTAAAGTAAAAAAGCAAAAAAAACTAATATAGGATCAGGAACTGTAGTTAAAGATAATGTACATTTTTGACTACGCAGCTGCTCCCAACGTGGATAAAAAAAATAAAAGTACAAAAATTGCCACGTTGCTACAATAAAAAGAACGAATGGGGGAAATGCCCGATATAATTCTTGTAGAGTTCTACAAGCATAATAGTAGGATTTTGAAAGGTGAAAAAATGTTAAACAATTACTATAAATAATTATTAAAAAAGTAATAAACGTTTGAATTAATTAAAAAGTTAGAAAAAAACGTGGGTCAAAAAAAAGTTGGACGCGAAGTTCCCAGGTTTTGTATGTTAGCTTTTAGCGGCCGTTCTACGTTTTGCCAAAAAATAAAAAGGTTTCAATTTTCTTCAAAATTTTTTTAACAACTTTTAAATTGATTCTCGGAATCTAAAATTCAGACACACAGATAGGCACGGCGTATGCAAGGTTAGAAGGCATGGAAAAATTAGAGGGTTGCGCCGGAAAAAAGCGAAAGGGTAAAGAAGAAATGATATTGCTAATATGATTTAAATTATTTTAGTTTTACTTTTTGAAAAAACAGATTTTTCTTCTTTAACTATAAAAATAATAATTGAAAGCAACCTTTTCATAAACCGAAAGGAAGCCCAGAAGCAAAGCCTCATTTTCACTGTGATTTTATTCAATATAAAATTTTATTATTTTTAAAAAAATTTCAAAAGGTTGTCCTTGTGCATTTTATAAAAAAATGAAAAAAAATTGAAAAAACGCAAAGCGAAGGCCAATGCAAAACTAAACTGAAAATTTTACAGGCCGGGTGTGATAATTTTGACAATTGTTTACCCTTACGCAGCGCTGCGTAATAGTTCATTACTTAATTGTCCATGTTTAGCCTTTTATTAACAATCTCCATTTTTCCATTAGTTTCTATTAATTTTACGAAAAACTAACTGCTGATGATGGTCGATTTGAACCAATTAATTGTTGAGATGCTTTAAAATGCATAACTTCTGGCTTATTTCTTTGATTTCCATTTTGTTGTCTTGGAAATCCAAATGGATTCTGTAAATGATTAAATGAATTACGATTTTTTTGTTTTTTATATTACTCGAGATTTTAAACTATCGGAAAAGCATCGTTTTTTAATTGATCCAAATTTTTCTTTTTTTAATCCTTCAGTATTTTCAGCACCAAATAAGTCTGATACAACTGGATTTTCATAAGCTGAAATATGAAGAGAAAGGATGCTTTTATTGTTGGTTTTTAAAGTATTTTCATTTTTCCAACGCTTTTTTAAATCATCAATATCTTCATTAAGAGTTGAAAAAAAGGTAGAAAATTTAGAAGGTTTATTCCAAGATTGTAATTTTTCATTTTGTTCGTAATTACCAATTACTATAAAATCTGTTGCTGCAGTCCATCGTAAAAAAAACAAAAGACTTTAACTATATCGTTAAAGTCTTTTGATCGAAGAAATAAACGAATCAACTTTTTCATTGAGCAACAGATACTACCGCTACCATTTTTACAAATTTACAAAAAATTTTTAATTTAAAAATTAATAATCCATGATTTTATATTTTTTTTTGAACTGCAGCAGCAATTTTTTAACCACAATATTTATCATTATTTGGTTTGCAATTAGTTTGAACAGGAATTAACGTAGCACATTTTTCGATTTGATTAAAATTCAAGTTATAATATTGATTTTCGGCGATCATCAAGCTTTGTTCAATAAATGAATGATTATCAATTTTTGATGCCATCTTAAACAATATTTTTGGAATTATTAACTTTTTTAAAGCTGTCTTATATAAATTCAAAAAGGAATAAAACAGAAATTTTTTTTGAGGTACCAGGCTCTTCGGGGGCATGGGTTTGAAGCCCATTCTCGTCACCAACTGTCACAACCCGAGCGGTAAGATATGACAAGTATATTTATTAATACATAAATATATAACAGAAAGACCTGTGGAAGCAGACGTTCTAACAGAAAACGATGACAACTCGAATGAGAGATTTAGGAACGACAGCGCTATTGCAAATGGGCGTTCAAGAAGAGAGATAGATACAGTTGGAAAACAGTCGTACCAGGAGTATTACAATAGAAGAACAAAGAGGCTTTTACTTTTTCTGATGCACTAACGCAATAACGCATTGGCGTGTAAAAAACGAATGCCAATAACTAAATTTTTTTATTACTTGTGATTATAAATAAAATAACTATTATTTTCATTTTTTTTTATATTTTTTACTGATAAAAATGATAACGCTAAAATCAATTATTATATGTCTTTAAAAAAACATTTACAGTTACAAAGGCACTTGTTTTAATTCAAAATAAATGTTTTACTTTAAAGTTATATTTTTTATTTAATTATCTCATTTAATTAATGTTCTTTAATTTCTAGCACAACGAAAAGTTTCACAAAAGTGCTTTAGTATTTAAAAGAAAAATGTTTATTTTTCACAAGCTGCTATATGAACGGAAAGGGTGCTGCCGTTGATGGTGGTATTTTCCTCATCATTATAAAAGAGATTTTTAGCGGCGTTCCAGAAATAAAAATGTTTGCTCATGTTTTTTACATTCCTTTTTCCGAGATATACCATGATTGGAGAAACCGGTTTCCATGCTATAAAAGCGTGTTCCCTCACCCCTACTCCCCTCTTTTTTGGAATCAGTGCTGCAACTTCAAAAAAAATTCATATTCCGTAGCATGAATTTAAATTTAATGTGAAAATTTGAACTTTAATGGGGGTGTCCATTAAAGTTCAAATTTTTGAATTAAATTTAAATTCACCTTCCCCCAAAGTTGCGGGCATGCTTTGAAAAATAAAAAAGACTTGTTTTTCTGTTATATAGAAGTTTCTAACTATTTATTAAATATGTATAACCGCATAATTTAAACAGAACTCAAAAAAACACATAGTGAAAAATCAACAAAATTATCCTTTCAACAATAACAACTTTTCAAACCTTGCAGTAAAATTAAGGTTAACAGAATTAAAATGAGAATTTTGCCCTTAACATACTACGCACAATTTAATAATCCCAAAAAATAAGAAAAAGAGAAAATGGCAAAGGCAAAACCCAACGGAGAGCTAAATTTTCACCTTTTCCCCGCTAAAACGTTTTTAAAAAAGTAAAACTGATTTTTAGAGCTGAAACTGAAATTCTTTTAAATGGTCTGTTGCTCCAAAAATGAAGCACCGCCTTTATTTTAGCTTTTTAGGGATAAAGTTTGTTGCATCATTCTTATTTTGATAAAATAATAACAGTGATAAAATACAGGGCCGCAAATAGGTCCAAAGCGAAGGGGGGCATCCTTATAAAAAATCTAAAAAATCTCATTTTACCTAGTATGAATTAATTTTTTCCCTATAAATTTGAAATTTGAGGGGGGGGGGATGTCCCCGATGTCCCTAAGGCAGTTGCGGCCCTGATAAAATATTTCATAGTTTTTCTTTTTCTTATGTGAAAAAAAAAGTTTGTAGCAAACAGCCAAAAAAATGGAGACAAAATCCTTTTATTATTTTAACTAATTCCATCACAATTACAATATTTATTTTTACCAGAAGCAGAATTATTAATAATTAAAGATTTATATATATCATTAAACAAAAATTCATTTTTTGTTGCCATCATAAAGCATATGAATTTTATAAAAAGACTAAATGAGGCTGTAATAGCATTTTTCGTTTCACCCACACCAAAAGCACTTTTTGCCGCACATCAAAGGCGGTAGGTCATTTACCACTCCCTCCCTTATTACGTAACATGCGCATATTGGGTGGAAAAGTAATGCATATTGGCTGACCACGTTTGCTGTGAGGTTTTTTGTATTTGCTTTTGACGATCGTTCTACATTTTGACAAAAAACAAAAACGTTTCAGTTTTCTTTAAAAAATTTTTAACAACTTTTTCGATGATTCTCAGAATTTAAAACTTAGACACCATCTTTTTAGTTTACATCTTTTGTTTAATGACAACTCGAAGAGCTCCACCACGTGCATATGTAACTTCTGCATATCAAATTAATTTTCATAATGAAGAAAATAAATGCATTTCATTTGATTCGCTTATTCAATTTTTAATTTCTGCTGATAAAATTCGTCAAAAAATTGTTGATAAATTAAAGGAGAAAGCTGAATCGTTGATGCAAGAATGTCTCAATAAGGTAAGCAGCTTTTTAAATTATAGAATGTTGTTAGCCGAAAAAGCTTGGTATTTTGGTTGTAACTTTTTAACATTGTAATTTTACCAAATTTCTTTTTACAAATGGATAACCGTTATGCTTTTGGTCGATTTAGTCTTTTATATAGTCATAACTTTTGTAAACTTTTGATATTTCTGAAGACTATAAACACTACAACGACCTATAGCACAACGATTATCCATTTGCAAAAAGAAATTTGGTAAAAGTACAATGTGAAAAACTTACAACCAAAAAAACCTGACTTATTTCGTTCCGGACTGAAGCCCAGTATCGTCTGATAGTATAAATTTTCTAAAACTTTTCCACTTTTTTAGGATAAAACAATAACAATTGGTTTAAGACAAACTTTAAAAGCATATAATTCAAAAAAATTGAAATGGATTTTTCTTGATTCATCTACCGTATCCCCATCTGCAGTTGGACAAGTTATGGGATTAATGGCAACAAAGTAAGTGTTTATCCAATTACTTGCTGTTATTTCTTGTCAAATTTTTAGTGGAACAAAAGAAACGAAATTTTATGTTATCCCTGATCTATCAACTACAATTTCAAAATCTTTAAATCTTCCAAAAGTTAGTGCCATTGGATTTGGGGCAGATTGTGTTGAACATCTTAAAGAAGTGATTGAAACTCTACATCCAATAGATATTGGTTTAAAGAAAAAAGCTGAAACTGTAATTTTTTGTAAAATAGATGTTCAAAGAGTTACAGTATCTTTTTTCAGGTTGAACAACCATCAACATCATCTTCTAGTCCATTCATTTTGCCACAATTGGAAGTTCCAAAAGGAAAAACAAAATTATCAAAGAAGCAGAAAAAGAAAATGAATGCTGGTAAAAAGAAATAATAATTTTACATGATTTTTAAATTTTGTTAAGGTTGAGCTGTTTTTGTTTTAAAAATTTAATAAACAAGTTTTTAGCACAAGGTTTCTGTAGTTCATGATAAGTATTTTTATTTTTGATAAAAAAAACCGACAAAAAATGAGATCTAAATTATATTTTAAAAAAGCAACATAATTTCATACATAAATGGCACACCATAAAAAAGTTATCGCAAAAATTAAATGAAATAAGACACATATAAAAAACCAGTAAAATTGTTTCTAATTAACCCGAGCTCGACGAACTTCTGGTACTTCATCTGTTGGCAAAACTTTTCTAAAAATTTATCCAATTGTAAAAGCTTTTACCACAAAAAAACAAATTACCTTTTATGAGTAACTTGAAAGAAATTTTCTTCATCCAATTCTTGATCTCCATCATCCCCAGAATCTGAACTTGTTGAGCTTGAAGAATCTGCATAAGAAATAGGTTTTTGAACACGATGAATAATATCTTGATTCTGTTCATAGAATATAGGGTGATGAATGCGAAGCTTTTCAATCCAATGTTCTAAGAATGCTGGCCGAGAAGTGTATGCCTTTTTAACACATCTTTCAAAATTTGATTCATCACAAAAATTTTCTGTTACTGCTATTGTATCTTGAATATTTAGAACAACATGCCACCAACCAGAAGGAACCTTAAAATGTTTAATTATTGTTGTTGTTAAGAAATACAATAAACTTACAAACATAACTTCACCAGGTAGCTGCAATCCAACAATTGGAGGATATTGTTTTGGCCAATCATTTGATATTACTCGATTATAAACTGTTGTGAACCATGTAATTGCTTCATCGGGATGTTTACCCTTTTCTGTTGATTTTGGTTTAACAAGATAATCAGGGGTTTTTGGATGAAAGAGGCACCACATTTTAACACCTGAAATTAATGCATTCCATGCTGAAGTTCCCATTGGATCAACATGTATTCCAGTTCCAGATCTTTTAGGTCCAATAATAAACCTATAAAAAGCTGTTTAGATTTGTTCATAATAAGATACAGTACCATCGATTTGGTGGAGTTCGTGAACTATCAGCACATTGATAAAAATCATGGGAAAAATATTTTAATGGAAGATAATCAGCAAGCAATTCTCGAAGTTTATGCTTCTATAAAAAAAATGAAGTTAAAAATGGCGGCTACATTCAAGCTGCCTTCTTCTTTGGAATACGTTTCTAAAGAAGAAGGATGCTTTACTATTAACATATTTTTTTGGTAAAAACAAACCTCACAAAATGAACTATCAAAAACATTTAGCGGACAATCATCATCATTCTCTTTCATATATTTTGCAAAATATTTAAGTTTAAGTCGAACACTACTTCCATCATCATCTTCTCCAACTTTCATTGATTGATTACGAAATCGTGTTGTTAACTTCTAAAATAATTCAATGTACAATGAAAAAGAAACTATGCTTCCCTACTTCAATAGTCCATTCCTTCATTGCTGGCCAATGATCAATACAGTCTGTAAGTATTGCTGGGATCCCTGCCATCTTGTAATCCCTTTCAAAGTCTTCAACAGATGGATTTGAAACACGTTCAATATTTTCAGAAAAATATAATTCTGGAAATATTTGTGCAAATTGCTTTTTATTCCATTCATCAGAGCTTAATTCTAAAATGCATTCAGTAATAATTCAAGTTAAAATAAGTTTGTTAAAGCATTACCTGAACGAGCATCACGTTTTGCTCGATGAATTACATGCTGATACCTTTCCATTATTTTACAGTGAATATTACAAAATAAAAATTACAAAAGAAATAACACTAAGTTAGTAACTAAGAAAGAAGTAAAAAAAATTAAAAAAGAATTGCAAAAGAACGTTTGCAAATTTTAAAATGTTTCTTTTCTTTTTAATGTTGCTTGGCGATTTGTTCCTCAATGCCAAATGCAGATCCTTCATTTTTTTGTTTATCACGTTTGAATTCCCTCTTTACTTTAAGTTAGCTAAATTACAAATCCTTTGAGTTTATCAACTGCCATACCTTTTCTAATCCTGTGCTAATATTTTAGGGTACATTATCCATGTCTTCTGTTCGGTTAATTCCATTAATCTTTCGTGGAATGGTATTTTTACCTCCTCGATTTACAACATCTTCTTCTTCTTCACCATCATCACTGCTACAACCATTTCGATCTTTTGCTTCATATGCTCCTCGATCAAGAAAACATTCAAAATCTAATAAAAAGTCTTCAGCACCACCAGCAACAACTTCAGCAAAATTCAATGAAAATCAAATAATCCCTGATGCACTGGCTGATCTACCGCAACCTGAACGAATTTATCGACGTCCGCAATTACATTTTAATCCTGAACATGATAAAGACGGAAGTGAATATCCAGCTATTACACTTTCAAAAGAAGAAAAAGAAATTGGTGTAGAATTTTTGAAGAAAGTTGTTTCAACTTTGGATGAACGCGGACAAACATTTGTCCTTCCATGGGGTGATGATGCGGCTATTGAAAGTGTTTTGGGTATTTTACGAGAATTAACTACAACAAGTAAGTATATTTATCTGTTTTTAACCAATAAATTATATACTTTTTCAGCTGGTGTTTTACCTGAATTTCTCTTTGATGCATTTACTCAAAAGCCTGAACTATTTGCTGCTATTACTCGAGACGGAAATAAATGTATAGAAATTTTTGATTGTTTATGTGATATGTGTGGATTCTCAATTCAAGATACCATTCGAATGTTTGGAAGGTATAGCCCTTACACGTTACTTTATCAAATCCCTCTAATATCATTGTTTTAGTTACACCATTGAATTACTCGAAACAGATTCAAATGAAATTTCTCAACGACTATCACCGCTTCTTGGAGTTGGAATTAGAGCTGGGAAAAGTCTTGGCAGAGCTGTTCGCCGATGTCCGGCACTTCTTTTTGCATCAAATCCTGAACAAATTGGAGAAAGTATTGAAGCTTTAGGATCATTCTTTTCAAGGGCCCTCTTACCAAAAATTGTTGCAAATGATCCAGAAATTGTATTAAAGAATTTTGAACAAATTGAATCAATCTATGAATATATTTATTATCAAATGAGATGTGAACCTGAAGAATTTGTTGAAACAAAACGATGGAGTCAACTTTCACTTGATGAAATAATGAATCGGCATCAATTTTTATTAAAAACTGGAAAATATGAATTACCAGATCCTAAGAAACCTCAACTTAAAATGGTATGCTTTCTATTGTTAAATACCGTATCTATTTTTAATCTCTTGTTGTAGGAAAATCCTCCGCTTCATCGAATTTTTGATACAAAAGATGATATATTTGCAACACAGGTCGCAAAGGTTACGGTAGAAGAATGGATGATGTATAAAGAATTGGCAGAAAAGTTGGAAGCATTAGAAGATAAAGAACGACCATTTGAAAGAATTAAGCCATCTCAAAGAAAAGCATATGAAAGAAGATTGAAAGAAACAAAAGAACAAGAAGATTATGTTTTTCAAGCATAAATACTGTAATAAAAAAATATGTATTGTTATTGTTACTGTTAAGTTTTTTATGGTAAAATATTATATTTTTAACATTGTTAATATATACTTTTTTTGGTTATTAGAAATAAACTTGTAGGTTTGTAGTTGTAGTTGAAGCCTTTTTTGAGTTTAAAAAATTTCTCCGACAGAATAGGATTTTTTTCCTTTGCAAACTACATGTTCGTGATCTTTTTGGTGTCTTTTTAAAGAGTACAAAACACTGATATCTATTTTAATTTCGAAAATGTCATCTAAAAGGAAAATGTGTTTAACAAAAAAATAAATTATGAAAAAAGATCCAGTTTATGGTTCCAGAAACATTAATGTTAACATTGAATGAAAAATTTCTTGTAACAATGTTTTTGAAAACTCTTTCTCCAATTATTGATTCTGATGCCATTGCTTAAAAATGTATATTTTAAAAATAATTTTCGCATTTTAAATTTAAAATAACAAAAATTAATTTCTGCGACATTGATTTTTTTCTTTTCTTTTTTTACGCAATGGAAAAATAGTCTCTCTTTCGCTGTCTGCTGCGCACTTTGACTTTCTCTTTCGCTTTTCTTTCTTTTTATTCCGCTGAATAAAAACAGTTTCGAATTATTTGTATTTCACACACACAAACACTGTAAATAATAATTATTTGTGTGAAAAAAAAATATGCCATGTATGAGTCAAACATGGCATATTGTGTCTTGGTGTGTTATTTTTTTGAATCTATTTCCTTGCATTTATTTTTTTCAAATAAAAAGTTTTATATTTGTTCCTTTTTATTCAATAGAGTTTTTGAATTTACTGCAATTTCTGTTGTTGTTTGACTTCTACCACCCCCTTCAAAAAAGGCTCAAAATTTCTCACAGCGTGGAAAAATGTCAAAAAGTTAAAAATATGCGGTTTTCTGTGTATGAGCTTTTTTTCAATCTCGCTCAAATAATCAACAATGGCTTTTTCTTCAAAAAAAAAAGATATTGTAATTTTTCGTTCCAGTTTTTGGTAAAAATTTTCTACAGTTTTCGTAAGTGAAAAAAACGGACCAGGGATGTTTTTCATAAAAAATGATTTCCCTATAAACAAAGTCACTGAGAAGAAATTTGCACACTTCTCGAAAATTGTATAAACAAAGTCGCTGAGATTTTTTTACAAAAATTTTAAAACCTCCTGGTGAAAAAGGGCTGAGATGGATTCAAAAAAAGACATTCTTTGAAGGAGGGTTGCAGAGCCCTGATTCACATGTAATCGAACCATGCAAACCAATAATTTTTTTTCATTTCCAATATGGGCTCAAAAAAGTAGAAAAAAATGAAAACTTGTCGAAAATGTTGCATCATACTTATTATGTCCTGGATTTTGTACTGTTCTGCCCTTGCAGTTTGTGCAAAGAATATTTTCAAAAGAGACTAGCGAGCGCAAATTTGGAACGAATTTGTAATAAATTTTTTCATGTTTTTTTAGGGGATTTAATATTTAACGATTTCAATCACATTTTTTCCAAAACTAGCAAATTTTAACTTTACCAGCAGATTGGTGGACGCACAAAATTTTAACATTTTAAACCATTTGGAGTTTTCTGGTTATAATATTCTGTTGAGTAAAAAATTTTGCAGAGAAATCGGCAAAAACAAAATCCTTGAAAAAACGTCTCTAAAAATTCCGTCCAAAAACTATGCCTTTTTTGAGTTCAAAAAATTTCTCCGACAGAATAGAATTTTTTTCTTTTGCAAACTGCGTTTTATTGAAACGCGTAAAAAAATGTATGTCTGTCGACAACCGTAAAAAAAAAGAAGTAAAGAAAAACGCAGTGGTGCATTCATTAAAATGCAACACAAATGCATACACACTCTCAACAAAACTAAATGCATTTGTGCAAAAGGGATGGATGCAAAAAAGTGTAAATAAGAAAAAAAGAAGAGAAAAAAACGAATCGATGCAGCAGTTTTATATATTTTTTTAGTTTTCTAGAAAAAATAAATGTATGCTTTTTTTGTTAAATTTTAAATAATTTAACTTTAACATAATTATATTTAATACAATTTTTTGCTATTGTATGTATTGCGTTGTCCATTGAAATAATTTTAAAGCTTTAAATATTTTTCTTTTATCAAATTTAAATTTTTAGCGAAATCTGAATTTTTTTTCTCTCCCATTTTCTATCATGCTTTTACATTTTTAAGATTTATCCCCCAAAATTAAGCCTATTTACAAGTTGAACTTATTTTTCTATTTTTGCTCAAAAAAATGGGTTTAAAACTTTTATATTGACTTTTTTTAGTGATTCCATGGATAATACTGGATTTATAAATTGTTATTTACAAAAGAAACTTTCCCGTTCTGAAGCCCTTGAAATTTTATCAAAACAAAATATGCCACAAAATGATGATGAAAGAATTATTTTTACCGAAGATTCCATGCAACCTGTTACTTCTGTAGCCCCTCCTCCACCATCTCGATCTACAGTACCCAAAATTACAATTCTACCACAAGTACCACAACAACTTCATCGAATTTCTTCTTCTACTGCAAAAACATACAATTTTTTAAATACTACAAAAAATGATGAATTAAATAATCCAAAAACTGAATATATAAAACTAAAAAATGATCATGAAAAACTTAAAACCGAACATGAAAAACTTCGACAAGAATTTGATACTTTTAAAGAAGGAACTGAGCATCGAATTCAGCAGCTTTTTTTAGCTGTTACAAGGCAGGGATCTAGTGAAGATTTAATGGTTGTAAGTTTTTAAATCGCTTTTAAAGTAAAAAGTAAAAGGTTTTTACAGTATCCAATTTTTTTAGAGTAATCTTCCATTATTTTTTGAAACAAATCGAATACGTAAAAGTTTTCCACTACAAATTACATTTTATGATCAACCAAGCCGAAAAGTGGATTTAGCTGAGATAATGATGAATTCACCAAAATGTAAAGATGGAATTACAACTGGAAAAGAGATTGCAGATTTATTTAAAGATATTCTTTGGAAAGTAAGTTGTTTTTTTGGGAGTAAAAACTGAAGATTCTGCGAAATCAAAATTGATAGATTCGAAATCAAGATACCGAAAATACCGAAGGAAATTTTTTCTGTCCAAAACTGAGAAACCGAAAAAAATTTGTTTATTGAAGCGGTTTTTTTTTGTTTATTGGAGCGGTTTATTTGTTTACTGGAGCGGTTTATTTGTTTATTGAAGCGGGTTTTTGTTTTTTTTTTTTTGCAGCTCCCATAATCAAAAAACCGCTCCAAGGAGTGCCTGATTTGCGGGTTTAGGTAGAAAAAAAATTATCTCTCTCTTAAATGACTTTAAAAAAAACACAATTAAAGTCCCTTTGTTAATTAGATTAAAGAAGAATTAATGTTACAGCTAAAATACATATTAAATTAAATTTTAGATCTTTGGAAGAGATAACATTCATCATTATACAGCTGCAACTTCACGAGTCAAAAAAGGCTTAACACCAATTGCTCCAGAAGTTATTGAAGCAATACGAAGTAATATTCTTTTTTTTTAAATTGTCTCTTTAAACCCTTTCAAAACCTCTCTCATATATTTTAGCATTATTCTATGAAGGATTTCGAATTGATAAAACAAACAAAGATTCAAATTATTTAGAAGCTGGACATAAACGAAATGAAATTGATAGAGTTATAAAATCAACATCTTCATATCTTTTGTAAGTTTTTTTAGAAATAATTAATTTCAATATACTGATATAAAAAGAACATTTTTAGTAATAATTCTCGGCGAAGTAAAAATCAAACTTCCCCTCGAAATTCCGTTCAAGAATATTATGATGATTCAAACAGTCAATACTATGGCGCACAACAGCATTCAATCTCTGATTCAGATTCTGAAGATACATATCCAAAAAGAATGAAAATTGTTGAAAATCTTGATGATTGTTTCAAATATGAACCTGATGCAGAATTTTAAACTTTTTTTTATTTTATTTATCATTTTTTATTTTTTATAAGAATAATAATTACTAAACCAAAATGTTCATGTTTGTTGACTTTTTAATTTTGCATCTCCTCCACCTCCAGCATTTGCAGCTCCAGTAATAATATTTTGACTTTTATTTCTTCGATCACGTTTTCGTCTTGGAATAATTTTTGGAGTTTCAATATTCAAAAATGTTGGAAGTTTTTTTTGTAAATCTGGATTTTTTCGGGAAAGGGCTGTAACAAATTCATCCAAAATAGCTTTGTGATCAATTGCGGCAGGGCCAGGCGTTAAATACATTTCACGATATAGTCGACGAATTTCACGTGGAAGTCTTCGAAATGAATCAGATCGTGCAAAATCCCGCTTTAATGTTACAATTGTTTGTTCATCACGTACAGATCGCCATGGAAGTCTAAAAATATGGGTGGAAATTTTATAGCAAAAAAACAGATAAAAAAAGCCAAACTTCGAAGTTATCGAAAAAATGGTGGTGAAAGATTATCACTAGGGTTGCCGTCCCCTCCCCGTAAATCTAAAAATCCGGGGACGGGGACGTCCCCGAAATACAAAAATTTTCGGGGACGGGGAAACGGGGGTCCCCGAAAATTAAAAATTCTTCGGGGACGGGGAGAGAAAAAATTCAGGGACGGAGAAGGGGAGAGGAAAAAAATTCAAATTTAAAGATTCAAAAGTGGTAAAAGTCGTTTATTTTGTACAGTAATCATTAGGGGAGCACTAATTGGAAAACTTTTTAGTGATTTTTCCTTTATTATCGAAACTTTAATTTTTTCGGGGATGAAAATCTTTCGGGGACGGGGGGACGGGGATCCCCGAAAATCAAAAATCTTTCGGGGACGGGGAAAACGGGGATCCCCGAACGGGGATCCCCGCGGGAAAATCGGGGAAACGAGGGGGGACGGCAACCCTAATTATCATCCTGCACAATTTTAATATTTCATCTTAAACAAAAATGCCATCAAAAAATCGAAAATTTCTTTCAAAAAATCAGGTCCATCCATACAAAAAAAATTTGTTCAGAAAAATTTGCATTGAAAACTCTTTTTCGATTTTATGATGGCATTTTTGTTTAAAATGAAATATTAAAATTTTGTAAGGTGATAATGATGGACATTTGTATGACGGATTTTTAGGGCCACTGGATTTTATTTTACAATCATCCGTTCTTGAATTAAATCAAAAAAACACCTTCGGCCTTATTTTTTTGGTTGCTACTGTAAAAGTCAAATGAAAATTATACCTTCCCGAAACAAATTCTGCAATTATATATATCAATGAAATAACATCATCAGATGGACCTTGTTCACGGCCAAAATGTGCTCGAATAGACGAATATCTCATTGTACCAATAAATGGAACATATTCTCTTGGCCTTAAAAAGGATACATGTAATTACAGGGTGGTTCAAGAATTTTTCTCCCCATAAATGTTGATCGCAAATTAATACTTTTAAAAAAATCGAAAAACCGACTTCACATTCGTTTTTAGCACCTAATAGGAAAGAGGTATCATAAAAAAAATCAAATTTTTGAGACCTAAAATTTTCGAGTTTAGCTTGGTCCTCCCTGTCAAAAATTTTTCAAAAAACGAAGAAAGAAAAAAATTGAAAATTTTCGACAGGGGGGACCAAGCTAAACTCGAAAATTTTAGGTCTTAAAAATTTGATTTTTTTATGATACCTCTTTCCTATTAGGTGCTAAAAACGAATGTGAAGTCGGTTTTTCGATTTTTTTAAAAGTATTAATTTGCGATCAACATTTATGGGGAGAAAAATTCTTGAACCACCCTGTATTGTTGTGCATTTTACTTCATTAAAACCACACAAAACTTACTTAATTGGAAATGGTATAACATTACTAAAGTCAATAATTGTAACTCCACGTTGAATGCCATCAGGTGTAAGGGGGGTTGAAATTGTAAAAGAATATGGTGAAACAAGACGATGAACAAATCCTGCACGATGTAAAGCAGCTAAAGCCCGAAAAATTCCAATACCAATTTGTAGGGAAGTTTCAATTGGAAGTGCACCATTATTTGAAAAGCATGGTAATGAACCCAAAATTGTATTATCACTTTCAATAATTGCCATTGGACGATTTGGCCATTCTGGATCCCTTTCAAATGCTTGCTCACCATCTAACCCAAATACAAGCTTTGAAAGATGTCCAGATAAAATCATTCGTGGAAAATGTACTGATCGATTTCGGACAACTTGTAAAACTCGAAGCATTCGATGTACAGATGTATTTCGGCGATTTTGTTTAACATCGTGTCGAGGAATTACAAGAAAAAGATTCTAAAAAAACATGAAGACTTTTAAAAAATGGGTTACGAAATTTTCATCTAAAAATATAAGTGACATGTTTTAGATAAAAAAATCGTGCTAGGAAAATTTTTCAAAATTTCATAAGAATGATGTAATATTACTCTAAACACGAGTCGACAAATTAAAAAACCTCATTTAACAAATGTGCTTTCCGCGCGGGACCAACTTTTTTGTCTTTTGCAAAAGCAGTTTTTTCATCGAAAAAGTGATAATCTTTATCATTTTTCTTTTCGGTGTTGATTATTCTTTTAGTGTTTTTTATCAATAATTGTTCTCAGCATTTTGAAGAACATATATTAGTAGAATCAAGTCATGAGATGACTTTTAACATATATTTTTTACAACAAAATGATAAAGATTTTCACTTTTTCAAAATCGCTTTTGCAAAAGACAAAACAGTTGGTCCCGAGCGGAAAGCACATTTGTTAATGTTGTGTACACATGTAAAATAAACTTACAAGTTCTGGTTGATTACAATCATAGACATAATACATTGAAAAATCCCTTTTAACAATATCATCAACTGGTGCTTCAATAATATATCGATCAGCAATTTGCCCGCAAACATTTGCAGGAATTTCTTCAATTTCACCAAAAAATTCTTCCATTTCTTTTTTTCTTGGTTTTGTAGTACATGCTAAAAATCAAAAATAAAATAATTTAGAAAAAAAAATATATATTTTAAAATTCTCAAAAATGACTTTAAAAAAATTACGTTGACTTTTTTGCAACTTTTGGGATGCTTTAAATTGTGCAACTTCTGGCGTCTTTGCATCATCACTTTCTTGCTGTCTTGGAAATTCAAATGGATTCTGTAAAAAATAGATTTTATTTTGATTACAAATTTACATATTAAATGTGACTATTACTTGAATGAAAAAATCATTAAAAATTTGTTTTTTTTGATTAAAACAATCTTGTTTTAATCCATTTTCTCCCAAAATTATATCCGATGAAGCATTATTCAGATTTTCATAAGCTTTAATATGAAGTGATAAAGTGCTGCTCCTACTTTTGATGGTGGTGGAAGTGGTTGTGTTAAATCCATTTTCTTTTTCAAAATTTAGTGATAAATTATTTGTTGATTTTTTCCATGTATATGAAATTTGTTTTGCTTGTGAATTTAGATTTTTTTCAAAATCTGAGAACTTTTTTAGCTGCACTCCTTTTTTTGCTGATAGTAATCGAAAAAGTTTTAAAAAATCTATAACCGATTTTTTGGATAAATTTTACTAAATTAAAAGTTTTTTAATAGCAGCGTTAAGCAATATGATTTTTAATAAAAAGTTGTTTCATCAAAATTTTTTTTGAGTCTTTGTAATTTCCAAAAAAGGTATCCATTCGAAATTCCACTTGCGTAAGCATGACGAAATTTTATGCCAAAAAATTTTTTTAGAAGTAAAAATTATCTTTTACTTTGAGAGCCTTGAAAAAAAAGAACTGCAGCATTTTTATTTTACCGTAATCCGAGATTTTTCTTTTTTCAATTGAAAAACTTTTTGTACTTTTAAAAAATGCATTTGAAGAAGAGTTTTGAAGTTTTTGATTCAAATTGAGATTATTGTGCTGATCATTTAATTGATTAACAACACCAATATTACGATTATCTTTAAATGGTAAAGAAAAATTTGTTGTTAACATCTAAAATTATGTTTTATATTATTTTTCTAAGGATAGTTAAAAAATAATAACAGACAATGAAATTTACAGATAGCAGAAAAAAAAATGAAAATCCGAACGATGAAAGAAAAGAAGAAGAAAAAACTACGATTGAACTGTGTCAGTCAAAAATGTTTTATCAAAAAACATATTTGTATGAACACGTAAATACAGGCAGATGCGATTTTTTAGCGCAAGGCGGAGCTCGTGTTTTTTTTTTGAAATTGCGTTTAAAGCAAACAGTAAAAAGAGAAAAAAATGTGTACGTACAAGAAAGACTCAACTTAAAAACATTATTATAAAAACATAACAAAGTGACATAATTGGAAATAATTAATATAAAAATCACAAAAAGCGACAAAATAGTTTTTTGTTTCATCAGCATGCTGAGTTTTCTGATTTTGGAGAACACAAATTTTTGTTGTATATTTTAAGTTTTTAGCTTAGAACATCTATAAAATTCGTTACTGTCACCTTGAAATCAGCTGTTCAGTCAAAAAATGCCATGGCATTGTGCTTTTTTTTTATTTTTTTGTTAAAAAAATGAAAAATGAGCATTATTTTTTACGACTGTGCATAATTTTATATTATTTTTTTCCATACATTTTTTTTTCAAAACTCTCTACTATCCCACTCAGTTTTTTATGCTAATTAATAATATTAATATAAAAAGCCATGAAAAATTAATATAAGATCAAGCACAGTTGTCACATTGCTCATTTTATCGTTTTTTTAACAAAAAAAAATAAAAACTAAACAATGCCAACCCATTTTTTGACTGAACAAAAAAAGTGGAACTGATTCCAACGTGGCTGTATAATAAATACGTTTGATTTTTGTGAAAAGGAAGAACCAAACCAAAAAGGCAACTTTTACTATTGTAAAATTCAATAAAACCTCAAAGAGATTTTATTGAATTTTCTTAGTCTTGTTCAAGGTACTTTCACTTCATCATTTGACCAAATTTCATCTTGTGCCACCATTAAAAAATGTATTTTGTTGATAAATTTCGATTTCTGTCTTCCAAAAATGCTGATTTTTATCGTTCTTATTTTTCCCTTCAAAATTGGTCTTTACCAGATTCAATAATTTATCAAATTACACAAAATCCATCAACTCCAAAAGTGTATCAAAAATTAATTCAAAGCTGCAAATATTTTTTTTATTAAAAATCCTATTCTTATTATTCAATGTTTGTATCTTGATTACGAAATTGGAGGATGGGTTTTTATAAATTACAAAAATATTGATATTAAAAATCTTTCAAGCAGATTATGGGTTATTTTTGGGATTTCTGTTAACAGTACATCTGAACAAAGTAATATTCCTTTATTGATTCCAAAAATTTATGAAATTACTGTAAATGAAGTTAAAATTCTTCGGCAAAATATATTTTTCAATGATTTTATTTTTTTGGCTGCAAAATGCAAAAAAATTTATTTTTCTGAGGTCACTATAATGTATGAAAATGATTCGATTGTTTCATTAGAAAATATTATCGGAATATTTATGAAAAAGATATACCCAAAAATTCCTTTCAAATCATTTTTTTTAAAAAACTTTGAATCATTGTTTGTGAAAAATGAAACAACAGATATTGTAATTGATTTTTCTGAACAAATTTCTCAAGAATATTCAAATCGCCTTCAAAAAATTGTTGACGAAATTGTTGCAACAAAAAATCATGATTATGCAATACCTTGGATCCTTTTTCCAGAAATAGAAGGGTCTTCTAAGAAAAAATTATTTAAAATCGCTCATCAGCAATTTCCATTGCAATTTCCTGTGCCAAATTCCGTTTATTTTCATTACATTTAATATTGCTTTTCTGATTTGATCAATTTCATAAAAATTTTTGTTATAAAAAACGTATTTTATTCAAGTTTTTTATCAATAAAAAAATTGCAATCTTAATTTATAGAACTTTTTTTAGTTTTGTTATCACATTATTGAAATGATTTATCGTTAAATTTTTGATCAATGTAAAATCACATAAAATTGAAATAATTGGGTCAATAATCATCCCTGTAAAATATGTTAAATTACGACTAAAAAAGTTTTCCACAAAAAAGTAGCCTGAAAACCTTAGAACAACTGTAATGCATAAAAGAAATTTTCTTATTTTTTAGTTTTATAGTTTTCTCTTGCATCATTTTTGTAACTGAACTGAATAATGAATTCGTACTCAAAGTCCGTGTGTCCCTTTTACAGCAAAAATGAAGGAAAGAGAGATTTACGAAGATATGAAAGAAAGTTCAACTTAAAAGCATAACAAAATTATATAGACACTTTTTTACAATATACCAGATCATTTTAGTTTTAGTGGAAATAAAAAACCAAGAGATCCTTGCATTTAGTATATAAAAAATCCAATAAAAAGCCTAAGAGATTTTATTGAATCCATAATTTAAAAAAAAAGAGTAGCGGAAAAAAATAGGTCAAATTTTTCTATCAACTATAGATAATTAAAAATATTTTTAGTTAATCATTCACTGAAGTTTTGCCAGTGCCTCTATTAAAATCCTCAAAAATTCAATGATGGTTCGCTCTTCCAAAAAAACTGCAGATTTTCTTCGTTCATATTTTTCCCGTCAAAATTGGTCACTTCCAGATTCAATAATTTATTATATTTTAATGAATCCTTCAACTTCAAAGGTTTATGAAAAATTAATTCAAAGTTGCAAATATTTTTTCATCAAAAATCCTATTCTCGTTGTTCCAAGCTTGAGTTTTCATTATAACGGTTGTGTTTCAATATGTGATAAATATTTTAATATTAAAAATATTTCAAGTAAATTTTGGGTTATTACTAATCAAATTAACTTTTTATATGAACACAAACAAAATTTTATTCCATTATTAATTTCGAAAATTTATAAGATTAAAATTCACGAAATTCAAATATCCATACAAATTTTTTTCAATGATTTTATTTTTTTCGCATCAGAGTGTGAAGTTATTAATATTTTTTGGTATTCTATAATCAATGCAAATGGCTCTCCGGTGCCATTGGAAAAAATTATAGAAGTTTTTCCGAATCTAAAATACTTTTATTGGTAAGTTTTTCATAAACAATTTTTTCATAATCCAGTCCTTTTTTAGTCACTTATCCGACAATGCTTCAAACGTTATCACCACAAAAACAGTTCAAAATTTATTAAAAATTCCACATTTTTCAAAACTTGATCGTTTTACGTTGGAAAATATTCCAGAAACTTTTGATGTTGAAAAATTTTTCAGTCATATTAAGGTAAAATTTATTTAAAAAAAAGATTTTTTTCTGCAACAAGAATTAATTTTTTTAATCTCTAAACTACTTAAAAAAAACATTTTCAGCTTCAAAAACTTCCAAGAAGAGGAATATTTTTGAGAGAAATATTCCCAAAAATTCCTTTCAAATCATTTTTTATAAACAACTTTGAATCATTCTTTGTGAAAAATGAAACAACAGATATTGTAATTGATTTTTCTGAACAAATTTCTCAAGAATATTCAAATCGCCTTCAAAAAATCGTTGACGAAATTATTGCAACAAAAAATCATGAGTATTCAATACCTTGGATCCTTTTTCCAGAAATAGAAGGGTCTTCTAAGAAAAAATTATTTAAAATCGCTCATCAGCAATTTCCATTTCGCTATAATTGATATTGATGTTCTGATTTTTACGATTAAAATGTATTTTTTTACAAAGAAATGTATTTTATTAAAAAAATTTGTGCCATTGCAAAAACTGCGTTCTTCATTTCTTAATTTATGTGTTTATCAATGACACGTTTTTATGTTTATTCGAATAAATATTGTTAACTCAATCTCTTTTTCCTGTTACACTTGTTTTTAAAACTCCTCAACAACATTATCCACATTTGTTAAATTTTAAAAAAAATATCTAAAAAGCAAAGTTTTTTTTTATTAAAATTCTGTTTTTACAAAAATTTTTACATAGCTTTTTTTATTTTTGCTATTATATATTTGAAATTCCAGTATTTTTGCAAAAAACGTTTTATTACAACACTGAAAAAAGTTTTTTATTTTGTTGAGTAACAATAACTAATGATTTGTTTCGTCATTGTGTGGTTTGCATAGAACCTGAACATGATCTCCAGCATCAATTAACTTTCCATTGACTGAACCAGTGAAAGGATTATGCGCAGAATTTTTGAAGGGATTTGTAGAAGATTTTTGGAAGGGAGAAGTAGTTGTTGGAGAATTTTCGCCAGCATCGGAAATAATTTCCATATCATTTTTTGATTGTTTTCGGGATTTCATAATTGATAGGAAACTTTCAGAAAAATCAATTAATGATGCCATTCGAGAATTAGGTGCAGAAGATTCAAAACTTTCAGAGAAATCGATCTCTGATTGTTGTCGAGATTTTGTTGATGTTTGCATACTTCTGGAAAAGTCTACCGTTGGTTGCCGTTTAGGCTTAAAGGACGTTGGCATAGTTTCGGAATTTGTACGATTCCTATGATTCTGAGATGTTGGAAGGGCTTTTGAGACCGGATGAACATATGCCGATTTGCTAAATTGTGGAAGTTCTTCATCTTCGTCAAATTCGTCATCCACAGAAACTTTACGATCATGTGTTTTTGATTGCTTTCGCGATTTCAAAGCTGATCGAATACTTTCAGAAAATGATTGTCGTCGAGGTTTTGTCGTTATTGAAGATTTTTTACGTTCAAAATGTTGATCCCCTACAGGATCTTCATCTTTGCCCTTAATTTGTTGAATAACATCTTTAAAACTTTCTTTAAAATCACAGATTAATCCATGATGCTTTTCATGATCATCATCATCCGATTTTTGAAGTGCTTGATAAGCTGTCGACATTGCCATCATCTTTGCAGAATTGTAATATGTAATAATATAGCAGGGTATATCTGAAAAAGAAGAATTAACTTTTTTGCAGTATGAAAACGTAAAATAAAAAACAATACAATTTTCCATACACGAGTTTATTCCTAGAACGTACAAAATAAACAAGGTTCTCGCACACGTTTAATGCACTAATTGTCATTAAAGGCAGCGTCTGGGATAAGCAAATTTTTTTTGAAAACACATGTGACTGGCGCACTATGATAGGGAATGAAAAAGTGAGTGCGGTGTTACGCACGTTTGCATCCTTTTTTATTGTGCACAAGCAACTTTTGTTTTCAAAAAAACTTTGTTTATCCCGGACGCTGCCTTTAAACGTCCGACGACCTGTCATATTAAATTCACGTCAAGTGTTCAATTTTTGTCTGTTCTTGCCAAAAACAAGAAACGGGGCGGGAGCTATTCCTCTTGGGACACGTCTGAATCAAAAAGCAAACGAGGCACATCGAACTGAGCTAAAGAAAAGCGTTCAGTTTTTTGGACCGAGGCTTGGCAAAATGTTTAAAAATGCCAGCTGGAAAAAAGAGGGGAAAATGCGTTTATTCAGTCGTTATGGAAAATTTTCCTTTTTTTTCCACCTGGCATTTTTAAACATTTTGCCAAGCCTCGGTCCAAAAAAGTGAACGCTCGGTTCGATGTGAAGGGGAACTTTTTCTTTTCCTTTCTCCAAACCCTTTTTGGCTGCCCCTTTAGGGTTACAAAAAAAGTTCCATTTGTCAGATTTTGTTAGAAAAAAATTTATTAAAAGATTCCAATCTAATATCGAAAAATAATAGTAATTTCTTCATTTCTTCCTAAAACTTTCTGTTTATGAATCAACAAAAAGGGTGACGGTCAATTTAAATCAAGGAAGAAAAGTTTGGGAAATGTAATTTAAAACTCGTAAAAAACGATTTTCAATTAAATGATCATTTACGTTCTTAAAATTTTTGAAAAAAAAGTCAATAATATTTGTTCAAAATAGTTTCTATTTCATATTTGCTAAATGAATGATTTAAAATCTTTAAAAAAAGGAAGGGGAAAATTTAATAAACACTGCTGTCACTTTGAGAGAAAAAGGAATAAATTCTGACAAACGAAAGCAATTAAAACGTGTTTGATTAATTATTGTTATAAACTTTGTATCGGAAATGATGGCGGTTTTTAAAGAAAAGTTATTAATGAAATCTAATCGATTTAGGGTTAAACAAAAGATAAATATTGTGGGAATTTTTGGAGAAGGACAGTACAAATTATTGTAAGGGTCTTACGAAGATATTCCACTTATCAAATTTTAAAAATTATCATTTACGAAAAAGTTGTAAATGTTGTTCTGGATTTTGAGGACATCGGTTTTCAAGAACTAATACCCGTTTTCGAAAACCGATGGTTCTCAAAATCCAATACCAACATATATACGGTGCTCGACTAGTGACATTGGGAGCGGTGGTTCCGCAACAAAACATAAAAATAAGCGACAATAATTAAAACTAAGGGCCAGGCTAAACGCTGGACTGGACCGGCTGCTGGACTGGACTGATAAACCCTGGACCCTTAGGATAAACCCTGGACTACAGTATGAAAATAGTAAAAAATTTAAAAATTTTCATACATATAAAAATTCGAAAAAAATTTTTTTTTATTTTTTTACTATTTTCATACTGTAGTCCAGGGTTTATCCTAACGGTCCAGGGTTTATCAGTCCAGTCCAGCAGCCGGTCCAGTCCAGCGTTTAGCCAGGCCCTAAAACTAATTCAAATTGTCAGTTTACCTTCTAAAACAAAAAAAAATTTCCATTGTCTTTCTTTTTATATAAGTTTTTTTTCTCAAATTGTTAGGTATCAATGAAAACAAAGATGATAACGAAATTCCATTTGACTGATAAAAATTATCACGAAACAAAACAATAGAAACTAAACACGTTTGTGCGGTGGATCATTTTTAAATGATTGATCGACATGTCAAATGTAATAGAATTTAAAAAAAAACAAAAATATTCTTTTTAATGAATAATTTTTGCCAGTCAAAAAATGGAAATTGTTTTTCAGAAAAAAAATTTAATTAATAAAATTTGGGAGATAGTAATGGAAAATTATAAGGGAAGACAAAATGTCGTTTATCAAAAAAAGCTTTTCAGCACTAAAGTAATCAACTAAAAAGAAAGAGATATGATAAAAAAAGAGAGCAACTACCTTGAATAAAAAATGTGCTACATTAAATATTTTTTCTACTTTTTTATTAATTTTTAATAATAAGATTTAATGTAAAAGTATTTTTGTCTGTACAAGTGATACGAAAAAATCAAAAAAATAAACGGATTGAAAGTTTTAACAAATAGAAATAACGGACTTCTAACGGATATAAGACGGTAAAATATAAAAGTTTTCATTTTTTTCCATTTACAAGAAATCATCATCATTTTTTGTAAATGAGTTTAATAAGCTCGTCTTAATTGCTCAATAAGACTCAAAAAGTGTGGACTTATTAAGTCAGAAAGACGCGCTTATTGAATTCATTTACAAAAAATGATGATGATTTCTTGTAAATGGAAAAAAATGAAAACTTTTATATTTTATCGTTTTATATGCAAAAACCGTTCACTACTTAAAAAGCAAAAAAAAAATTCAACTATAAATAATGAAAGAAAAACAGCGCAAAAATTTTCAGCGATGATTTTTTTCAAGCTTTTGTTTCAGGAACTTACTTTTTTATTTTTCGCATTCAACAACGTTTCTGAAAAAGTTAAAAAAATAATATAATTTTCTTCAACAAAAGTTTTTTTTTTTAAATTCCAAATCCTTCTTGTTATCCATATTTTACTGAATTAATCTTTTTTTCTCCCTTTAAATGACTCTTTTTTCCCCTTGAAAAAAAGAGTTCTTTTGAGTTTGACTCTTTTTTCCCCTTGAAAAAAAGAGTCCCCTTGGAAACAATTTTTTCTGATTCAGATTCTGAAACATTTCATAAATGGAATAATCCAAAAAAACATTTTAATTACAAAAAAAATAATATTTAAGTATGATGGTATGTTTTTTTGGATTATTCCATTTACGAAATGTTTCAGAATCTGAATCAGAAAAAATTGTTTCCAAAGGGACTCTTTTTTTTGAAGGGGAAAAAAAAGTCATTTGAAGGGGAAAAAAAGTGGGGTCCTATTTTACTTAAACTGTTATCAAGATTTACAATTTTCTGTCCGATACGCTTTTAAACTGTACATCAAATTGCCTACTTTTTTTGCTTTTTTTGTAGCTTGATTTTTCTGTTTTACAAAAAATATGTGACTTTTAGAAAGGGATTGGCAATGTCAAAAAATATTCTTTTACACTCGCTTTGGAACAAAAAATAAAATCACAAATTTTCACATTTTTTTGGCACATTAATGTTTCATCTTTTCACAGACATTTGTCATGATTATCAAATTTGTGTAAACAAAAATTACATATTTGGTTTTTATTTAAAACATATTTTTATGTCCATTGTTTGAAAAAAGGGTTACGAGTTTGTAGCCTGACGACTTGCAAATATTTTACCGTTTTTATTGCTTTATTTGTCGAATATAAAACAGAAAAAGATGCTTGCAAATTCTTTAAGTTTTTTCTTATTTGCAAATAAATTCTTTGAAGAAGATATTATTGTCATTTCTTTAATATTTAATAAAATGAAAAAATTAGCTGTAATAATATTTCTCTTAGTTTTTCAAACTTCTGTGGCGAAAATCAACAAAACTTCTTCGAATGGATCAAAACTCGAAATTGCTAATGGATATGGCGGTGGTTTTGGTGGTGGTGTACCACCACAACCCCAACTGCCACCAAATGATAAATATATCTGTGATGGCGATTCAAAAATTTTTGTTAAATCTAATGCATATGAATATTCGATTTATGGATATGGTAATAATCAAAATATCTTTGCTGGAAAACATTTAAAATGTTCTGCTATTGCAAATTTTAATGAAGAAACATGTAAAAAATGTTGTCAAATTTCAACAAGTTCAATGGATGATAATTCAATTGTTGGAATAATTATTAATGAACAAATGTCGAAACGTTGCCGTTGTTGTTTACCACGAGATTTAGAAAATATTTCACAATCCCAGCCATTTGGCTGTACTCAAGGTATTGGCGGTGGTTATGGTTGTTAAAAAAGTATTCATGCAAATTAAAAAATGAGTTTATTTGGAACAAATCACGTTTGAATCAGTTCCACTCTTTTTGTTCATTCAAAAAATGGCTTGGCATTGTGTTCTTTTTCTTTTTGTTATTTTTGTTAAAAAAACTTTTTAAAAAAGAAAAAGTGAGCATTATCTTTGACGACTGAGCCTGATCTTGCATTAATTTTTTATGATTTTATTATATACATATAATTAATCAGGGATAAAAACTGAGTCGGATAGCAGCGAGCTTTTTTTAAAAAAGTATCTGAAAAACAAAACCAATAATCAAAGATGATGCTCACTTTTTCGTTTTTAAAAAATTTTTTAAACTAAAAAAACACAAAAAGAAAAAGAACACAATGCCAAGCCATTTTTTGAATGAACATCTGATTCAAACGTGAAATGTTTTTAATGAGCATGTTTTTATAAAAAATAAGTCTTTTTTGCTTTTATTTTATTTATCTTTTGATATCCATATTCTCTTTTTAGAAACAAAAATCTTCGAAAATAAATTTTTTTTATAAATCACACAAAAATTTCAAAAAGAAATAATAAATACAAATTGAAAAAAATAAAAATATTAGAACGATTGAAAAAGATTCCATAGTTTTCTGTCTGAAGGTTCATTCGTTCCAGAAAAATTAATGTAAGGCACTTTGTAATCATGATTTTTTGTTTCAACAATTTCATTAACAATTGTTTGAAGACGATTTTTGTATTGATTGGAAATTAATTCAGAATATTGGAGCCAAATTCGTGTTTCTTTGTTTTTCTAAAAAATGATTATTACAATTTTAATGTAAGATACAGGGTGGTTCAAGAATTTCCCCCCCCCCCCCCCCCCCATAAATGTTGATCGCAAATTAATACTATTAAATAAATCAAAAAACCGACTTCACATTCGTTTTTAGCACCTAATAGGAAAGAGGTATCATAAAAAAAATCAAATTTTTAAGACCTAAAATTTTCGAGTTTAGCTTGGTCCCCCCTGTCAAAAATTTTTCAAAAAACGAAGAAAGAAAAAAATTTTTTTTTTTTTTTTTTATGATAACTCTTTCCTATAAGGTGCTAAAAAGAAATGTGAAGTCCGTTTTTGGATTTTTTTAATAGTATTAATTTGCGATCAACATTTATGGGGGGAAAAATTCTTGAACCACCCTGTACTTCAAATATTTTACTTTAATATATCCATAAAAACATTCGATATCAAAATCTTCATGAATTTCAGTTATTTTAAAATTATTTATAATGGAGAAATGAGGCATTCGCAGTAGTTCTTTTACGGTTTTTGATGTAAAAATATTTGAAGAATTATTATCAGGAATCCCACTAAAAAATGTGCTTTTAAAAAATTTCGAAATCAGAAAAATGTTAAACTCACTAATCAAGATCTTTAACATTTGGAAGAATTTCGAGAACGTTTTCAAGTGGAACGATTGAACCATTTTCATTCATTACAGAAATTCTATAAAACCAAATTCTTTCACATTTTGAAGCAATAAATTTTAAATCATGAAAATACACATTTTGGTTCCACAATGTTATTTCTATTGCATCACATTTAAAGATTTTTGGAATCAAAAAAGAAAAAGCATTGTTTTTTCTTGAATTAATCTCTTTTACTATCCAAATTTTACATGAAGTGTTATCAAGATTTACAATTTTCTGTCCAATACGAGTTCTCCAACCAAAATTATAATAAAACGATAAGCTTTGAACAACGAGAACAGGATTTTTGATAAAAAAATATTTGCAACTTTGAATTAATTTTTGATATAATTTTGAATTTGAAGGATTTTTTAAAATATAATAAATTATTGAATTTGGAAGTGACCAATTTTGACGAGAATTAAAAGAAAGAAGGATATCCGCAGCTTTTTTAGAAGAGAAATCCATCACTACAAAATTGTGATATTTTTGAAAAGAATTAATTGCATATATATAAAATTATTTGACTTCAATTTTTTGTTGTTTTTCTCTTCAGTAATATTTTTCTCTCTCCGAATAAAAGAACAATAATGAAAATAAAATTGTTCATTTATTTCGGGGTATTGATTCATAAAAAGTTCGTTACAAAAAAATTTATTGCAATAAATTTTTTCCCCTAGGAAAAAATTCATCAACATATTTTGAAGCAATAAATATTAAATTATTAAATGAAATGTTTTGATAAACGAGAGTTCAATTTTTTTAGCACTTCTAAAAATTTTTGAATTAAAACAGGAAAAGCATTTTTTTCTGTAAAATTGAAACGTTGTTTGTTTTTTAAAGCGGGACACACTAAATGGTGGATAGACGGGTTAGGTGGAGTGGACGTCAAAAATTTTTGAAAGACGTATCCGGAAGGATTCTAATTTTCGAATTATTCCAATTTTTTTAAAAAATTTTTTAAAATCTCACCCACCGTTTAGACGTCCATTCCACGTGACCCGTCTATCCACCATTTAATGTGTCCCAAAGGCGAATCATATTGATTCACCATCTTTTTTACTCGTTGTTCTCCTTCAACCTTTCTTTTCTTTTTGTATCACAAAGTACAAGCTTTGTACTTTGTTTTTAGATTAAAATGACTTTTTTCTTTTTTTATAAAACATGCTTTAAATTAATTTTTTATATTTCTCTGGGAAATTTTTATTTATTATTTGTCCCATAGAAACACGGCTGACTGAATTATTGATTTAAGAATGGATTTATCTGATTCTACTGAAATTGATCCAAGTTTAATGCCATCAAATTCTGACAAATGTGTTAAAGATTCTGAACTCATTCCTTTTTCAAAACGTATTCGATTCCTTTCAACATTTTGTCATCAATCTTTTTCATTTCGTAATCCCCTTATCTCTTATATTACACAAAAACCATTATCGGCTAAAGTTTACCAAAAATTAATTCAATGCTGCAAATATTTTTTCATTAATAATCCTATCCTTATAATTTTTGACTTAAAGCTGAAATACAAAGAAAACGGATGGAAGATAATTTTAAAAAATACTGAAACTGGATGGAAAATTATTTTCGATAAAGAAGCTTTAAATCTCAAGAATATTTCACCTAAATTTTGGGTTATTGAAACAATGAAAATTGACACTTTCCGTGATACTGAAATTGTTGATGTTAACCTTATTTCACCAATCATTAACGAAAAAATTTATAAATGTGATGCTAGAGCTCTTGTTATTTATGAACAAAATGTTTCGTACAAAGATTTTTGTTTTCTTACTTCAAATTGTTCAATAATATCCTTTTATTTTGCTGCTGTAATAAATGATGATGGTTCAATGGTTCCATTAGAAAAGATTATAAAAAATCTTTATAAACCTGAAATGGTCATTTAGTAAATTAATGTTTAAGCTTTGTTAAAAAAAGTGTAAATCCATTTTTAGCTTTTTACCCTCATCCCAAATTATTACATCCCAAACTGTTCAAAAAATGATAAAAATTCCACATTTTTCAAATCTAGAATACTTTAAATTGCAAAATATTCCAGAAAATTTTGATATTGAAACATTTTATGGATTTATAAAGGTAAAACTTTCCTCCAGAATTTTTTAAACAATACCTACAATTTTTAGGAAAATAAACGAACAAAAATTGAACTTGAATTTGATGCTGATGAAATTTCTAATGAATATAGAAATCGAATTCGAAAAATTATTGATGAAATTTCTGTTACAAGTTATACTACTGATGGAAAACATTCTGTTTACTTTGAAAAACCTAAGATAAAAATCCAGGGTGATCAAGAAACTGACGACGAAGACTTTTAATATTGTTATCAAAAATTATACCATATAAGAAAAACATTTGCTTTCAAAAAAATGTGTTTTTTCCATTTTTCTAACTCTGTAAAAAGTATTTTTACAGATTGTTTATCGCATTTTGTAATTCCTAATAATTTTTATTTATCTTTTTATTCAAATTTTTAGATTTTATTTTATTACTTACTTTGCTCCTTTTCAATCCTTTTTTATTATGTTTTTCTTTATCACATTTGAAACCTTCTACATATTCTCTTTCCTTTTTTGATAAGAAAATCAATTGATTTTTGTATAAAAAATAAAAAGATGTTTGTTTTAATGTTCATTCATTTTAATTTTTTTGTAACAAAAAACTCAAAAAACTTACAAGGAAACCGTCAGACATGATTATGGAATTTTTGAAAAATAGGTATTTCATCGTATTCCCCATATATTCAAACCTATTCCTGCAAATTTTCAGCGGCCCATGGGCACTTTTCTATTTTTCATATATACTACATATAGAGTTGATCGCCTGCTACTTAAAACTTAATATTTAAATTTTAAAGGTATTTTTGAACTTTTGGCATTGTAAATAGTCCCAGATAATTTAAAATGCTTATCGGAATGTTTTCCAGACCAAAAAAAAGATCTGCCTTAAAAAATTTAAATATTAAGTTTCAAGTAGCAGGCGATCAACTCTATATGTAGTATATATGAAAAACAGAAAAGTGCCCATGGGCCGCTGAAAATTTGCAGGAATAGGTTTGAATATATGGGGAATACGATGAAATACCTATTTTTTAAAAATTCCATAATCATGTCTGACGGTTTCCTTGTTAGAACAATATTTTTATTTTGGTGAAATTGTGATAAAAATGGTTTCCTATAATTCCGAAGAAATTGATGCAAACTTGAAATTATCCAATTCTGATGTTTACAAAGATTCTGTAGTTTCAAAACGTACTAGATTCCTTTCAACATTTTGTCAACAATCTTTTTCATTTCGAAATCCACTTATCTCATATATTACACAAAATCCAAACACACTTGAAATTTATCAAAAATTAATTAAATGCTGCAAATATTTTTTCATTAGAAATCCAATTCTTATTATTCCTTGCTTATATTCAACATGCTCAAAAGATGGATGCAGAGCAATATTAGATAAAGAACTCGTTAATTTGAACAATATTTTAGCTAAATTTTGGTTTACATATAAACTACGAATTAGCTCAATGACTGAAAGTAATTTATCTGTTCTTCCAAATATTTTTCAATGCGATATTTCACATTTGAATCTTTGGAATCAAAATTTGTCATACAACGAATTTATTTTTCTTGCATCAAAATGTGAAAGTATTAATTTTACAAATGTTACAATATCAAATGAAGATGGTTTATTTGTATCATTGGAAAAAATCATACAACCTCTTTGTAAACTTAAAACATTTCGTTAGTAAGTTCATTATTCCATATATTTCACAAGTCGACAAACTAAAAAAAACGCCATCTAACAAATCTGCTTTCCGCGCGGGACCAACTTTTTTTGTCATTTTTGCAAAAGCAATTTTTTCATCGAAAAAGTGATAACTTTTATCATTTTTTTATAAAAAATATATGTTAAAAGTCATCTCATGACTTGATTCTACTAATATATCTTCTTTAATATGCTGAAAACGATTATTGACAAAAAAAACACTAAAAAAATAATCAACACCGAGAAAAAAAAATGATAAAGATTATCACTTTTTTGATGAAAAAATTGCTTTTGCAAAAAAGACAAAAAAGTTGGTCCCGCGCGGAAATCACATTTGTTAAATGGCGTTTTTTCAGTTTGTCGATTCATAATTTGATATAAATCCATTTTAAGCAATTTGTCAAACAATTCTTTAAATATTATAACAACAGAAACGGTTCAAAAATTGCTGAATATTCCACATTTTAAAAGGCTTAGACGTTTTCATTTATTAAATATTCCTGATACTTTTGATATTATTACATTTTTTGCATATATTAAGGTAAAAATAATGTTTATCTACATTTAAATTTGATATTTTTATTCAATTTCAGGAAAATAGAAAAACTAAAATTATTCTTGAATTTGGAAATAAAATTTCTAATGAATCTAAAAATTGCCTTCGAACAATTATGGCAGAATCATTTTATGGAACTCAAAAATGGAATATTTCATGGCAACCCTAAAAAAACAAGGATTTCAATCGCTAAAAAGATTTGATTTTTTAATAAACAAAGTTTAAAATTTTTTATTTGTAATGTTTTATATTAAAAAATTAATAGTCTATTTTGTAAATTTTTTTTGAAAGAACAAAAGGATGTTATTGTAATTTAGAGATTTTTCACAAATTTTTGGTTTTTAATTGCAAGGTAAAAAAAAATTTTCATATAAATGGTAGTTAATCTGGCAATAATTTTTTAATACCCATGTTGTTTCTTTCAAATTAATAATTTACTTAATTTGAATGTTGTAAAAATTCCATTAATCATTAATAATGATTAAAAAAAAATAAGTAAAGAAGATAAAAAGCGCATGATAGTCTCTTAATCAGTTTAAATAAGCACATAAAAATTTTATATATAAATCAGTTTTTGTATCAGGAATAAAAAATTCAAACAAAAAAAGCAGCAATTTTTTTTTCAATTCACAAAATGGTCAAAGTTGTAAAAAGAAGCTTTTTTTAGAACAGTCATTTGAAAAATGAAATAGCGCAAAAAAACTTTTGCTTAACAATATTTTGTGCGTTATTAAAGAATGTGTTTGAAACAACTGAAAAGAAAATTGATAGGTGAACGACGGGCCTGCTTTCGTTAAAAAATAGCAATAAGTGGGGAAGCGAAGTCGTCTGCATAAAAAACAATCGATAGCCGAACACAATGTGATTTAACGAAGCTTTTGCATTTTTTAAATTTAATAAAAATTTTTATCAATTTTTATTTCGCAAGAAGAGTAAAAAAGTAAACAAAAAAATTTTGTTTTATGTGCAACACTTGGAAAAAAGTTAAATAAAGAGGTGACGTAGTGTTATTTTTGAAAAAAAACAGTTGTTGTTGTAAAATGCAGTCATAAAATTCAGCAAAGTTTTGCTGTTTTTTTATCATTTTCTGATAAGACAATTAATTGATTTATATTAAAAAAACCAAAATTAAATACTCTCATTTGTCTAATTTCATTTCTTGAGAGAAGCTGGTAAAAAGCTGACGTTTATCGAAAATCTTTTTTTTTATATAAAAATGGAGTTGTATGATTCTAAAGAAATGCCTTCAAACATGAAGTCACCGAATTTTAATAACAAAGATGAAGATTCTGTTGTTTCAAAACGTACTAAATTCCTTTCAACATTTCGTCTACAAGCCTTCTCATTACCATCAGATTCAATAATTTATTATATTTTAATGAATCCATCAACTCCAAAAGTATATCAAAAATTAATAAAATCCTGCAAATATTTTTTCATTAAAAATCCAATTCTTATTATTTCCAGCTTAAGATTTGAATACTCTGAAGATGCATGGATTACAAAATTTAATAAAAAACGCTTCAATTTGAACATAATTTTAGCAAGGTTTTGGGTAACTAACACATTGTGGATTGAATGTGCAGCTCCAATAAAACCATTTTTTGTTTCATCTTTAATTCCAAAAATTTATCAATCTGATATTAAACATTTGATTGTTGGAAATCAAAATTTGTCTAACAAAGAATTTATTTTTCTTGCATTAAAATGAAGAAATGTTAATTTTACAAATGTTACCGTATCAAATGAAGATGGTTCAGTTGTTCCATTAGAAAAAATTGTTCAAACTCTTTGTAAACTTAAAAAAATTCGATAGTAAGTTTACATTAAAAATTTAAGAAAAAAATTTATTTTTTTAGCATTTTGCCAGATGACAACTCTTCAAAAATTATTACTTCAAAAACAGTTTCCGAATTGTTGAAAATTCCACATTTTTTCAAACTTAATTGTTTCCTGTTGAAAAGTGTTCCAGATACTTTTGATTTTACAGTTTTTTACAAACACATTAAGGTAAAAATTTTTATGTTTCAGGTTATTGCTTTCACAAGTCGACAAACTAAAAAAAACGCCATTTAACAAATGTGCTTTCCGTGCGGGACCAACTTTTTTGTCTTTTCTGCAAAAATAATTTTTTCATCGAAAAAGTGATAATCTTTATCATATTTTTTTTGTAAAAATATATGTTAAACGTCATCTCATGATTTGATTCTACTAGTATATAAGACGCGGATATGAAAAAGTTTTCCCAACAGTTGGGAAAATCTCACTTTTTTTTGTATGGAAAAAATGAGATTTTTTTTAACAAAACGCGTTTTTTTTGGCAAAATGGCTTTTTTGTTATTTTCGAACCTTTTTTGAATGGGGTAAAAAAACATTTTTCATATCCGCGTCTTATATGTTCATCAATATGCTGAGAACGATTATTGACAAAAAACGCTAAAAAAATAATCAACACCGAGAAATAAAATGATAAAGATTATCACTTTTTCGATTAAAAAATTGCTTAGAAAAATCTGAAAGCACATTTGTTAAATGGCGTTTTTTTAGTTTGTCGATCCGTGACTATAAATTATGACTATAAATTTGTTTTTTTAGAAAAATACAAAAACAAAAATTATACTTGAGTTTGTTAATCAAATTTCGAGTGAATATAAAATCCGTCTTCAAAAAATTTATGGACATATTCTGACAACAGGATATGAGGAAATACTTTATGGAGAATTTCATGGGCATTATAAAAATCCTAAAATATCAATCGCCAATATGAATGCAAGAGACTGGTTATTTACAGGTCAGCCCCTACGCGGCCGCGCATACTTTGAATGGTTAAAGCAGCCACCACAGGTGGACTTATAAAAAAGGTTGTACCATTGAATGCTGCAAAAATTTTAGTCACACGTGTCATCTTTTATTTTTTTCAAAATTTGACAAAAAGCATTTTTCTTTAAATTTGTTTAAGTAAAAAATTCTCTCGAAACTCAAAATCATTTTGAAAAAATCTTGATTTGTTTTACACTTCCAAATGCAATTTTTGTTGTCATACACATTTTAGAAAAATACTATTTTTTAAAATATTCAATTACTTTTATTTATTATGGAAAAACATTTTAAAAAATATGGTTTGTCAAAAAATTAATAATAAAGATTTTTGTTTTTGTTCAGTTAAAAATTTTTATTCGACAAAGAAAAACCGCAGATTCACATTTAAAAAAATACCCGAACTCAATTTGTCACAAAAAAGATGCAATAAAATGTATGTTATTTGACATGTTTTTTTCTAACAACAATCAATGGTGGTTTTTATCAATAAAAAAAGGGTTGAAATGTGGAAATTTCAAAAAAACAGCAAGGAACTTGCTACTCTAACATTACATGATTTAGAAGTGCATCATTAATTTTTTTTCCAATAAAAGCAACGATCCATTATCATTCATTATTCATCTTTTCACAGACATTTGTAATGATTATCAAATTATATATTTGGTTTTCTTTTGAAAAATATTTTTAAGTCCGTTGTTTGAAAAATTATAACGACTTTGTAACACAACTATCAGCAAATATTTTACAAAATTTTCCACAATAACAGCTATTTAACTATATTCCCAGTATTGGTGGTTATGGTTGTTAAAAAAGCAGCTTTGAATTAATTTTTGATAAACATTTGAAGTAGAAGGATTCATTAAAATATAATAAATTATTGAATCTGGAAGTGACCAATTTTGCCGAGAATTAAATGAACGAAGAAAATCAGCAGCTTTTTTGGAAAAAAAAAAAAAAAAAAAATTTGTGATGTCTTTGACTGAATTGCTTATATATGGAATTATTTGACCTCAATTTTTTGTTGTTTTTCCCTTCATTAATATTTTTCTTTCCCACAAAAAAAAGAACAATAAATGGATATAATTGTTCGTTTGTTGAGGGGTATTGATTTATAAATAAGTCGTTCCATTGATGGCATTTCTTTTAAAAATCATACAAAGAAGTAAATTCCTTTGTAATGGAAACACAATCCCCTAGGAAAAAATACATCCAAATATTTTGAAGCGACAAATATTAAATTACTGAATGAAATATTTTGATAAAAATGAGTTCTTTTTTTTCATTGTTATAAAAATTTTTGAAGCATTTTGTTTTCAAAGTGGATCATATTGACATTACATCCACCATTTTTTTTCTCGTTGTCCTCCTTCATTCTTTATTTCATTTTCTTTTTGTATCACATAGTACACTCTTCTAGGTCACTATTAAGCATGGCACCGGGTCGGGTAAACCTGGAAATCCCCGGTACCGGGCCGGGCCGGGCCTTGATTTTCACGATTTCTGAAAAAAACTGCACAGGGGGGACCAAGGCAAAATTACTAAAAATTAAAATTTTACCCGGGCCGGGCCGGGCATTAAAAAAGTCGCCCCGATGCCATGCCTAGTCACTATTGGAATTTAGATTAATTTATCATCAAAATTTTCTTTTTATTTTCTTATACAAATTTTTAAAATGATTAATAACCAAAATTTTGATATCAGTACGATCACTCAATATTGAAATAATTGGATCGACAATCATTCCTAAAAAATATTTATTCAATAAAAAATTAGTTTTTCATTTTATTTTTTTTACCCAAAAGTGTAACAAATACTGTAATACTTGCAATAAGTTCAACTTTAAAATATAGTTTTCCATGTAAAAATTTTTTGCATGAAGTTTCTTCACCTTTTCCAAGATCTTTTAAAGTATCCAAATCAGGCATTTTTTATATTCACAATTTACTTTTGATTCCTCCGGATAAATTAATGTTGAACCGTAAATTCCGATAGTAACCTAAAATTTACAAATAGCAGATAAAACTTCGATTTCAAAAATTTCAGTATTCCCGATTGAAGTTAAAAATCGAAATTTGTAATAAATTTTATTAGATAAAATCAAAATTGTGATTTTTTTAAACGAAATTTTTTTTTTCTAAATGTTAAAACAAAATTATTATCAGGTGTTAGGTCGTTTGTCTCTCACTTTTGGTCCGGAACATTTTGCCAAATACAAAAGAAAAAACGAGCTATCTGAACACTCTTCTAATAATTTCGCACGTTGGAATCACTTCCAGTGTTTTTATGCATTTTTGGCGTTTTGTCCTGAACTATTTTTGACGATATTTTTTTTCAAGGATTAAATTCTTTAAAAAAACTCGCTGCTATCAGAATCCATAGTTTTTGCTGATTCTAAATATACAAGACTCAAATCATAAAAGTTTGGATCAAGCTCAGAATCCTCTGGCAAAGTTGATAAAAATGCATGTCTGATTCCATCGTGTTCGTTTTAACATTTCTATAAAAAACGAAATTTCGTTTTTGAAAGTCACAATTTTGATTTTCACAAATTTAGTTTTTATAAATTTTCGATTTTTAATTTTTTGTAACAAATTTTAATCGAAATTTGAAATTCCGATTTTTCACTTACACTAAAAATTACATTATACATCCATACAATCCCATTTAATATTGCACATTTTGTCATTGTTAAAAAATTATTATTCAAAATTGTAATTAAATACACATTTATTGATAAAATAAAGTATGTTCCAGCCAGCGTTAAAAAAGATAAAGATCCAATTGTTAAAAATATTACTGTTGAAAAATATCCAAATCCATCAGTTTTCCATGCAATTAAAATTATATAAAACATTATTTGTGCAATTATTGAACTGATTGAACGATTTAATAGAAAAATATAAGTTTTTCGAAGGCTTAAAGTTCCGATTAAAAATTTTTAAAGTGAGTAAAACACTTACGGATTTTTTATATCTATTAAAATAAGTACAGTAATATAAATAAATATTAAATTTATGAATAATGCAATTAATGAAAATATTAAAGGTATTAAACCCAAAAAATAATACGGAAATGTGAACGCTAGATTTGCGTACTAAAAATTTATTTAAAAAGCAATATGTGTTTATCCTGATCCGATGCCTCTTGTAGATATGCATAGGCATGGCACCGGGTCGGGTAAACCCGGAAATCCCCGGCCCGGTACCGGGCCGGGCCGGGCCTTGATTTTCACGATTTCTGAAAAAAACTGCACAGGGGGGACCAAGGCAAAATTACTAAAAATTAAATTTTTACCCGGGCCGGGCCGGGCCGGGCCGGGCATTAAAAAAGTCGCCCCGATGCCATGCCTAGATATGCATCTAGATATGTGCTGACAAAACTTACTTCCAAATATTCACAAAAGTTTGAATCATTCTTTAAAGATTTAAAACATAAGGTATAATTTACATCTTTTTTATAATTAAATTCATCTGTACAATTTGAAAATTCCAATGGTATTGAATAAGAAAGAATTTTTGGAAAAATAGAAAAATAATCAATTTTAAAGAAAGCCATTTTTCTATTTCTTTTTGACGTAAAGCATTTTTTTCTTTGTCCTTTTTCCCTGACTTTTTGTAGTGGTGTAATTATTTGTCACAAAAAAGATGCAAAAGAATGTGTCTTGTTTTTGCATATTTTTTTCCTAATAACAATAAATTGTGATTTTTATCAGCAAAAATGGACAGAAAAAAGCATCACTTTCTTTTGTTTGCAAAACGGATTAAATTTTTTATTTTCATTTGATGGCAAAAATAATGAAGAATTTTTTTAAAAGAAAACAAAAGCTATTTTAACTTTTTTTCCCTGAATTTGCCAGCTTATATAAATGTGGCATTCTTTAACACTGAACTCGTAGTCAGGAACAGGAGCACTGGGGCACTTTGCAACACGAGTCGATAAACTAAAAAAAACGCCATTTAACAAATGTGGTTTCCGCGCAAGACAAACTTTTTTGTCTTTTGCAAAAGCAATTTTTTCATCATCAGAAATGGCATTTCGTGGAATCCCAAAAGAACAAATTGAAGAAAAGAAGCAAGAACCTGAAAAACAAATGTGAAAAGATATGAAAGAACTTGTTAAAGAATGCCAAAGCATGGATATCCAAGATCCAAAAAATGGTTCAACATATTTGCATATTGCTGCATCAAATGGTTATAAAAGTGTTGTTGAATATTTAATTAAATCTGGTGCTTCAGCTGCTATTAAAGGCAATAATGGAAATACAGCAAAAAATTTAGCAAAAGAATGGAAACATTTTCACATCGTTGAAATGATTGAAAGCTTAATTCCACCAAAAATTAACAAAAAGTATAATAAAAAAGTAAAACAACATAAACTACAAAAATTTTAGAAATTTTTTTATAAACAGTGACTTAAAATTTTTTGTAATTAATTGTTTCAAAATATTTTAAAGTTGGAGTTTTCTGTTTCTTTATTTTTTATATTTTATTTATGCTAAAATGTTATTCAGTACTATTTTATCCATGCTTCTTGATACAATAAAAAAAAATAAAATTTTATACATTGGCAAAAACGTTTTATATTGGATTCACCCAAGGTTGATTCGAACATCGACAAAAGTTACCACATAAAGATTTATATATCATTTTAACAATTTCCGACGATCCTTGCATTATTACGATAAAAATTACGAAGATTTGTAAGCATTAACCATATACAGTCGAACCTCGATTTTCAAGGGACCGTTAAAAAAAGTCGTAATATTCAATGTATTTTGGCTAGACTTTTACAAATTTTTTATTAAAAGCAATTAATAAACATAAGCAATAACATATTAAACAACTAGCAGCAAATCGATCAATGTTGAGCTATCTAGCTAAAGCGGTAGCCTTTTCCTAAAATAAAAATCTAATAAAAAATAAAAGATGTAAAATCAAAATCGAGGTTCAATTCCATCATAAGTTTTTGAAGGGACCGCAGAAAAAAAGCATAAAATCGAGGGACGTAAAATTGAGGTTCGACTGTAATCAAAAATCTTCTATTGTTCTTTTGTGGAAAAATCTGTTTTTTTTACTGCGTTTTTTTTTTTGCAGCAGCAGCAAACAACAACCACAAAACTGATTCAAAATAAATACAAAACACAATTTTTTTATGAGTTGAATTTTTTTTGCTGCAATAAAAAGAGCACAATTTATTTTAATTGTTTTCGTTTGTGTCTCTTTTGTGCTCATCATTTTTGATCTTTGTTGAACTTTTGCGAGTATAAATAGAGTTGTATTTTTTTATTTTTATACTCAAGTTTTTTTCATTCTTTTATTTTTTTACTTGTTTCTACTCTTCATAAAAAACAATGTCATCAAAAATAGATTATTCTGGAAAAGTTGTAATAATTACGGGAAGTTCAGCTGGGATTGGACAAGCGGCAGCAATTTTATTTGCAAAATCTGGAGCATCTGTAACAATTCATGGAAGATCAGAAGATGGAATTAAAAAAACTGTAGACTTAATTCTTGAATCTGGAATTCCAAAAGAACGAATTCATTCGGTTCGTGGAAGTGTAACTGAAGAAAAAACTTTGAAAGCATTGATTGATGAAACGGTTTCAAAATTTGGAAAAATTGATGTTTTAATTAATAATGTTGGAATTGAAAGCAAAGAAGGAATGGTTGCAAATCCGAGATCAATGGAAAATTTGGATTATGTTTTGGATGTTAATCTTAAAAGGTAGGATTTACGTAGCGATGTGCATGGGCAACATGCGACGCGAGTGTTCCCTGCTTTTTTTTTCAGTCAAAGGAAGCTCATTTGGAGACAAAAAATGTACTGTAAAAAATTAAACATTTTTTACAACTTTACTTTTTTATCCCGTTATATATAAAGTTTTACGGGGATTCCAAAAATCCAACTTTTGGCTATCATTTTTCTGTGAAAAACCGGAGAAAATTGCATTTTTTTATGTTTTTTTGAAAATGACGTATTAAGCATTTTCGACCACTTTTTTGGGATAACACCTATTTGGTGCAGAATTCTTTTCTGAATCTGACCGTATTATTAAAATTATCGCGGAAGATAGCGGTCAAAAGTTTGCGTCTACGGCCAAGTGCTAGCTTCTTTTAAAAAATATTTTTCTTTTTTTGGATTCTCCATAGTTGAAAGCATGTATGCACCAAAAATAAGCTCATTTGGAGACAAAAAATATTTTTGTGTTTCTGGTGGGGTTTAAACTTTGAAAAACAAAATTTTTTGTTGCTGCAAAAAAAGTGTTGTTTGCAAACGTGATACGAAAATATTTATGAAAGAAGGATGTTAAATTTTTTGACTTTTTACAAATTTTCTTTTGCGCGTAACGTTTTTGCAGTGATTTTTTTTAAAACTATTTTATTTAAATTAATGTTATTCATAAAATTGCGCATTTTTTGGTACTAAAATTATATCATTTGCGACAATCTGAAAAATCCGCACACATGGCTAGGTATACGAAATCCCTTTGAGTAATTTTCATAAGTTTTTTCCATTTTTAGCATTATTCATTTAACTGAACTTGCAATTCCACACCTTGAAAAAACTAAGGGAAATATCATTAATGTATCAAGTATTGGATCACAAAAAACCAGCCCTACAATGCCATTCTATGTTATCGCAAAAGCAGCTTTGGATCACTTTACTCGAAATTATGCTGCAATTCTTGCACCTCAAGGAATTCGAATTAATAATTTAAATCCTGGTGCAACTAGAACATCTTTCATTGCCCGACATGGAATCCCTGATGCTGTTGTTGAAAAAATGACAAAAGATTTTAAAATTCCACTTGGCCGTTGGGGAACTTCTGAAGAAATGGGAGAATTTTTGATTTTTATGGCATCGGATAAAGCTTCATACATGACCGGACAAATTATCAACGTTGATGGTGGAGTTTTAATTGATAGTCCAACAATTAAATTTGATTGATTTAATTTAATGTTTTTAAAAACTGTATAATGCATATACTTTTGTATTAATTATCTCTGAATAAATCTATGAAATTGATTTTTTTGTTTTTAACAAATGCTTTCTTATTAATATACATGAAAATCAGGCACCACAAAAATTGCTGCATGTAATTTCCAAAAAGTTCAATACACTTTTTTTGCAGCAGAAATGCAATAAAGAAAAGTTTAAAAAAACGGGGATCCCCGAAAACTCGAAATCTTTCGGGGACGGGGAAAGCGGGGATCCCCGCGGGGAAATGGGGAGGAAAAATAAATCGTCTATTTAAAATGTGGAAAAAATGTATGCAAATATTGAAAGCTTGAAAGTTAAAAAATACATATCACAGCCATTTTAAGAATCATTTTTTATTTACATGGAAACGGGAGGGGGGACGGCAACCCTACTCAGAAGTATATTTTAATGACATATCTTTTTTTTGCAAATGCTTTAAAACAAATGCTAGACTGGTTTTTCTTTCCTTCTTTCAATGTTTTATAAAAATTGTGAACATTCATTTCACGGCTGTTTTTTTATGTTCCTTAAGCTTTAAAAAATTTATGAATTTTACTATCAAAGATTTAGTAGCTTTAAAATGTGACACTCAAATTTTTGAGATAGAAAAAAAATGTTCAGTAATGTAAAATCATCTCCATTAAAAGTAAACAATATACTTTTACTTCCAGTTCTTACAGAATGTAGCTTCATGTTTGTAGCAAAACTTTGACGAGCAAGTTGACGTTGATTTCGAGGAGCCATGGTCTGAAAGATAAAAAATTAGTGTCTAAAATACGAAAAAGGAAAACACTTGCTCTTTGATTAAAAAGTAACAAAAATGTCTATTAAAAAGATAAGAACCAAAAGCGCAAAAAAACAAAATGAATTTTAAACATTTTATGAATTTCAGATATTATAATAAAAAATTTTAGATATCAGGGGCTGTCCAGATGTTATGATGTAATGCAATTGTTGGGTGGGTGAGGTATACGCATATGCTTTATTAATTAAAAAAGTTAAATTTTTAACATAATGTAAATATTACTACAAAAACAGTTAAACTTTATTTCGTTGAAAATTGTATACAAACAATTATCACTTTTTCGATAAAAAAATTGCTTTGGCAAAAAGGACAAAAAAGTTGGTCCCGCGCTGAGAGCACATTTGTTAAATGGCTTTTTTTTTGTTTGTCAACTCGTGCAGCAAATCTTACAGAAAAATCTGATAGTTTTTTAAAAGCTTATCCAATTATTTGAAGAAATACGTACATGTCGATAGAGCTCAAATAGCGGATACTTAGTGTTTTTTTTTATTGTTTATTATTAATTTTCTTATTTTGATGTTTATTTTTATTTGTGATATACAAACGTAATTAAAAATAAATTACTTTTACGCTGTTTCTTCTCAAAAAGGCAAATATAAAATGTATTTGAAAACTTTCAATATTATTCAAAGAAAAATATAGTCAATTGCGTTTTTTTATAAATTTTTAAGCGTATTTTTTTAATGTTATAAACGTTAATGATATTATGAAATATGTAAAAAGAGATTGTTAAAAATAAATAAAGATTTAAAAAAAAAAATTCATTTTATCTCTTTTGGGCGTCCTATAAGTCGCTGGAGTACTTTTTGTCAAGATATTGGCATTTTGGTGGGCAATTTTTGTAAAAAATTCGCTTGTTTATTTTTTCAAATTTTGCAAAAAATTGAAGAAAAAAATAAATTTTTGTAAAAAAAATGCTTTACAATTTTTTTTCGATGTTTTTTTTTCGATGTTTTTTTGCTGCGTGTTTTTAATGTTTTTCGTGTTATACTTTTGCGTATGAAAAACAAGGCACGTTGTTAAATGCAAAACAATAAAATTGCTGCTTTGCTAAACTTTTGTGCAATTTTTGAAACTTTTGTACTAAAATTATGGACATTTTTTTGAGTTTTCAGAAACATGAGTTAACAAATTGTTATTTAAAGTTTAAACTTAACAACTTACAATTTCAATAATTGTTAAAAATAACCATTACTAAAGCTTCTAAATTTAAAAAAGTCATCAATTTTAACTTTTCAAAAGTTGACAGTGTTTTTACTTTCTAAAAAAAATTATTCGCAAATGCAAAATAAAATATAAACTTTCATGAAAATGCTAGTTATTATTTTTAAAAATATTTTTTTTCCAAAAAAAGTGTTTACTAATTTTTTTGCAAGTTTGGGTATACTGTAAGAAAGACCGTTTTTATGAAAGAAAAAACAACAAAAAATGTAAAAAAATTTATTCAAAATTTACAAACTTTTTTAAACATTTGAACGAATTGAGCGGGTGACGGGCGGGGCGAAGCAAAACACTGTTGACAATACATCAAATGCGTTCTCGTAATTGTCAAAATTTTCGAAAGTTTTGAGTATTATTTACGATAATGTAGAAAACAGGAAAGATTTTGTTCGCAACTGTTTCACCAAGGGGATACTTTTCAACCGCTAAACCAAAAAATATTTATGAGATCGATTTGTACATGTGTTCGTTTATTATCCACAAAAACTAAGATTCAAAATACAAAGAAAATATCAGCTGGTTTACATAAGTCGTGGGTGGAGAACACTTTTCCTTTGTATGAATTATTGTCGCATCAAAAGCCAAATAAATTCCCAAAATTTAGCATATCACTCTTCCATTCAAACAAATGTTTTTACTAAATTTTGAATGTTACGCTTCTACATATCGACAAAGGAAAAGTGTTCTCCGTCTACAAATCATGTAAACCACTTGATACCAAAAAAAAAAATTATTTTTCATTAATAAAAAGTATCCCGGAAGACCGAGCATTTGAAACAACTGGAGAAACAGGTTTCTTTTTGAAGCGATAAAAAATCCATTTAAAAAATTTGAATATGCTTTCTCGATATCCGGTCATAATTATTAAAGTTATTACACATTCCAAAAAGACACGAATTTGTCGAAATGTTTGAAGATTACCGTAATAAGAAAATTTGTATAAAATTGACAAAAATGAATCACCGTATTGATCTTTGATTTCGTCGGAGACATTACTAAAATATACGGGGTCCAAAGATTCAAAAAAGAGCATCATTGCGTGAAACAATAGTTGCAAAGTTAAAACTACAGCAATTCGAAGTGAACCATAAAATTCTTTTCGATTATTGTAATATTGATATCCAAATTGATTACTGACTTTTCGGATAATAAAAATTGCTGGGATTAATGCTCCAAGAATACATGCTAAACCTTTAGCGTTATCGATTTTTTGCATTATCTTTGTAAGAGTTACATAAAATTGATACGTTGAATCATTGTTCTTTAAGCAGGCATTTCTTCCAATGGGACTTTTCAAACATTGCAAAATTAAGTCACTTTGAAGATTTTGAAAAAGTGCCAATAGGACACTTATCAGCACAAAAATTGCAGTAACAGAAAGAATAAAAATAAGAATCCGAAAACCTTTTGTAATTTTTTCGTAAAAATCGTCATAGTACAAAGAAAGAAATCTCGAAAATATTAGCAAGAAGAATGCAGAATATGCGTTGTACATAAATATGTTACTGATTGCAGCAAAGATGATAAGCTTCCATAACGGATAATTCAAATAAATTCGATAAAAGCATTTTATTGGAGTAAAATGGTGATTGTTGCAATGGATATCGTAAATAATGCAAGCATCCCAAATTGCTTGATTCAAAATAAACCATCGAAAGTTTGATTTGATTTTGCCAAAAATTGAAATGAAAATTAGAAATCCCAAAATTCCCATGGTTATCCATCGCAGATTAATGTAATAAAATGTTACAGCTACCCAATCAAGATAGCATTGAATATCCGTTGAATTGTATTCGTCATTGAATTCGCATAGTTCAGCTTCCATAGCTTTCCTGCAAATTTGAAGCGGTTCGTTGAAGCTGAAATAGACTAAAAATTTATTCTTAGACAAAGAAAGGTCACGTCATTTTTTGTCCTGCTCGCCACCGAATCATTGATATACAACTATTAGGCTTGGGCTGCGAGCGTATTCTACCCCTACAAAAGGTAACAAAAATCAAAAAATTTAAGCACAATTTACATAGTGAAATAAGACCAAACTCTTATTCCAACGAGGTTATCAAGGGCAGGTATCCCTCTACATTCAGAAGGGTTACAAAAAAATTCTATGAAGAAAACGGTTTTTAAGAGTTTTAAAATATGGTGGATTTGAAAATCCTGAAACAAAAATACGAGATGACTCATACTGTTGAACATAATTAGTACCCGACCCAAAAGGGTGATAAAATCCCTTTTCCTAGAATGTTATCACCCTTTAGCATTTTCAATGGCAAACAACAGAGAAAAAAGAATTGATCGAACGGTTTGTCAAAAAGTTTGTATTTTTTATATATTTGATTACAGTACCCCGTATTACCCAATTGATGCAATGCAGTATTCCTGACAGAAACTTTATTTCCAATGAAAATAAATAACTAAGAAAAAATACTTCTTTTTTAATTTTACAGTTTTTACGCCTTTTTTTAAAATTTCGCAGTTAATCTAAATATATTTTAAAAATACTCATTTAAAAGGGTTATAATTTTAAGTAAAGTAATTTGTTTTTAAGAAACATAGGTACCTTAATGATGGCTTACACAAAATTTTAACGGCTTTAATTTTAAAAAAAACAGAAGACTATATTTAAAGTGCAAAAAGCTGCTGCAATTTTTGGAAAGGTGTGATTGGTATCTTTGAATATTTAAACGTTATCATTTACTGACAGTTTTTTCTTTATTAAAAACGTTAAATTGGTTACAATGGGTTGTAATTACATATCTGAATAAACAACTGCAATTATGACGTTTTTGTTGCGGTACCGCTTTATCATAAGTTATCCTTAAAAGATTCATAAATTTTTTTAAGTTGAATTGCTTCAAAAGTTTTAAAAAAATTTAAACTTAAATTCTGATACTTTTTTGTTAAAGTACAGAGACACATGCATCTCAAGGCCGCAAATTAAAAGAAAAATGAAAAACATGTAAAAAGTTCTTAAATTTAATAATTTAAGTACACTGTAATACCATCTACACACCTCTCTGCTCATTTTTTTTTTTTTTTTTTTGCTCTGCTGTGCAGTCGCTTTTATTTCTAGCTCTCAATATTTTATTTTCAAATAATATTTTATTTTCAAATCAAATATTTATCAAAAACTTATTTTTCAAATATCTTATTGATTTTATTTTCAAATATTTTCATACTCAGAAATCAATAAATTCATCAAATTTTTTTTCTTTCTTTTTTTTTTTTAAAAATGCCTAATCAAAATAGTCCTAAAGAACCTATTGTCAAACGTCGAACACATGGAGAAGCCTTTCCTGATGGTTCATATGATCAAACAGCTGATCAACCAAATCTTCTTAAATATTTTATGGATCTATCGGCTCAACAATGTTATCAACTTGGACAAAAAGATATAATAATCAAAAATCTTCTTGAAAAAATTGATAAATTACAAGAAGAAAAAGAAAAAATTCCTAAAAATCAATATAGAGAAAAAGCTGCTAATAATTCAAATTTATCAACTTCAACATTGAATTCTGCCAATTCTATTTCAAAAAAAACCTATCCAAAATCAGTTGTTATTACAAATATTACTGAATCTACTGAAACTGATGAAAACAAAAAAGCAATAAATGATAAAGAAACTATTACTGAATTTATTAAAAAAATTGATGACACTGCAATTGTTGATTCCATCCAAAGAATGGGTCCTGTAAATGCTGGAAAGATTCGACCAATTCGTGTAAATTTAAAAACAAGTACTCAAAAACAAGATGTTATAAAAAAAGCAAAAGATTTTATTAAAGGAAATACAGAATATAGTGGAAAGAAAATCTTTGTAAATAATTTAGTTTCAAAAGAAGAACATAGAATTCAAATGAATCTTAAAAATAAACTTAAAGAACTTTGGAAAGATGCTGAAACAAATAATACAAATGTAAAATTTTCAATTCGAAATAATCAAATTCATGTCCATGATTCAAATGCCCAAAATACAAATGTTCTTCTTATTGATCCTATAAATGATGAAGCTGCTAATTTTTACAAAATTAGTTCATTTCGCCAACAACAATCAAATTCTGAATCTGCAATGGAAATCTCCTCAACCGCCTAAATCTTCTTTACTCCAATGCTATTTATTCAACTTCAGAAGCATCAAAAATAAAATAAATCCTTTTCACTTATTCTTATCAAAATATTCACCAGATATTGTTTTTATATGTGAATCTTGGCTCAACAGTAATATTTCAAACAATACTTTAATTTACAATGAACCATATTCCATTATTCGAAAAGATCGACCTGAAGATCCCCATGGTGGTGTCATAGTATTTATCAAAAACAATCTTCACTATATTCCAATAATGAATTCTATAAAAGAAACAATTGCTTTCGACTTATTTGTTAACAAAAATATTATAAGATTTATTTTATCCTATCGTCCAAAAGAAATCAAAGCTGTTGATGCATTTGATGATTTTTCAACTTTATTTAATTCAACAACTCCATTTCAACCAACTGAATTTATTCTTCTTGGAGACTTAAATTTGCCTGAAATTAAATGGGAAAATTTCAAACCATCTTTTGAATCAGCTAAAAATATGAAAAGAATCAACAACAAAATCAAAGACTTCTGTGAAAATCATAAGCTTAAACAACTTGTAAATTTTGCAACAAGAATTTCAAAGAAACCTAAAAAATCAAAAAATCAAAAACCATGTGAAAATATTTTGGACCTTATTTTTTCATCAACTGAAAATGTTACAAATCTTTCAAAAGTATCAAATTATATTCAAAATTGTATATTTTCAACATTGGACCATCTTATTGTTTCATTCGATATCAAATGCCATCTTTCACCAGCAGAAAAAATTTCTTCCAAATATTATGACTTTGTTAATGGTAATTATGATTTATTTAATGATTATATTTTTTCAATTCCGTGGACAGAAAAGCTCTCTTCATTCGCAACTTCAAATGAAAAATTGGATTTTATCAAAATGACTATTCTCAAAGGCATCTATGATCTTAAATTTATTCCTCAAAAAACTTATAATTCGTATGAAAAAAATATTTGCTATCCAAAAATTATTACACAAATGAAAAACACTTATTTAAACCTTATTAATGATCCATCAAAAACTGTTGCGAGTCAGAATGTTGGGAAAAAATTATTTAAAATATTCAGAAAATTTATTGATAAACATCAGAAGAAACTTCTTTCAAATCAAAATGCTTTATACAAAACTCTTGGAAGTATTACAAAATCTTCTCATGCTCCAATCCCCCCTTTAATTATGGAAAAAGATGGTGAAAAAATTAATGTATTTGATGATGAAGTGAAAGCTGAAGAATTTAAAAACTATTTTAAATCAGTTTATAACAAATCTGATAGATCAATTTCATATACTTCAAATGAATCAAAAGCTGGAAATTTATCAAATATTATTTTTAACTTTTCTAAAGTGGAAAAATATTTAAAATGCTGCAAAAACAAAAATCTTTCTGGCCCTGATGGAATTCCTGGTTATGTTCTTAAAAAATGCGCTACAACACTTTCAATTCCATTCACTATTTTATTTAATTATATGATCCAATATTGTGATATTCCAACTGTGTTTCTAAAATCATATGTTACACCGATACCAAAGAAATTAAATTCATTGTATTTATCTGATTATCGACCAATATGTGGCACAAGTGAAATTCTTAAAACTCTGGAAAGATATATTAAAGAACAGTTGATGCTCCATTTAAAAGCAAATAACTTTTTACCAGAAGAACAATTTGGATTTCGTGCTGGACATTCAACAACAAAACAAATGGTATTATTCAATGAACATATTACTCGTTCAACTGAAAAGAAAATGACAACAGATGTTATTTATATGGATGTTGAAAAAGCTTTTGATCAACCAAAATTTGAAGAAATGCAAAAAGAACTAAAAGAAGCTAAAATTGATGGTAATTTATTAAATTTAATTATGTTTTTATTAGTTCATCGAGTATTCTTGGTCAAAGTTAATGGAAAAAATTCAAATGAAACAACTGCCGATTCTGGGGTCGGACAGGGATCTGTTTTGGGACCAATATTATTTATTATATTCTTTTCAAAGCTTAGCAAATTATTAAAGAATATAAACGGAATTATACACTTCAAATTTGCTGATGATCTCAAACTACTTTATTCGTATTTTATTAAAGATTTTGATTCAAGTATTATGCAAAAAGCTATATCTACGGTATCAGATTGGTGTGAATCAAAATCTATGAAAGCTGCTCCCAAGAAAACTTTTCATGTACAATTTGGACCTTCAAATTCGAATGCAAAATATTCTGTGAATAATATTGAAATTGAAAGAAAAGAAATTATAAGAGACCTTGGTTTTTATATTAAAAATGACTGTTCAATCAATGATCATTTGGATATTGTTACAGCAAATGCAAATAGAAAATATTATTCAATATTCAAAAAAATTATTATCAAAGATGAAAAAATTTTAACAAAAATATTTAATATTTATATTAGACCAATTTATGAATATGGATCACCACTTTTTAATCTTCCAAAAAAAACTATAATCAAACAACTTGAAAATGGACAAAAAACTTTTACAAGAATGATGTTCAGAAGAAATAATCCTCAAACTACAGTAATCCCATCTTATGGAGAAAGATTAAAATTGTATGAAATGATGTCTCTTCATCAAAGAAGAACGGTAGCTGATATTATACTGGCATATGATTTTCTTGTTTCAAATCCAAATTCAAATATTGATCTCCGGTATGTGCATCTTTCAAGTCGTTCCGGTGGATATTACTGGTCAAATCATTTTGCAAAAGGAAAATTTAATTCCCTACATTTTTCAACACGACTTTCTTCAATATTAACAAACTTGAACATAAAACTCCACGATTATCAATCAACGAAGCATCTCAGGAATCATCTTTCAACAATCGATCTCACAGATGAAAAAATACAAAAATATTCAGATTAAGTAAATTATTTTTCTTTTTAATGTTAGTTAGCAATTTAACTTTTTGTTTTTATTGTACATATCTCATTTTCTGTATTTTATGTATTGTATTTTATTTCTATTGCCTCACTGGTCCACGGATTTTATTTACGGATCTGAGTGAGATTATTCGTTTTGAATAAATTAAATTATTTATAGAAAACCTTTTGTAATTTTTTCGTAAAAATCGTCATAGTACAAAGAAAGAAATCTCGAAAATATTAGCAAGAAGAATGCAGAATATGCGTTGTACATAAATATGTTACTGATTGCAGCAAAGATGATAAGCTTCCATAACGGATAATTCAAATAAATTCGATAAAAGCATTTTATTGGAGTAAAATGGTGATTGTTGCAATGGATATCGTAAATAATGCAAGCATCCCAAATTGCTTGATTCAAAATAAACCATCGAAAGTTTGATTTGATTTTGCCAAAAATTGAAATGAAAATTAGAAATCCCAAAATTCCCATGGTTATCCATCGCAGATTAATGTAATAAAATGTTACAGCTACCCAATCAAGATAGCATTGAATATCCGTTGAATTGTATTCGTCATTGAATTCGCATAGTTCAGCTTCCATAGCTTTCCTGCAAATTTGAAGCGGTTCGTTGAAGCTGAAATAGACTAAAAATTTATTCTTAGACAAAGAAAGGTCACGTCATTTTTTGTCCTGCTCGCCACCGAATCATTGATATACAACTATTAGGCTTGGGCTGCGAGCGTATTCTACCCCTACAAAAGGTAACAAAAATCAAAAAATTTAAGCACAATTTACATAGTGAAATAAGACCAAACTCTTATTCCAACGAGGTTATCAAGGGCAGGTATCCCTCTACATTCAGAAGGGTTACAAAAAAATTCTATGAAGAAAACGGTTTTTAAGAGTTTTAAAATATGGTGGATTTGAAAATCCTGAAACAAAAATACGAGATGACTCATACTGTTGAACATAATTAGTACCCGACCCAAAAGGGTGATAAAATCCCTTTTCCTAGAATGTTATCACCCTTTAGCATTTTCAATGGCAAACAACAGAGAAAAAAGAATTGATCGAACGGTTTGTCAAAAAGTTTGTATTTTTTATATATTTGATTACAGTACCCCGTATTACCCAATTGATGCAATGCAGTATTCCTGACAGAAACTTTATTTCCAATGAAAATAAATAACTAAGAAAAAATACTTCTTTTTTAATTTTACAGTTTTTACGCCTTTTTTTAAAATTTCGCAGTTAATCTAAATATATTTTAAAAATACTCATTTAAAAGGGTTATAATTTTAAGTAAAGTAATTTGTTTTTAAGAAACATAGGTACCTTAATGATGGCTTACACAAAATTTTAACGGCTTTAATTTTAAAAAAAACAGAAGACTATATTTAAAGTGCAAAAAGCTGCTGCAATTTTTGGAAAGGTGTGATTGGTATCTTTGAATATTTAAACGTTATCATTTACTGACAGTTTTTTCTTTATTAAAAACGTTAAATTGGTTACAATGGGTTGTAATTACATATCTGAATAAACAACTGCAATTATGACGTTTTTGTTGCGGTACCGCTTTATCATAAGTTATCCTTAAAAGATTCATAAATTTTTTTAAGTTGAATTGCTTCAAAAGTTTTAAAAAAATTTAAACTTAAATTCTGATACTTTTTTGTTAAAGTACAGAGACACATGCATCTCAAGGCCGCAAATTAAAAGAAAAATGAAAAACATGTAAAAAGTTCTTAAATTTAATAATTTAAGTACACTGTAATACCATCTACACACCTCTCTGTAATGTGAATGTTAGTTTATTGGTGCGATAATATCGAAAATGAAATTACTACTTCTTTTGAAATTGTTATTGCCAGTTGAGGAGAACAAAATTAATGCATTTTAAACTTTGTAAAAATTTTTTGTTGTATTTTGCGTATGAAAGACAACGCACGTTGTTAAATGCAAAACAATAAAATTACTGCTTTGCTAAAACTTTCGAGCAATTTTTGAAACTTTTGTACTAAAATTATGGACATTTTTTTGAGTTTTCAGAAACATGAGTTGACAAATTGTTGTTTAAAGTTTAAACTTAACAACTTACAATTTCAATAATTGTTAAAAATAACGATTACTAAAGCTTCTAAATTTAAAAAAGGCATCAATTTTAATTTTCCAAAAGTTGACAGTGTTTTTACTTTCTAAAAAAAATTATTTGCAAATGCAAAAAAAAATGTAAGGTTTCATGAAAATGCTAGTTATTATTTTAAAACTTAAAAAAACTTAGTATGTGCAGGCCCTAACACCTGCTGATTCCCTAAAGCGATATACCCGTGAATATCTGATGGTAGACTTCTAAGAAGTGGCTGCCGTTTAACCTGGTTGCCATCCATGGAATTCGTTTTAACCTCGGATCCACCGAGCACCTGACATGAGCGCATAGTGGTTGCGAGCGGGCTTCTCTCCAACTGCGCTAACCACTATACCACTCGGTCGGCTTTTAAAATCGTTTTTTTTTCCAAAAAAAGTGTTTACTACGTGCATTAAAAAGTTTAAATCAAACTATGTTTTAATTTTTTTTTGGACTGCTGCTAGCCCGAACACTAGCCGAATTTTTGAGGGTGGTTTTTGTGGTGCACATTAAAGTGTATTAACACAGTGCTGGTTTACAAGAAAGCCTTCATATGATTATTTTATAGAGTGTTCGAAGAGTTGGAATTCGTTTTAACCTCGGATCCACCGAGCATCCACTTTTTACGTCGTGGTGCTGACGGCTGGAATTGGTTTTAACCTAGGTTCCACCCATGGAATTCGTTTTAACCTCGGATCCACCGAGCACCTGACATGAGCGCATAGTGGTTGCGAGCGGGCTTCTCTCCAACTGCGCTAACCACTATACCACTCGGTCGGCTTTTAAAATCGTTTTTTTTTCCAAAAAAAGTGTTTACTACGTGCATTAAAAAGTTTAAATCAAACTATGTTTTAATTTTTTTTTTGGACTGCTGCTAGCCCGAACACTAGCCGAATTTGTGAGGGCGGTTTTTGTGGTGCACATTAAAGTGTGTTAACACAGTGCTGGTTTACAAGAAAGCCTTCATATGATTATTTTATAGAGTGTTCGAAGAGTTGGAATTCGTTTTAACCTCGGATCCACCGAGCATCCACTTTTTACGTCGTGGTGCTGACGGCTGGAATTGGTTTTAACCTAGGTTCCACCCATGGAATTCGTTTTAACCTCGGATCCACCGAGCACCTGACATGAGCGCATAGTGGTTGCGAGCGGGCTTCTCTCCAACTGCGCTAACCACTATACCACTCGGTCGGCTTTAAAAACGTTTTTTTTTTCCAAAAAAAGTGTTTACTACGTGCTTTAAAATGTTTAAATCAAACTATGTTTTAATTTTTTTTTTGGACTGCTGCTAGCCCGAACACTAGCCGAATTTGTGAGGGCGGTTTTTGTGGTGCACATTAAAGTGTGTTAACACAGTGCTGGTTTACAAGAAAGCCTTCATATGATTATTTTATAGAGTGTTCGAAGAGTTGGAATTCGTTTTAACCTCGGATCCACCGAGCATCCACTTTTTACGTCGTGGTGCTGACAGCTGGAATTGGTTTTAACCTAGGTTCCACCCATGGAATTTGTTTTAACCTCGGATCCGCCGAGTAATTAAATAATTCCAAATTTATTCAAACACAGCTTGTTTGAAATTGTTCATTATATAAAAATTTTCTGGTTTTTTCAAATTTTCTTACAAAATTATTTTTATTCGATTTTTAAAAATGCATCTGTGAAAACATGTTTTTTTGCATTTCTTTTTTCTTCATTTAAAATGAAATGAATCATCTTTTAAAAAAATTGCATCCACAAAAATAAACTAAAGAGTTTTTCTGTTCATTTCTTTTTAAAAATGACAGATGGAAAAAAGGTCGATTTCGAAATTTTCAACATTTTAATAATTCAAAGAAAAAATCAAAAACGCTGTTGCATTTGTTTTTTCTTTTTGAATATTTCATATAAATTTGTAATTTTTACGGATACAATTATATGAAGGTATGTATTTTATATGTAAATTTTATAACATGAATAAAAATTTTAAATTTTCAGAAAAATAAACATACACGAATCAGTCTTTCATTTTCTAGTTTGATTTCTGATACTTACAAAATTCGTCTTGAAGAAATTATTGATGAAATTATTGATAGTGAAAATCTTGATTATAAAGTGCCTGTTATTTTTTTTCATGGCGTTAATTGGCAGAAAATGAAAAAATTGTGTAACCTTTTTACAGATGATAAATAAAAAATATTTTTTTATTTCTTCTTCGCGTTTTTTATTATGTAGTTTTTGGAAAAAATGTAAATAAAATTTTTATAAAATAATTAGTAGTTTTTGGAAAATTCAATTTTTTTTAGAAAATAAAACTTGATTTCTCGTAAATATAATTTGATTTTCATTTTTTTCTAGTTTTTAGTTGCTTTTACTTTTATAACATTTTACCATGTTTTAAATCATATAATTTTAAAACATTTTTTGTATACAACCGTTGAAAAAATTTTTAAATCATATAATTCTTTTTTATTTTATTTTTACCTCATTTTTCCTCAATGTTTGGGTAAAAATAAAATAAAAAAGATTAATACGAAAATTTTTTATAACTTTCATTAAAAAATGCATGATCAGTGTTAAAGGAAGCGGACCCTTTGATCCATTTTTAAAAAAAAAGGATTTCGAAATATTTCTTTTTTTTCCAAACCATCGATATTCGTGATCAGGGTGACTCTTGAAACGAAATTGCAGTTTCCTTTGTTAAAAAAATAAAAACAATGGAAGCTGCATTTTCGTTTCAAGAGTCACCCTGATCACGAATATCGATGGTTTGGAAAAAAAAAGAAATATTTCGAAATCCTTTTTTTTTAAAAAATGGATCAAAGGGTCCGCCTCCTTTAAGCTTTTTTCATCGAGTTCCGGGATGTTTTTTGCTTTTAAATTATTGCATTTTGATAGACTTTTATGTTTTGTCAGAAAAAGAAGTTGATGAGCTGCCAAATAATCCCTTTTAAATGTTAGTTAATAATTTATATTTTTTTAGATGACAAAAAAAGCGCTCATTGTTCTTGAAATAACAAACAAAAAAATTCTTAAAGAATATACATTTGACAACGGTTTTCGAAATTTCATTTCTCTCTTTTGGTTTCTTTTGAGGTTTTTCCCCAAAATTTGTCATCTTTTATGAATGGTGTTTTTTAGTGCCAGTTTTATTAGTCATCGATAAAAAATAGCCCCTTTCTTTTTGTTTCCTTTTTGCCGTATTTCTTAACCGATTGAAGCGCAAAAAACAAATTAAAGAAACTCGGTCTTCTCCAAAAAGGGACGGATTTTTGGCAATGTGAATGGAGCTGTGAGTTTCGATCCTTTTTTAAAGTCATTTTTTTTATTTAAAAAATGTTTCGTAAAGTTAAAATAAAAGTTTTGTTTTTACACTCGTCTGAAAAACATTTAAACATTTTTGATCCAACTTGTTTTATGAAAAATCTGTTTTTTTCCTTTTTTTGAATATTTTAAATGTTGTTGGTTTTTACAACAGGTGTATTAAATATACAGAAAATTATGTTAATAGAGATTTGTAAAAGGTCATAACTAAAATGGAAATTCCATATAATCCCACCCGTCCATTTTTTAAAAATGTGATTGTTTCTAATTTTTTACACAATTTTTTGAAATAAAACTAGGGACTTTGACGCATTTTTTTTGACAAAAAAAGTCATTTTCTTCTGTCAGAAAAAAAATGGAGTGCTCGTCGCCGAAGCTTAATAACTTCTGAAGTAATGACTTTAAAAAAAAACTAAAAGCGCCATTGAATCAGGCATATTCGAAAGTACTAATATATATAAAAATTATTTTATAAAACGAATTTTTATTTTTTACGTCAAAGTCCCTATAATAAATCTTTTTACATTCTTCTTTCATTTTGTAAATACTTTGATGCAATTTTTCATAATTTTGTTATTTAAAAAATTAGTTATTTCTTGAAATAATGCGCATTATTTAATTTTACAAATTATAAAACGTTATTTTCAATGTCCTTGAAAAAACAGATAAAAATTACGGTTTCATAATTTTCCACTTTTTGTTTATAAAATGTAAAAATGATAACAATTGTGCTTCAGTATTTTTTTTATTACAAATTATGTCTTTAGAAATTCATAATCTAAAAACAAATTTTTAAGACTTGAAATAAATGCATTCAATTCGGCAATAAAAAAAAGGTCACATTGTTTTGTTAGATTTAATTTTTTTAAAATTTTAATGCGAGAAAAGCAAAGAAGCTTTTAAAATGTCGGCCGATTTTTTTTCAACAACCCCTAATTTTGAAATATATTTTTCGTTGAAAAAAAAGACAAAAAAAAGAAGCATAAAAATTCGATACAACAACGAAAAAAGGGAGATGTTTGTATATTTCGACACATCTGTCAAAATGTTAAAATTTTAAAAGTAAAGTCTAAAAAAACGAGCCAACTATTACCGTCGAAATTAGTCGATGCTGTGACAACTTTTTATTTATTTGAATTTTTTAAATACAATATTTTGATGTTTGTTAATCCAATTTAATAGTACAAAATATGATAAAAAAAAATTATTAGTTTAAACAACAAAAAAAACCATAACCTCCATTATTAAAAAATATATATATGATGGATTTTAAAATTTATTACAGATTTATTTGTATTTTGATTTGTCAAAAAAACGCCCAAAAATGATTTCAATGAAATATATTATGCAAAATTAAAATAATAAAATGTCACTTTTCATTGGTTGTTTCTATATTTTATTTTTTGATAAATCTGAGTTAATCGATTTCTAATTTTCTTAAAATCAATTACAATATTTATTACTGGATCAAGGATCATACCTGAAAATTTTATATTTATGTAGTTTAATCTTGGATTCAGAAAAAATATTAAGTCTGCAATAGATGCCTGATTGTAAGTATCTATCAATATTAGGCACTTAAAAAATAAAAACTCATTAACAAAAAACTCAAAGCCAAAAAAATTTTTTCCGAATTGGAAAATAGTGATATTTAGTTTTAGTCACATTGTGTTCGGCTGTCGATTTTTTTATGCAGACGGCTTCACTTCCCCACTATTGATATTTTTTAACAAAAGCAGGCCCGCCGTTCATCTTTCAATTTCCTTTTCAGTTTTTTCAGACATTTTCTTTAACGCACAAATATTATTAAACAAAAGTTTTTTTGCGCTATTTCATTTTGCAAAAATGACTGTTCTAAAAAAGCGTCTTTTTATAACTTTCACCATTTTGTGAATTGAAAGAAAAAAATTGCTGCTTTTTTTGTTTGAATTTTTTATTCCTGATATAAAAATGATTTAAAAACAAAATTTTTATGTAAACTGATTAAAAAACTAACTATCTGGTAAACGAATTTCAAACATTATTAATGATTAATAAAATTTTTACAACATTCAAATTAAGTAAATTATTAATTTGAAAGAACCCACTATCATGAGGCAAGTATCTTTCTTATTCGTGCCATTTATAACTCTGCAATAAATACTGGAAAGAATTTTAAAGATATAACGGGGCGCCAAACAGATGTCTTAACAAAAAAGAAAAACTTTTTTTGTTAAGGAATTTTTTTCCTACTCAAGCAAATTTTCTTAACACGAAAAGTTTTTCTTCTATTTTTTCTCGGGTAAAATTCCTTAACAAAAAAAGTTTTTCTTTTTTGTTAAGACATCTGTTTGGCGCCCCGTTATATCGTAAGCCCTTTTTACTATTTTACTCAACCCACAAAGGCATGGTGTCAAAATAAAAAGAAAAACGGAAAGTCCCACTTCTTTTTTGCCATCTATTTTAAAAAAAATATATATGATTATAAAAATGCAAACGAAAAACTCACCAGAAAGCCAAATAAATCCTGCAATTGCCGCTAATAATTCTGCTTCAAAATAAGTTTGTCCATTTTCAAATGTTTTACAAAAAGATTTTTTTCCATCACCAAGTTTTCGCAAATCTCTTGAATTAAATAATGCAATAATACAAACAATTAAAAGTGGCATTTTTGAAAGTGCAAATATCAACAAATTATATGACATTCGATTCATAACATTTATATTTCGACGAATAGAACCTTTTCCAACTGTTTCCTCTAAATTCTTTGTTTTTGCTTTCATTCGAAGCAACGAAAATATATATACTGCTAAAACTGTTACATAACAAAGAACAGAAAGGATAACAATTGTAATTAAAAGTGGCTGTTGGCAGGTATTAAATGTGCAAGTAATTGGTGCTGTTTCAGGATAAAATAATGTTGCACCATAAATTCCAACAAATATCTTAAAAAATGTTTACAATGAATAACTTGTTTTTTAATAAAACGTAAATTTTGGTTCTGAAAGGTTTTTTTTTTCGCGAAACTAAATAAACGCCATTTAACAAATGTACTTTCTCCGCGGGACGAACTTTTTTGTCTTTAAAAAAAAGCAATTTTTTCATCGAAAAAGTGATAATCTTTATCATTTTTTTTGTAGAAAATATATGTTAAACTTCATCTCATGATTTGATTCTACTAATACATCTTTTTTAATATGCTGAAAACGATTATTGATAAAAAAAAAACACTAAAAAAATAATCAGCACCGAGAAAAAAAATGATAAAGATTATCACTTTTTCGATGAAAAAATTGGTTTTGCAAAATACAAAAAAGTTAATCCCTCGCGGAAAGCACATTTGATCAACTACAAATTATATGAAAACTTTTTTTACATTGCAATTAAAAACCAAAAACTTGTGAAAAATGTCTGAAATACAATAAAATCCTTTTTTCCTTTCAGTTCTTTCAAAAAATTTTGCAAAATTCACTGTTAAAATAAATATCAAAAATTATTTTCTCCTTTGCATAATCGTTTTTCTCCCTCCCAGAAATTAAAATGCGGTTTTTTTTTAATTAATAAAATAATATTTTGTCCACTTTTCCACTCTATCTATAAAAAAAAACTTACCGAAAATGTTACAGTTATTCCCCAAATGCAAATATTCATTAATGCGCATCTTTTCATATTTATATGCTTTTTATACCATGAACTATGGGTAATTGCAATATAAATTGTTGTTGAAAATGCCACATATGTTCCAGCTAATGTAAGAAAAGATAAAGATCCAAGAATTAAAAAAATTACTGCTGGAAAATACTCAAATGTTTCATTTTTCCATGAAATTAATACAATATAAAACATTATTTGCGCAATAATTGTACTGATTGAACGGCTTAACAGAAATGTATAACGTTCTTCTGGTCTAAAAATATTACAACTTCAAGATTGAAAGTGTTTTGTTTAAAAAAAATATAGGATTTGAAACTTTTTTGATCATGGAACTTTAACAAGGGACCCTTTTCAAGTGTCCACCTCGGATTTTCTCGGGACCTGGGGGGATTGATAGGTCTCCCCGAGGTATGAACCAGGTTCACGGGTTTTTTGATTTCAGAATCCCAAAACAAAAAAAGACTTCAGATGCCATAGAAGGTCGTAAAATTGCTTAAGATGCAATAAAAAATAATTCTGAGATGATTTAACATAAAAACAAGACAAAAAAAATTTTTCGATTTTTTCACCTATTCCACGACCGTGGATTTTTAGCAACTTTAGAATCCCAGAACTCTGCTTAGAAGCGAAAAACACCGGAATCCCGTGAACCTAATTCATACCTCGGGGAGACCTATCAATCCTCCCAGGTCCCGAGAAAATCCGAGGTGGACACTTGAAAAGGGTCCCTTGTAAGCTGAATATGTCCAGTGGTGTAAAACCAAGTGAACCAGACAGATAAAAAAATTTTTAAATGTTTTAAATTCTTCCGCCTTTTTTAATGTTATTGTAATTTTTGCTTACTTTTGTTTCATTAAAAATAATATTGAAATAATTGCATATGCAAGATTAATCAAAAGTGCAATAACAGAAAATACGAACGGTATTAAACCTAAGAAATATGGTCGAAAATCTTTGGCTTTGTGAAGTTCCTGAAATTAATTGGATTAAACAAATTTGCTTAAGGCATTTTTTGCTTCGAACTGAAATTTTATAAATGTGTTTAATTGAATTAAATTATTTGTCTATTTTTTCTTGCAAAAATCACTCCTGAAAATAGAATAATTTTGCTCCCCTGATCGAAGTGTTTTTTTGATAAAAAATAAATTCAAATGGAACACCTCCGGAAGCAATAGAAAAAAAAAGCGCTCCTTATATTTATTGCAAAACAATTTTTTTTTTGATTTGTCACTTTTTCAGTTAATGCCTACACAAATAAAAATGAGTCCACGTTTTTCATGGTTTTAAAAGATTAGATTAGAAAGAAAGAAAGGAAGAAAAGTGAAAGTTAAAACAAAGATGATTATTTTAATGTCTTTTTTCGTTATCAGTAAAACGTTTTTATAGATTGTTTTGTTTTATGTTCGATAAATGCAATTTCAGTTTATGTTCGATAAATACAACAACTAAATAATTTTTAAAACAAATTCATAGCTTTTTAATGTTACTATTCATAGATTTAGCTACTAATTCGTAAATAATGACATCAATTTCAAGCAATCCATTCAAGACAAACAAACCCTTTCATTGAAAAAAGGGGTTTCAAAGTGAAACAGGATTTTGTTTTTCAATATTAGTCAAAAATCAAAAAATTATTAATAAAAAAAAGCTTGCCGGTTTCTTGCTTGAAAAAAATTTAGAAATAATTTTAAAAACAACATAAAAATTTTTGTTTTGTAAAAAACTGATTGCTTGAAATTCAAACTTTTGAAATCAAGCAGCAGATTATTGTTTTAGAAATTTTTTATGCATTTTTTATTTTATGTCGATTATGGTAGCAAATATTGCTAATAAGCCTAAATTATAATCCCAATATTTAAACATTGCAAAGCAATGGCATAAAAAGACATAAATAATTGGCTGTCCCTTCTTATCATTTTTTCTCAAAGAGTAAAAAAGTAGCCTATTTTAAAGACACAAAAGTGATGCTAAAAAAGCTAATAATCAAAAAATCTGGCAATTTTTTAAGGAAACAAATTTTAAAAACTCAATAAAGTTTTGCAAAAAAGGAAGCGTTTTTCAGAATTTTACCTGAAAAACAAACAAAAAAACCAACTTTAAGATATTCACATGGATCTTTATCTCCAGATAAGTCACATTCAGCATATTTATCATCATGTGGATGTTGAAAGGATGAACAATTTTCAAATATTAATGGAATTCCTCCACTTACAGTTGGATATGAAGTGAACGGAGTGACATTAGAATCTTCAAAAATAAACATCTTTTATCAACAATAATTTTTTAACAAAGAAAATGAACAATTTTTCCTTTAAAGAAAGGTAGCAAAAATGAAAGGGAAAAGAAGGGAGGGAGCAAAAAAAAATAAATGTTGTCAAATTTTATTCCTCCGCAGAAAAAAGGTGAAAAAAAAGTGATAAGACTAAAAAAGAAAGAACAGTTAGTTTTATAGGAATTTCATTGGGGGTTTAACAAAAATAATTAAACAGTATTTAGAATAATTAACTAATTTTAAAACTTGACCAAAAAATTACACTTTTTATTTCCAAAAAATGTTAAAACAATGAAAATAAAAAATTTAAGCTGCTACACTAGCCGATAAAATAAAAAAAAGCGTCATCGTTGAAAAAGAAGAAAAGTGCTTTTCCGTGTGAGACCACTGCATTTGATTGTGACAAAAATTTTTTTGTTGAAAAAAGCGTTCAGCTTCTGGAATTTTTATCTCAGCATCTGTTTTATTTTTTATTATTTTTTTTACCCCAGTTTGTTCAATATTTATTTTATTCAACATTTATAAAACTTTTTTCAACAAAAAAAATTTTTGTCAAAAAAATCGAAAAATCAAATGCAGCGGTCTTGCATGGAAAAGCACTTCTTTTCTTTTTCAACGATGACGCTTTTTTTATTTTATCGACTAATGGCTCCCCCGCCCTACTCTCTTATTTGTTCAATTTTTTAGTGAAAAGAAACTTTTTATTGATATTTTTTCTTTAAAAGCAGTGACTGCTTTCAAAACATTAAAATTTTTAAGGTGGAAGAACATTTGTTTAACGATAAAAAATGTTTTTAATCTTAGATATCCACATTCGCGTTTAAAGTAACTTTATGAAACGTGATAATACAATTTTTGTACTTTCATCATAACACAAAATTTTTTAAAAATAAGTTATTTTTGGTTTAGAAGTGAAAAAATCAATGTCATTAAACAATAAAATGGCTATTCCATCAAAAAGAACTCAATTTTTTTCAACATTTCATTCTCAGTCTTTTTCATTCCCAATTGATTCAATAATTTATTATATTTTAAAGAATCCAAGCTCTCCAGAATTGTATCAAAGATTAATTAAATCCTGCAAATATTTTTTTATTAAAAATCCAATTCTCAATGTTTCACGTTTATCATTTAATTATAGAAATGATTGGTACACAATTGTTAATAAAAAACGAATTAAATTCAAAAATATTTCAAGTAAAATTTGGGTCACTGGTGCAATTGAAATTTATCAAAATCAAAATGAACAAAGTCGAATTCCTTCTTTAATTTCAAAACTTTATAAATGTGAAAATAAGCATTTAAATCTTTCATATGGAAATATTTTGTTTAAAGACTTTACGTTTATTGCTTCGAAATGTGATTACATTTGGTTATATAATTCTACAGTAATCAATGAAGATGATTCAATTGTTTCATTGGAAAAAATTATTGAAATTCTTCCAAATATTAATGATTTTAAATAGTAAGAAAAATTTGGTTTTTCCTTTTAAAAGTTTTTTTTAGCTGTTTACCAGATGCTTCTTCAAAAATTATTACACCAAAAACTGTGAAAGAAATGCTTAAACTACCTCATTTTTTAAATTTTATTGAATTAAGTTTAGAAAATATTCCAGAAAATTTTGATATTGAAACTTTTTATGAACATATGAAAGTAATCCCTTGTAATTAACTTTTACGAATTGCAAAAATAAAATTTTTTTAGAAAAATAAGAAAACACAAATTTGTCTTCGTTTTTGTGATGGAATTTCAGAAGAATACAAAAACAAGCTTCAAGCAATTATTGATGAAATTAAAGAAATTGACGACCCTGATACAAACAAAAATCATTTTATTGAATTTCCATGATTGTTTTTAATTCATTTTATTTTTTATCTTTTCTTTGCTAATCTTATTTTTTAATTAATTTGTCGTTGATGAGCAAAAAGCTCTGACTAGATGCTTTCGTCTTTTTAATAAATATTTACATTTTTTAATTTTTTGAGGGTTTGTAATTTTTGCGTGATAAAAAATCTTAAAATGGAATTCGCCTTTTAATCAACACTATTTTTTTATTTTTAGCTGATTATGATCTTAAAATATGAGGCATCAAGTTGATTAAATAATGTATTAAGCAGAAATAAAAAAAAAATTGAATACTAAAAAAATGCGGACCGTGGAGAATGCCGGCACCATCGGCAACAATGCGTTTAAGATTTTGATACAAAATGAAAGATTTATAAACATTACAAATTTTGAAAAGACAAAAAACAAAAATTACAAACTTTTAATCTTTATCGAAAAAAAAATGTGGAATTATCAAAAGTTCTTTGACTGTATTTCTTGTGATCATTGAAGAAATATGGTTATCACGGCTTAAATAAAAGGAAAAAAAAGAATGTAGTAAAAATGTGCAAAAAGAATTTACAAATAAATATATTTTATTTTTGGAAGAGTTTTTACAAGTTTTCCAAAAAATAAAATATACAACGATATAATTTAAAACAATATTTTATAATATTTTCAACACTTGATGAAATAAATAAAAAATTTTTATATGAAATTGTTTGTTCCCAGAGATATAACTCTTTGAAATCAGTTTTGTAAAGTTTGGGAATAAACGGTGAAAGTGAAGTACCATACGACGCGATTCTATTAGTAATCCATAATTTAACTTTCACATTTGTAATATAAAACCAATTATAAAAGTCTACTAACAATGCCAAATTATTCTTCGAATTTAGATTTAAGACAAATACAGTGCTACACAAAATTATAAAACCACCACATAATTGCATGAAACGGTAGAATCAAAAAGCGGAATCGTTCCAAATGCTTCAGATTTGGATTCAGCGTGTTTGAAAACCTATAAAACTGAGAAATAATGCCAAAATGTCTGAAAGTTCGATTATTGTGGAAAATAATAGGTGTTTCTATAATTTTGTGGCAGAAAATTTCGTTTTAACTTCATTTCGGGCTTTCGTAAAAATTGAACTTTTGGACATCCTGTCTTTATTTCTTGAATATATAGGTTTTCCAACACGCTGAATCCGAATCTGAAACATTTGGACCAATTCCGCCTCCTGGTTCTCCAGATTCATAAAGATCAAAATAGTGGTTTTATAATTTTGTGGAGCACTGTAGAATTTTTAGAAAAAAAATATTAGCAGCTTTTTACCAATTTTTTATAACTTTTTGCATTTCACAAATTATTACATCAAAATCCGTAAAAGAATTACTGCGAATTCCACATTTCTCCATCCCGTCATTTTTGGTGATAATTCGTGACCCCCATCTATGAAAAACACGAGTATGTACAAATATGATACACACACAGTCTATTTTTCTATTGATTATTCTTCTCTAAAAGACAACAGTCATAAGTTCTCAAACAAAGAGTGCAATTGTTTCATTTGACCCCTGCATTTACGTATCTATTTGTTCATTTAAATTGATTCAAGGTTTAATCAAAAAATCAAATTAAAGAGTTTAAAAGAATCCTTTTCAAGCTAGAAGCCATCAAATTTTGTTAATATTGAAAAAGCTATGTCTGTTACAAATCAAAGAACCTCTTTTTTCAATTCTTATTTCCAACAATCTTTCTCTTTTCCAATTGATACAATAATTTATTATATTTCAAAGAATCCAAAGTCACCAAAAATTTATCAAAAATTAATTAAAAGCTACAAATATTTTTTAAATCAAAATCCGAATTTTGTTGTTTTATTATTTCAACAAACAGGTGAATCAAGTACTTGGTTTAACAGAAAAATTGTTGATTTAAAGAAAATTTCAACAAAAATTTGGTTTGGTAATACAATTTATGTTAATGTAGAAATTACAGATCCCAATCAAAAATATTATATTTATTGTTTGTTTCCAAAAATTTATAAAAATGATATCAGAGAATTACGTCTTTGCAATCACCGCATTTTTTATAATGATTTTGCAACCCTTTCATCAAAATGTCAAAGAGTTTTTCTTCGAAAGGTTACTGTAATGAATCAAGAAAATGATATTATTCCATTAGAAAGTATTATTGAAGTTCTTCCAAAAATTGTGATTTTCATTAGTGGGTTATTTCTTTTTTTTAAAAACCAAAACAGGAATGTGAGAAAATACTTCCGGGGAACACTTTTCCGCAAATTTTTTGTCAATATTGAAAAATAATTGTGTTTCTTAAATAATACATTTGTGATATACTTTTTATCACAGCTTATCCAAACAGAATTTAAATATATGCTTTTATTAAAAAATTAGAGCTCATTTTCGATCCCATGTTTTAAACGGAATTTCAATTAGCGCTTCCGCCAAAACGGGAACGAAAATGAGCTCTAATTTTTTAATAAAATCGTATATTTAAATTCTGTTTGGACAGATTTAAGCTATGATAAAAAATAGATCAGAAATGTACTATTTAGAAAAAAACAATTATTTTTTCAATAATGAGAAAAAATTTGCGGAAAAGTGTTCTCCGGAAGTACTTCCGCACATCCGTGATTCGAAAATATTTTTCACATTTTTAGTGAACTCCTTGGTTTTGATTCAAATGATATTGTTACATCTAAAACTGTTAAAAAATTGATTGAAATTTCTCATTTTTCAACTTTTAAAAATTTTACTTTACATAATATTCCAGAATCTTTTGATATAAAAATTTTTTTCGTCTTTATACAAGTAATTTTTTATTCTTTACTTTTGTTATTGTTTACATTGTTTAAATAATTTTAGAAAAGTAAAAAGCTAAACGCATACCTTAAATTAGATGTTGAAATTTCTGAAGATTATAAAAATCGCCTTCAAGCAGTCATTAAAGAAATTTTTGCAACAAAAGATCATGATTATTATGTACCAATGATTTTATTCTCTTGAATTTATTCGATTGTTTTTTAAAGAGGAATTTCCACGTTTGAACAAATGATTTTAATTAATGTTTTCTTTGCACGAAAATTCACCTTTGAATGAAAATGCGTTTATGATGCAAATAAATTTTTTAGAACAAATTTTTTTAAACGCATTTTCATTCACAGGAGTCGACAAATTAAAAAACAACGCAAGTTAACAAATGTGTTTTCTGCGCGGGACCCACTTTTTTGTCTGTTTTGCAAAATCTATTTAAGTGATAAGCTTTATCTTTTTTGTAAAAAATATATGTTAAACGTCATCTCATGATTTGATTCTACTAATATTTGTTCTTCAATATTTCTGAGAACGACTATCGATAAAAAACGCTGAAAAAATAATCAACACCGAGAAAAAAAAAGTGATAAAAATTATCATCTTTTCAATGAAAAAATTTGCAAAAGTCAAAAAAGTTGGTTCCGCGCGGAAAACACATTTGTAAAATGGTCGTTATTTTTTAGTTTGTCGACTCATGATTCTAAGGTAAATTTTTTCTTGTTAAGAAATATTGGGTTAAATCATTTGTTCAAACGTGGAAACTCCTTTTCATACGATTTTATGTAAAATGTTGTTACTCTTTTTGGTATTAAAATGAACACCTGCTTATTAATCGTTTTTTTCTTCAAACGGCTGCTTTTAAAATAGGAATAAAAAAATTTCACAGTCAATTTTTAACTTTCTTATGCTTCCTTTTTTTATCAGTTAAAAGTACATTCAATATTTTTTATTTTAAATTAAAAACTTTTTTTTAACAGAAACATCTTTTATCGATTTTTTGCCACCCTTTTAAACATTAATTATGCATCATTAATAAAATATTTTATACAAACAGAAAAACAAATTTTAAATTTGGTATAAATTATGCAAATTGAGGATACACTTTCTTTCGTCTTTTTTGCAACATTTTATTTTTTTCCATGACGTTTTTATACTTATCCATGTCTTTTGGATCTTCTTTTTCCAACAAAACTTTTTTAACTCTCATTTTGCAATTTTTTAAAAACTTTGTCCTTTTTTTAGTTTTGTTTTTAATTTTGCTATTTTTCTTCTTTTTTGCCACTGCTTATTTTTCCAATCTGTTTTTGGATGAGATAAAAATAAAAAAGTTTTGACTCCAATTAAAAGTCTGTGCTCGGTTTTATATCGTTTTGTGGGAGGAGAAGTAAAAAGGATAAAAATAATAGTTTCAAAAGTGTCATATTTTTGGTATCAGAATTTCATTCACACATGTTAAAAGTTTTAGTTTACAAAAAAAGGTCAAAGATATTATTTTAAAGTGAACAAAATGGATTAAATCGAGTTTATAATAAATGTGTAAAAAAAGCAATAAATTAGGTTTTTCAGTAAAAATATAAAAATTCTAAAAATTTTTAAAAAAAAATTCTCCCCGGCCGGGAATTGAACCCGGGTCTCGCATGTGACAGACGCGGATACTCACCACTATACTACCGAGGATGACACTAGTGGTTCTGTCGAACGTGCTTTTCAATTTGTCTTTCATTGTTTTAAAAGGTCACTAATTTTTACCTGCTAAAAACCATTTCATTATTCAAAAAATTTCTGGTTTTTAGCAATATTAATGAAAATTACTTATTTATGTTGTTATAATTTGTCTTGCAAAAACATGTATTATAATGTACAAAAAAATAATTCTCGTAAACACTTTTTTAATCCATTAAAAATAATTACCACTTTTTAAAATTAAAATTGATAGTTTTTTGTTTTTATTAAAACACAATTTATCCAAACTCTGTTTTTTAGGATTATAAAAACATTTTAATTCTAGACTTAAAAAAAGTAAGAAACCTTTATGAAAATTAATGGAAGAATTATAGATTTTTTCCTCTGTGTTGTTAATATAGCTTTTAGTTGTTTTTAAAAAAAGTATTAAAAGGAATTAAAAATGTTTATTTTTGTTGTTGGCAAAAAAAGACATACAAGGATTTGTTTATCTTTTATGAAAGTTTTAAAGAAAGTTGAGGCACAAATATAAATTATTATTTTTAATGTTTTAATTTTTAAAGAAAGAATTTTATTTAGTTTGTAACTTTGTGTCTTTTTTCTAAAGCTTTTAATATGTGTTTTTTATGTAGTAAAATTTTTTTTAGATTTTTTAATTGTTTTTTTAAAATTATTTTTTAATGTTTAAACTTTTTAAAGTTTAATATTTATTTAATTCATATTTTTCAGAAAATTGTTTCTATGAAAGTAACAATTTCGAAATTTAAAATCTGTGATTTTAATTAAATTTCATGTTGAAATTTTTTACTGAATTTATTTTACTTGCTTAAAAACTTTTTGTTTTAACATTTTGACCAAAAAGATATTAGAATATACAATATTGTGCAGCCTTTGAAAAATAACCTTACACAAATTTTAGTAAAATATCGATTTCGGTTTTTTTGTTATTTAATAATTAACAGCTGCTGAGATACATGGCATTTTTAATATTCTCTAATGTAATAATACCTTTAAAAGTATAGTTCTTTTTTTATCCCTCTGCAATTTGCAATATTAAAATTTGTCAGTAAAATTTTCAGTTTTTACTCTTTTGCAAAAGTTAGATTACTTTTTATATTCCTTTCTCATTTTTTTCTCATTTTTTGGATTAAATCCAATTCACAAATTTGTTAAAAAAAATAAATTTTAATGTTTATACATTTTTTCGTCTCATTTTCAATCTGAAAAGTTTTCGAAAAAAAAATGCAAAATAGTCTTCCTCTTTTATTTTTGTGCCATTCTCATTTTTTCTCGACTCTGGCAGCACCGATTAATCCCAGAAATAAAAATTTAAAAAAAGAAGCTCCCTTCCTTTTTTTATTCAAAAAACTTGACGCAATTAAACTTTTTTTTTTCAAAGTTGCATTTTTTTCCTCATATATTTTTTTTTCAGTCACTCATTTCAATTCTTCTTATGCGTGTGAAAAAAAAAAGTTTTTATTCTCCCTTTCTTTTCTTTTTCTCCCTTTTAAAGGCAACCGCCAGCTTGAAACTTTGAGAAAAAAGAAAACGCTATTTTTTTAATGAGTTCGTTTTTTTTCCTTTGTTTTTTTATAAGATATAAGAAATGCCAAAGAATAATGGTAAAAACGTGTGAAATATTAAAAAAAGAAAAGTGAGAGCAAAGAATTTATATTTAGTTGGATACTTTTTTGAAAGATTAGTTTCAAATATATGAAAAAAAATGAAAAGTTAAATGAGATTGAATGAATGAAAGGGAGAAGTTTGAAAGTCAGTCAGACAATATACATGCTTTTTTAGTTATAGCACGAGTCGACAAACTAAAAAAATGCGCCGTTTAATAAATGTGCTTTCCGCGCGGGACCAACATTTTTGTCTTTTTTTCAAATTTTTTCATCAAAAAGTGATAATCTTTATCTTTTTTTTGTAAAAAATATATGTTAAACGTCATCTCATGATTTGATTCTACTAATATATCTTCTTTAATATGCGGAAAACGATTATTGATAAAAAACACAAAAAAAGAAATAATCAACACCGAGAAAAAAATGATAAAAATTATCACTTATTCGTTTGATGAAAAAATTGCTTTTGCAAAAAAGACAAAAAAGTTGGTCCCGCGCGGAAAACAAATTTGTTATTGTCAATTAACTTTTTTGATTTAGTCTACAGGTTGATCGCTGTGAGACCAAAATTCAGTCCATGCAGCAATTTTCCATAATTTAATAACACTAGTTTAGTTAATACTAAAAACGAACGTTTACCAAAAAAGAGCAATTGTTTTTTCACGAAAAACAAAAATATTCATATTTACAAACTTCATTCACTTCTTCAAATCCCTTTGAACTAAACAGACATTTATTTTTCATTTTCTTGTAACCTTTGAATTTCTTCTTGTTTTTTTTTCTTACTTTTATTTTTATCTTTTTTTTATTCATTTATTCAAAATTAATTTCCTTGTTACGCTTCAAAAAATTTGATGTGGAGCATGTTTATTTTTTTTCAAGTCTCTTTTTTTCTTGAAGCAAAAAATAAAGTAGGTTTGAAATTAATTGACTCAAGTGTTTCCGACTTTAATTGTATCCCTTTATAATTTTACCAGAAAAATGTATTCCAGAAAAACAGCAAAAAGTGTTACTTTTTTTTGCTGCGCAACATTTTTTCTTTAAAAGAATTAAAGTAAATCTCCCCTTTCAAATCCAAAAGAAGAGGCTAACATTGATTCTAACATTTCTTTTTATCCTTCCCTTTTTTGTTGTATTTTTTATTTGACTTTTTTTCTATAAAAAAAATAGAAAATAAAAAGGGGGTGCCGTCCCGGATGGCAGCGATTAGCTTCATTAATACCAGAAAAGAGAGAGAGAGAAGGGCAGAATTAAAATTAGAAGAGAGAAGAGAGTGAAAACAAAAATAGAAACCCCTTTTATCTTTTTTTTTCTCTGCCAATGAAATTCCTTGAACACAGTTTTTTTATGTCTTGGAAAAAATTACGTGCATTTTTTGTCAATTTTGAAAAATGTTTGGTTTTAATGGTTTTCTGGTAAAATTTGAAAAAGTGGTACTGTAGATTTTGTCATATTTTATTGGGTTCAGACGGGTATTTTACAATTTATAATTTAATGTTAAATTTATTATTTTTTTTAAATTATTTAAAAAGTTGTTGAAGTATTTAAACAATATTGTGATATTGTTGTTTTATATCAATTCATAAATATCTTACAACGATTGATTTTAGGCTGTATTTTAGAACTTTTAAACTATTTTTATATTAAAAAACATTTTTATTATAATCTTATAAAATATTTCAAAACATAAAAGTTTTACGATTTAAGAGTTTACAAAATTTTTTAAAACTGATTTCGAAAAAACTTAAAAAACTGAACGTTTTTTTAGGATTTTTCCAAATTAAATTTTTCATTAAAATCCGGCTTTTTTTTTTGTCATTTTTAACTCGGTCCCTTGTCGTTTAATTTTTCCTTTTTTAATAAATTAATTGTACCTATTATCATTTAATCGATTCTCTATGAGTTATATAATTAACTTTTTTTCTTTTATTTCCGTGTCAACGCTTTTTTAACTTCAGATAAAATGTATTTAAGAAGGAAGTAATATATTTTCAATGTTGTCATTTTTATTTTTCTTAATAGACATAAATGGCTTGAAAAGGGTTTTAATTATAGTTTAAAGCTATTATTATAAATTTCTATGGGTCAACATTGTTTTTGAGTTGAATTTTTTTTTGTTTTTTTTTTCATTTTTATTAAAGTTTTTGGTACTTGATAGTTTGATAGTTAAACCGGTTTTTAGCGATATTTTTTAGTTTTTTTTAAAAATATTTGTCAAACTTTTGAACCTTATACTTCTCAGAAATCATAATTCGTAGGACCGAAATCAAAATATCGAAATTTACGAAACATTTTTTTCAGTTCAAAATCAAAAAACCGAAACATTTTCTTCTACCGAAATCATAATATCGAAAAAATTTTTATATTTGAAATCTAAAAACCGAAATTTCGATTCCGCAGAAAATCGAAATTTCGGTTTCTCAATTAATTTTCTCAATTTCTCTTTTTTGAAGTACATACAACCAATGTTTCCTGTTTTTTCCTGCTTTTAAACATTTTTATATCGATTTTTCAACACTATTAAATACTTTTGTTTTTTTAGAATCCCTAAAAACTATAAAACTCTCTTTATGTTTTTTATTGACTCAAAAATAAAAGAATCCTTTCAAATTCTTTCTTTTTTTTGTCGCTTTTAAAGTCAAAGTTTTTGAGATTCTTTCTTTATTTTCAAATAATTTTTAACCACAAAAAAAATATGCCATGAAAAAGAATACTAAATCAAGCGTTTATTGTTTCAAAGAGATTCTTTTTCTTTATTTCTTTGAAACCGGATGAATTGCGTGTAATCAAAGTTGCCCTAAATTTTGCTTTTTTTTGTTCAAATTTTTTTAAAGCTAAAAAAAACAAATTTATACTATTTTTTAGATTCGATTTTGCAGCCTTATTTTTTTAAAAACACAAATTTCAATACTTTTAATGGATTTTTGGGATTGGTAAATCTATTTCAAAATTTATTCCTGCAAATTATTACTTTTTAATTTATTGATTTTTTTTTATAACATAAATAGAAGATGTTTTATGCCTGCCTTTCAATATTAATTTTATTTGCAATAATGCTTTTTTGTGTTACAATTGCAATTATTGATTTAGAAACATATAATTTTGGATTATATATTGTTTTGTTATGCATTGTTGGTAAGTTTAAATTACCATATTTTAAATCCAAAGATTAACTTGGAAAATTGAGTGCTAAAATATTTTATTAAAAAAAATGTCTGCAAGAAAAACAAATTTAATCATTTATTAATGAAAAATATTGAAGTTAATATTATGTTTGCCCTGTTTATAGGTTTACGCGATTGTTTTACATAAAAATTTTTTCTGATAAAATATGATGATTTACAAGGGAACCTTCACTTATGTCCCAGCGTTTTTCACCCCAAAATGGATTTATAGGGTTCAAAATATGCCGAAAACGCTTATGCCAAAGTATTAGCGGCGAATGGCCAGAGGAACATCATTTTTTGGCACTTTAAAGTCTGGCATTTTACACGGTTCCGCTTTAACTTTGATTTTTTGCGGCCTGTAAACGTGGAACATGTGGTCGAGTGGCGTGCGCTTTTGACTTGGACAATGAACGTCCAAGTTCCAATCCCTACCGAAATTTTTTTTTCATATTCTTAATAAAAAAAGGAAATTCTTTATTAAAAGTTGAAAAAAAATGTAACAAAAAATGTAAAGCAAATTTTTTTTGCAAATGACGGCGTTTATGTTTGTTTTTAAATTTGTTTTTCTTCAAAGGCAAAGACAAAACATTGTCAAATATTTTCCCACAATATTTGCACGACTTTTTTCTTGAATGTTGCTTTTAAAATTTTTTTTGGTTTTTTATTCAACATAAACAGTATTATTATTGGATAAAGAATAGTTTGCTTTTTTAAATTTATTTTGTTTTTCTGAATACCAAATATTTGAAGAAAAGTGTTTGTTACTCCCTGGATTTAAATCCGTTTTTGGTTGTGAATCATCTGTTTGAAAAACGCCTGATTCCGTCATTCTGCCATATTTGTGAGAACTATTACTTGTTGAAATTGTTAAATTAAAATTATTAATATGAAAGCTTTGACGATTTTGATTCAAATTAACATTACTGTAGTCCGAAGTAGTATTTTTCTGATAAAAATGATTTAGTAATTTTTGCATAATAAAATAAAATATTAAAAAAATAAACATCCGAAAAAAAAGTGAATTAATTTTTGTCCACTTTTTCGTAGGAAATTTTCGCAATAAAAACGATGAAATTTAACAAAAAAACAATTTTTGTCATTTAGAAACGCTTTTTTTTCGGAGATAATTCATTTTTTGTGTCTGATATAACTAGAGACGTGCAGAGACAGTTTGCGACTTTTTGTTTCTCTATAATATTTATTGATCGCTTACTTTCGCGCATTTATTTTATATTTTATCTGACTCAGAAACAAATTCTGCATTTGATAGGCACAATTTCAAATTGGGGAATGGAGGGGCAAAAAATTACGGTAGTTTCATTTTTTTCTTTATCAATTATCATTTTTATCAGCACTTAACCTAATAATCTTTTTTTACCAATTCGTATTAACATTAAGATTCTTCTTTTTTTGGTACCAAAATTATGTTTATTGCACAACTTTGAAACAACAGTGCACATCCCTAAATACTATATTTTAAATCAAAGATTAACTTGAAAATTGAGTCTTAAAATATTTTTAAAAAAAATGTTTGCAGAAAAAACAAATTTAATCAATTATTAATGAATGATAGTGAAAAAGAGTGCTTTTTTACGTGATTATTTTTCATAAAAATTATTTCTGATAAAAATGATTTAGTAATTTTTGCATAATAAAATAAAACATTAAAAAAATGAAAATCCAAAAAAAAGTGAATAAATTTTTGTCCATTTTTAATAGGAAATTTTCGCATTAAAAATGATGAAATTGTACAAAAAAATTTGACATTAAGAAATGCATTTTTTTTCGGAGATAATTCATTTTTTGTATCTGATTTGGGAACGTTAAAAAAATAGCAACAAAAACTTGTAAAAACTCAGTAATTTATCTTTATATCTAGAAAAATAATGAAAAATAGTTAAGTTATTTCCTTGAAAACGTAATTGTTACACAAAGTATAAATTTTTTTTAAATGAAAATAAGATCTTTGAGCTTTTTGATTTTGCGAATAAATTATCTTTTTCAGTATTTGGCAAATTTTAAGATTGAAAAAATATAAAATTATAAAAATCCAATAAAATATTTAAAAAATCACCAGTACGAAAATTTTTAAAATTTATCCACATTTTTTAAATTCAAATAAAAATCAAAGTGCCTTTTTTTTTCTTTTCTTTCTTTATGATGAAACATTGAAATGTTTTTTGTTTCTTCATATTACACTTTTTGGCTCTAAAAAACAGGATTTCTTTTTGTCGAAGATTAATTTTGGACAACAAAAAATTGACTAAATTATACGTTTTGTAACGTATAAAAATCAGATACCAAATCTTCAGCAAAAAATATTAACATTTTAAAAAATTTAGAAATCAATTTAAAATACAGTTAAATCAATTTTTTCATATTTTCAAAAAAGAAAAAATGTTTTCACCCGGGATTTTTTTTGAATAAATTATTTTTGGTCAAATGACTTTTGATAAAGATGGAAAAATTTTTTCTATAAATGATTTGTTTTACATGTCAAAAAATGGTAACTCTGACAATTTAAAAAAGAAATGAAACATAAAAGAGGATAATCAATAGCAAAAAAATAAATAATTTTGTAAATAAAATTTTTGGTCAATTTAACATTTTTAAATAATGTTCTTTTCATTCTTTTTTGTAATTTCCGCGGATGATTACATATTAAAGGAGGCGGACCCTTTGATCCATTTTTAAAAAAAAAGGATTTCGAAATATTTCTTTTTTTTCCAAACCATCGATATTTGTGATCAGGGTGACTCTTGAAACGAAAATGCAGTTTCCATTGTTTTTATTTTTTTAACAAAGGAAATATTTTTTCGTTTCAAGAGTCACCCTGATCACGAATATCGATGGTTTGGAAAAAAAGAAATATTTCGAAATCCTTTTTTTTAAAAAATGGATCAAAGGGCCCGCCTCCTTTAATTCCTTGCTAAATTTGCATTTCAATTTTTAAGTATCAAAAATGGATATCGAAAATACATCAAAAAATTTAAACATTAAAAAAATATAAACGATTTCTTTCTGCAAAAATATTGATTTGGTTTTTTTGCGACGAATGTGTTTTAAAAAATGTTTACAACGAAAAAGTTTCTTTAGTTTTCTATTTGTTTTTCTTTTTTTCCAGCGTTTATTCTTTAAAACAAAAAAAAGTAAACAATAAAAAACATTTTTATAATTCAAAAATAAGGAAATTCCTATGCAAATTTATAATCATAATAGACAAAAATTAAAAAATTCGTTTTCCAGGTACAATGTTAGCATGTGCCTTATGTATAGCAAATCCAAATGCATGTCAAAATCCTTCATGGTATACAAAATTTTGTTTAATGTTACAGGTTTGTTATTTATAAACTTTTTTTTATTGCACTTTTAACTTTCAATTCATTATTCTTTTTTTCGAAAAAAACTGACAAGGGAACTGTTTGACATGTGAATTCGCTTTTGAAACGGGACCTATTTTATAATACTCCCCTGATATTCAAACGTATTTTCCCAAATTATAAGCGGCCCCTTCCCCAAAAATATTTTTTCACCTAATCGACTATACTACTATAGTATACATTATCGTGTGCTACTTATACCAATTAATCACTAATTTTTTTGGATTTTATGCGTTCTGGTTAATCCATAATTAGTTCTAACATGTTAAAGAATTGTTTTGTAACTTTCTGAGTCATTGTAGAACTGCAAGAATGCAATTTTAAGAAATTAATTGGTGCAAGTAGCACACGATAACGTATATTACAGTAGTATAGTCGATTAGGTGAAAAAATATTTTTGGGGAAGGGGCCGCTCATAATTTGGGAAAATACGTTTGAATATCAGGGGAATATTCTAAAATAGGTCCCGTTTCAAAAGCGAATTCACATGTCAAACGGTTCCCTTGTGAAAGTAAAAAACAGGAAACAAATATATATTTGACACTTTATTCTGGAGTCTCTTAAAATAAACTTAACATTTTAAACTTTTTGAAATAAAAGCTAAAGTTTAAAAAAAGAATGGAATTAAATTTGAAAAAAAAAGTTTTTAAATATATTTCATAAACTTTTTTTTAAAGGAAATGTATCCAGTATCAGATGGAACATCAAGTCCAAAAATGAATGGCTTAAGGAGTCGAATGATGGCAATGCAGCAGGCACAAAGTGTTGCAACAAACAATAATTCTACGGGTCGTGAAACTGATTCAAAACTTCCATTGCGGTAAGTAAAAAAATATATATTACTACCAGCATTTTACAAGGCCGTATCCAGAAAAAAATTTCGGAGGGGGCAAAACCATTTCGGGGGGCAAGCCTTTGATCTATTGCCGCTTGCGGCAAATGATCAAAGGAATTTTTGAATTTCGGTGGGGGCAAATGCCCCCATTGCCCCCTTCCCCTAAATACGGGCCTGGCATTTTAACACATTTTTCATGCCAAAAAAGCAAAGAAAATCTTTTTTAAGTTTTGTTTTAATTTTTAAACTTAAAAGTACTATTATTTTGTGTTTACGCAAATTAGTTTTTGTACACTATAAAAATTACATGTTTTTGGGCTACAAACTATAATGTTAAAAAACGGAATTTTCAATAATATTGCTAAAAACCAGAAATTTTTGGAATAATGAACTGGTTTTTAGCAGGTAAAAATTAGTGACCTTTTAAAACATTGAAAGACAAATTTAAGAGGACATTCGACACAACCGCTTTTGTCATCCTCGGTAGTATAGTGGTGAGTATCCGCGTCTGTCACATGCGAGACCCGGGTTCAATTCCCGGCCGGGGAGAATTATTTTTTAAAAATTTTTAGAATTTTTATATTTTTACTGAACAACCTAATTTATAACTGTTTTTCACTTTTAATTTAAACTCGATTTAATCCATTTTATTCACTTTTAAATAATATCTTTGGTCTTTTTTGTAAACATAAACTTTAAACATGTGTAAAAGAAATTTTGATATCAAAAAATGTGACACTTTTAAAACTTTTATTTCTGTCCCTTTTAAAAAAAAATTATTTTTTAAAAATTTTTACAAACAGCATTTTAATTCCTTTTTTTAGTAAAAAAAAGCTAAAATGCATTTTTCCTTTTCAACTAAAATAATTTTTTCTAAAATAAAAAAAACAATTTTTTACAGACAAGAAAGCCGTGCAACTGTTGCAATGTTGGCACCAGCTGTACATATTATGCATCAAGTATGGAAGGGTATGGCATGGGTTGCAGATGGAATTGATGAAGAAGAAGTAACAAGAAGCTATGACATTGTTGAACAGGGTCTTTCAACATCTGATACACATTCTGATCAATTAGCTGCAAAAAGGCTTTCAACAATTGTTGAATCATCTTGTAGTATTATTGCTGATAAGGTAGGTACAAACATATAATATTATCAAAATAAATTAAATTAGAAATGAAAAATTTTTAAGGATGAAATAAGTAGTGATTTTACATCTGGACATGATGTTATGGTGTAACAAAAATTAAAATATAATTTAAAAAAATGAATATTTGCTCAAAATAATTAAAAATGTGCCATTATAAATTACTTGTGTGTTTTTTTCTGTAATTAAATTTGCTTTTTTTTTAGTATAAAGAAAAATCAAAAAAACAAATGTGTAAAAACAGCAACAATCAAAAAAAGAGACTATTGAAAAATAGACACACATGTCATCGTGTTTTAGTTTTTGAATCATCACATTTTTACTTTTTTCACTAAAATGAGAAACTTGGTAAAAATCAGCAGCAAAAAACACGAAAGACAAAAAATGTTAGAAAAAAAAACGATGAGAAAAACAGCAAAAAATTTTTTATTTTAATATTTTTTTGGTCGTTCATGCTTTTCGGCTTAACCCACAACGCCGACTGTTAATTATAAATTTGCATAAATATGTTAATGTTTAACAATGGATTCCATTTTTTACAACATAAAAACAAATTTCTCATAATTTTCCCATTTCAATTCTTTCTTCAACGTCGACAACGTCAACATTGCAGCAGCGCTGAAAAATATGAATTTCTTCAAACTTTTGCTTATCTTTGCTTCTTTACTTTTTGGATCTTTTGGTCAAAGATTTCTTCGACATTCAATTAATGATGATGCTTTGATTGATGAAAAAGATTCTGATGATAATCTTCTTTCTTCATCAGATGGATTAAATGCTCAACAAGTTGATGGTGATGTCAAATTAACTGGATATATTGAAGAAATTGAACTTGAATTGAAATACAAAGAATTAAAGTTTGAATTTTGTTCCGAACGCATTGCTCAAAATAGACAACGTTGTATGGATCAAAGGTAAGCTTTTATTTAATGTAAATGTTTTTAACCATCTTTTAAGAGTTTATGCTTGTTATGATGCTGAAAATCCTCCTGTTGCTTTACATGAGTTCTTGCAAGATGGATGTGGACCAAATAAATGCAAATTTGAAGCTGGTATTTCTCCAGGAGTCGGAAACAATCTCTTATGGTTTTTGATGTCTGGACATTGTAAGCACTTTTTTAATCAGTCTATTCTAATGTTTTATTTTTAGCGACGTCGTTTGATTATGATGAAGATATTTGTGCAACAGCAACAATGATGTCCCCCGACGCAGCAGTATCATTTCAAACATCTTTTAGGAGTTGTAAACCTCTAATTATCGATGGAAAGATTAAATTGAATGTTAAAAAAGCTACACCAAAATGTTATTTGACAGTCGTAAGTTATTTTTAAATCGTTAATCATTTTATGTAATGCTTCATTTTAGAAAAATGCAAAAATTTGGATTCCAACAACCACTGCACCTCCAACAACTAAAACATCGGCAACTCAAGCACCAGCTACAGCAGATGCAACACTTATATGGACAATTGTTGGTGTTATACTTTTTATTCTTTTAATTGGTATTATTGCTGCAGGGTAAATTATAGCTTTACCAAACACTCATTACATCATCCTTTTTAGCGTCTGGTATTTCTGCATTCGAAAGCAAAATAAAACTGTTGATAAAAAGACGATTAATGCTGAAACTCCAAAAAGTATCATTGAAGATTATGTTGTACAAGAGAAAAAAGAACTTGTAAAACCAAAAGGAGAAATGGTAGAAAGAAAGAAAGCTATTGAAAAAGAAAAGAAGCCAAAAGCAGCAAAGAAGGAAAAGAAAGTAGTACAAAGAATCCAACTAAAGCCATCAAAAGAAGTAACACAAGAAAATGTAGCAAAAGAAGTTCCGCCAAAGAAGCAAGCTCCAGTTGAACCAAGTTTAGATGATCCAACAACCGATGCTTCAACTGTTCAAGAAAATCTGCAACCACATATTTTTGTTCCAAAAACTGTAATTCATCCAGCACCAAAATTTTCTTCCAGTAAAAAAGGTTCACTTTCTGGACGGCATGAAATTGGAGTGCAAATAATGGCTGGATCTCCATCTGAATCAGTTAAACGTGCTTTGAATACTGAATCTGGAATGGAAGAAGAACCGACTCAAGATTCAATAACTCGTGCATACGAAAAGAATCGCAAAAAGGAATCTGCTGGAAAAAAGAAACGTTCAAAGAAGCGTCATTGAAATTTTGTCGAAAAAAATTGCTGCAAAAATGTTACTTGTTTGTTTTGATTTGATTTAATTTAAGTGTTTTTTTTGTAATAAATAGAGTTAAAGTGCATTTTTTTAATAATGTTAAATTAATGATTTTTACGTTAAAAATTGTTCGATGGTTACTGTAGTTATCACAAAAAGTTTTGTTTTAAAAACCTTTTGACAAGAAAATAAAGGGATAAAATTTTTATCATAAAAAATATTGATGATAACAACAAATTAAAATCAAATATTTTGTTTTAACTAAAATCAATTTCAGTTTGCTTTTTTCAATACTTGATTAACAAACTTTAGCCATAATGGTCGGTGTTGCGGAGATTCTCCATTGTTTTAGTTTATTATCCAACTTTCTCTCTTTTATTTTATTGTTTATCTCTGGCATTGCATTCCTTATGCAAATCTTTTGCATTCTTCTTCGATAGCTTTAAAATTGTACTTAAGCAATTTTTGTCATCATTTTCGGGTTCAGTTGTAATATTTATTATAATATATATGTACGTGCTTTTCAATTGTATTATAAATATTTTTTAAATATATACTTTGTTGTGGAATTACACCGATTGCTCTACTGAATCTCCGAAACAGTCGGAAAAGAAAAATTTGCATTGTTATCTTATTTCGCTGTAGCCTAACAAATAATTGCTATGTTGGTAGAACTTAAAAAATGAGCTTTTGTCTGCTTAAATCTTGTGATTTTAAACTAAAGTAAAGAATTTACTATCATTGTTACCACAGATAAATTCAATAATCAAAGCTATTGAGTGTAAGAAAACAAAGAAACCATTGCACTAATAATAGTTTATTAAATTTGTTACAAAAACAAATTTTACATTATTTAATTAATAATAATAAACAAAGAGATGAATTAATAGAATATATATTAACGTTGACCAGGATGTTTTTGACGAGCAAACGGATTACCAAGACCTAAAATATCAAACATATTATAAGTGTCAAAAAGAAAAGATTAAACTAAACCTGGAAGATTAGGTGGTAAACCAAATTGTTGTGGAGGTGGATATGATGGTTGTTGTAATTGATAATGTTGTGATGAATGAGGTGGAGAAATGCCATTCAATGATGTTGGAGCAAATTGTTGTTGAATTCCAGAATGTCGTGCTGATGGTTGTTGTTGTTGAGGTGGCATTCCATTCATCGGAGGTTGAGATTGTTGAGGTGGATAAGATGGTTGTTGCTGTTGAAGAGGAGGCATTCCATTCATAGATGATGGTGGAAATTGTTGTTGCGGAGGTGCAGATTGAGGTGGATAAGATGGTGGTTGTTGCTGTTCACGATGATTATATGGAGCAGGAATACTACTGTATGATGCTTGTTGTTGTAATTGACGTTGTTGTTGTGTTGGAGGAGGTGGTAATCCACTATAAGATTGTTGTTGATGATGCTGAGAAGGATCATAACTTTGTAGATTAGCAGAACGAGATGGTGGACGTTGTTGTTGTTCTTGATGACCTTGAGAAGGTATACCATTCATTGATGCAAAATCTTCTCGAGTTGACTGAGATGAAGGTGATGCTTCAAGATGATGATGATGTTCATGTCGCTGAGAAGACATAACACTTTTGTGTGATGATAAATGTTCTTCTTCATGTATTGAAGGATGAATGACAGCAACCGATTCAGTCTTTGTTGGAGAAGCACGTCGAGAACCATTATTTGAAGCAGCAGAAGATTCTTCACAAACAAATGCATGAATATATAATTTTTGTTGAGATGTTAAAGCAAGTTGCAAATCATCATCATTTATCATAGTAACCAAATCACCATTTAAAAGATAAGATATTTTAAAAGTACTAAAAATAATAAAAGCTTACCTTCATCTTTATACTTTAACATTAAAGTATGTGAACCATCAAAATTATAAGTTTCAGCAATCCAATTTGCCACTGCAGCAAAAGTATTAACTTCAGAAGCTGGTAAAGTAACTTTCCGAATATCCTCGGCATATTTAACTTTAACGATGATATGATTGCTCATCTTTGCTTTGTTAATTAATCAAGTAATAATATATACCTGTAAAAAATTGTAAATAAATTTGGTGTAAGAAATAAATAGCATCGCAAAAAAACACGGACAACAAAAAAGTTTGAAAAAAACGATGACAAAAAAACAGCGAAAAAAAGTTGAAAAGTTTGCACGTTGCGAAAACTTCTGTTGCATTAATTTTTTTTGCTGTAAATTTGCAAATTTAGTTTCATTATTCATTGTTAATTATAAATTTGCATAAATATGTTAATGTTTAACAATAGCATCATAACGTTTGCATACCATTTTTGTGACTATATAAACAATTTTTTCACTTTTTTCCCATTTCACTTCATTTTTCAACGTCGACAACGGTGGTTGCAGCAACGCTCTACAAAATGAATTTCTTCAAACTTTTGCTTATCTTTGCTCTTTTACTTTTTGGATCTTTTGGTCAAAGATTTCTTCGACATTCAATTAATGATGTTGCTTTGATTGATGGAAAAGATTCTGATGATAATCTTCTTTCTTCTGATGGAATAAATGCTGAACAAGTTCGTGATGATGTAAAATTAACTGGATATGCAAGAGAAATTGAACTTGAATTGGGTGAATTTAAGTTTGAATATTGTTCCCAACGCATTGCTCAGAATGAACAACGTTGTATGAATCAAAGGTAAGCTTTTGAATGAATATTTGAGTTATTTTTTGTTTTGATGCTGAAAATCCTCCTGTCGCTTTACATGAGTTCTTGCAAGATGGATGTGGACCAAATCAATGCAGATTTGAAGCTGGTATTTCTCCAGGAGTCGGAAAAAATCTCTTATGGTTTATGATGTCTGGACATTGTAAGCACTTTTTTAATCAGTCTATTCTAATGTTTTATTTTTAGCGACGTCGTTTGATTATGATGAAGATATTTGTGCAACAGCAACAATGATGTCCCCCGACGCTGCAACAACAACTATACCTCCAGCAACTCCGGCATCACTAACTCAAGCACATGGTACAGATGCAAAAGAAGAAACATCAAATTTAACACTTATATTGGCAATTGTTGGCGTTATACTTTTTATTCTTTTTATTGCTGTTATTGCTCTTGTGTAAGTTAGAGCTTTACCAAAAACGCATTATATCATCCTTTTTAGTGTATGGCATTTTTGTATTCGAAAGCAAAATAAAACTGTTGATAAAAAGAAGATTAATGCTGAAACTCCAAAAAGTATCATTGAAGATGATTTTGTACCAAAAACTGGAATTCATCCAGCACCATTACAACCTGCTTCAAAAGGTATTACACAGTATTCAAAGAGTTCAAGTAGAAAAGGTTCACTTTCTGGACGGCATGAAACTGGAATGCAAATAATTGTTGAAAATCCATCTGAAACAGTTAAACGTCGTTCTCAAGGTTCGATTGATGATGCAACAAAGGATAAACTTGACAAGTATGTTTTTTGTATTTTTTTGCATATTTATATTTGTTTTTAGTTTTTATCCATCTGATTCTGCTTGTCCTCGTCCACTCGAAAAACGTGAAATGCTTTTTTGCTGCACAAAGATTAGTGTTATGTTCAAAAATATTGAACTTTTAATGTAAGTTTTTTCCATTATTGTCTGTTTATTATTCGAATTTCTTTTTATTAATATTGCAATTGAAGGGTTAGCAGAACACGGTGCAAAATTTAGTGATAGCGAAACTGTTGTTGAATTATCTGCAGAAGGTGAAAGATATGTTCAAAGAAGAACAACACCGGAATTTGTTCGCAGTTTTGCTTTTGGTGGTATCTTTAGTGAATTGATTGATTCAGAAGCTGAAGTCTATGAATTATATCCATTTCCTTTGCTATTTGTAATTGTCCTTCAAAGGCGGTATTCCGTTTTTAATCATCGTCAAGCTTGTACTTGGATTCGGTATGTTTTTATAAATTTTAAGCTATCTTAATTCAACCTCTTTTTTAGGCCCCAAATGCCTATCATTTTTGCCGAATTTTCTTTAAAAGCAAGAAAAAAGCTTTCATATCCAAAAGTATGGAACAAAAATATGAAATTATTACTCAGTGCGTTAGAACCAAGACATTTTACAAAGTTATGGAACAATCAACTCTTTCACTTGAAAATATTGTTGCAAAGGCTAATATTAAACTTGGTGGTGAGTTAAATACTGCTTTTTGAATACGTAATTATAATTTTTTTTAGGTCTCAATCATAGCATCGTTTTTTGAAGATGCATATAATATGGACCCAGATGTCTTCAAGAATGTTACTGCATTGGATACTGAATCTGGAATGGAAGACGAACCAACTCAAGATTCAATAACTCGTGCATCTGAAATGAATCGAAAAAATACAACTGGTGGTAGAAAAAAGAAGCGTCATTGAAATCTTGCTCGAAGGTACTGCAGAAATGCAATTTTTTCTTTGTTTTGATTTATAGCAATTTGTGTTTTTTTTTTGTAATAAATATGGTTAAATTGCATTTTTTTATAATGTTAAATTCATGGGTTACACATCAAAAATTGTTTGACGGTTACTGTAGTATTCGCCAAATTAACAAGGGAACCTTTTCAGTTGACACCTGCGTTTTTTTGACAAGAAAATAAAGGTTGTAAATTTTAGAGTACTGTAATTTGCTCTTTTCTCTGTGGCAAAATAAATTTGCATTTCTAGTCTCCATTTTTCAAATACCAAAAAACCCTGGATTATTCATTTTTTGCGAATCATCAAAGAATTGCACAAAAAAAACTTTATTGAAATATTCTCAAAAAACACAGATACCAAAAACGCAATAATATAAATATATAACAGAAACGAATACTTTTTTCTTCAATAGAGAATACTAATAAGAACAAAAAATTTGAACGAGCTTATCAACTTCATCTTGATCTAATCCATCAAAAAGAATCAAAGGAGGTGTATAATTGAACATTTCTGTTTCAAGAATTTCATTGTTAATTGCTTCGAGTCGATTTTTATAAGCTTGAGAAATTGATTCATCAAAGAGAAAACCAAATTTTGTAAAATTATTCTTCTAAAAACATTTTTTTTGTTAAACATAATGTTTTTGTAGCTACAGAAAACTTACTTTCATATAAGCATAAAAGGTTTCAATATCAAAAGATTCTGGAATGTTCGTCATAGCCAAATATTGAACCATTGAAAAATGTGGAATCTTTAAAAGTTCCTTCATTGTTTTTGAAGTGATGGATGATAAAATTGTATCAGGATTTCTAAAATGAATTATATAAAACTTAAACAAAACATTAAAAGTAAACTTACAAATAAACAATTCTTGCTTTAACAGCAGCTTCAACAATTTTTTCAAGACTAACATTTGATCCATTATCATTTTTGACAAGAACATTTTGATAAAAATGAATTATTTGAGCAGATCCAATAAGTCGAGAAAGATCATGATATAAAATAGTTTGATTATAAAGAATAAATTTTTTTGCATCACATCGATAAAACTTTGAAATAACAGATGAAAGAATATTTTCTTCATTTTTCCCAGCATTAATATGAAGTTTTTCCGTAATCCAAATTTTAGACATTAAATTTGACATATCAGTTTTTACTTTGGATAAATTTTGCCACTCTTTGTCACCATCACCATCAAAAGATAAACGCGGAATAACAAGAATAGGATTCATAATAAAAAAGTATTTGCATGATTTAATCATTTTTTGATACATTTTAGCATCTTTTGGATGTTTAAGAATGTAAAACATATTAGAATCAGGTAAAGCGAACGATTGACGAGAAACATATGTTGAAAGAAATTTTGCACGTGCTGAAGAATAAAGAATCAATGCATTTTCAGGTTCATTACATTTGTCATTTGTTGGTTGAGTTGAAATTGAAGTCGCTTTCAAAGCAGTACATAAATCCATTTTCTACACTTTTTAAAAAATGAAATAAATTAATCACTAAAAAAAGGAAACCTTTTGCAAAAAAATCGAAGAAAAAATTAAATCTTGCAAAAAAAAAGAGAGAGTGTGAAAAGACTTTTTGCCAACAGTTTTTGCGCGCGCGATAATTAATTTTTTTAAAAACGTAAAAATTCCCACTAATAACATTTTACGAAAAAATTTTGGACTTGTTAGAAAATTAAAAACAATTTTATTAAAAGCAGTGACTTTTGCAAATTTGATATTTATTAATAATGTTTCTTTGTATTCATTACTGATATTTTAAGTTTACATTCATTTAAAGCAAAAATTATATGTGAATTATTTGTTAAGAAAAATATTTTTTTCAAAGTGTGGTAAAGATTTACAGTATTTTTCTATAAAATATTCTAAAAGAGCAAAGAAAAATAGAATTTGTAAAAAAAGACAAAACAATATAATGTTTTCCTTTTTCTTAGACATTTTTTTACACAAGTTGATTATCAAAGTTTTTAAAAGTTGCATCAAACTGTAAATAAAAAATTGCATTTATCAAAGTTCGAAAAAATGAAATCCTACGACATCGCTTACATTAGTTTTTTTATAAAAAAAAGTGCGAAAAAAAGAAAGAAGAACGGAGCAAAAATGTCAAAAAGAAAATTTTAAAAAAAAGCAACTGCCTTTAACGAAGTATTTGAATTTTTCACAAAATTTTTGACAAAAATAAACTATTTAAAAATTCTATTTTTCTGAACCTGCAAATTAGAGGTTATAAATTTTTTTTGAATAATTATTTCAGCAAGAAATTGTTCTTAGTACTGGAGAAACTTAAATGAACATTTTAAAATTTATTACAATTAAATTAAAACAACAAAAATACAAAAAATATTTACAAAACGGCAGCAGTTTTTTTGTGATGAGATTTATTGAATTCTTCAGGGACTCGAGGGCAATGGCTCTGAAAAAAAGCAATTTTGTAAAGCATCCCTTTTTTTTATTTAAGTTTATAAACATACATTATTTTCATACCAACGTTGCCATTTAAGCATATTTGATTTATAGCTATCAAGCTTTCGGCACCATTCACGTTGAATTGAATGAAATTGTTCAACGGTTGCAGGGCGGGTGCATTCTTCTAAAGAAAAAAAAAAGATTTAATTTAATGAAAGGGATAAACAAGGAAAAGGGATTGGGATAAAATAAAATTTTAAAGGAAAGATTAAACAACTGACCATCATCAATTCGAACAAGATAATCAATAACAGGTGTTCCAAGAACAATACATTGATAGGTGCCACTTTCAGCACTGGTTGCCTAAAATAAAATTTTTAAAAATGGATAATAATGAGGGATATATGAAATCCTTTTAAAAAATTTGCAAAGTTTAACGATGTTTTGTACTTAAACTTTTTTAGTCTTTTTTTATCGGTTTTAAGCAAACAATTTTAAAATTTTTACAAGAACTGAAAAAATGGATTTCGTAAATCCATTCGAATCATAGATGAACTATGATCGGGAGTAACGTGCTTATCAAAAATTTTAAAAATATAGACAAAACTTCTAAATTTTGGTTCTAACATTTCAAAGCAAAATGTTTGATGACAAAAAATAAAAAGCGGATATCATAGATCCACTTAAATCCCAAAATAAACTTATATTGCTGATTAAAAAGGAGGAGAAATAAAATTATGCTACCTTCAGTTTTTTAAAAAAAATATTTTTAACTTTTGTATCTCTTATTTTTTGAAAAATATCAGTTGGAACAAAAAAATTTTGCATATCGGATATCACAAATCCGCTTTAACCGAAAACGTATGCAGAAAAATTTACACAATTGCCATCAAAAACTTTTTAAAAACTATAATCTTTTCAAGATCAATTTTTCGACTGAAAAATTTTTAAAACATGAGATGCTTGAAAATTTGCATAATGGATTTAATAAATCCATTTTCATCCAAAACTTACATTTATAATAACCAATCCACCTTTTTTGGTTAGCTTAATTCTATCTGTATCTTCAACGAATAATTCTTTATCAATAAACCAATTAACATTATCTCCAATGCATTCCAAATGTAGGGAATCTCCAGGATAAATTGTTTTTGGAATTGATTTAACATATGCCGCACAACGTTCAGCAGATTTTGAATTTGTTATCCATCCAACTGCTGTTGAATGAACAGTTTCTTGTGAGAAGCATTCAGCACGAGCAATATTCCATGAACAATGTGGATCTGTTGCACATGTGCCACAATCAAGATGTAAATGGCATTGTGCAAGACGATATTGTGAAATCCGTTTATTATCAGCAATAAAGAGATAATCATTTGGAAGAATTGTCATAGAATTAATTTTTTCTGGAAATGGAAGTTTATATTCTGCAAGTTTCCGAGAAGCAAGAGATGGATCAGATTCATGTCGGTCATGTAAAAGTTTGATAAGTTTATTTTCGCTAAAAAATGATTTTTATGGAATTTATGAAATCGAATATTAGGAATTTTAAAAATAATTTCTTAAAACTGTTTTATAAAATTAATTTTTAAAAAAAATATTTTGTGAAAATTTTTTTTTGTCAAAAACTGGAAACCGAAATTTCGATTTTTTTCAAAATCAATATTTTAATTTGAATTTAAAGTATCTCACGAAAATTCCCTGCGGAACCAAAAAGAATGATCATAAATTTGATTTTTCGTTTTTTGATAAAAACGTTTTCTTGCAAATTTCAGTTCAAAAAACGAAATTTTTAATTTTTTCAAAATCAAAATTGTTAAATTTTTTCGTGCATTTTAAAATCTCATTTTTTGAAGAAAAACAACTTACTGTGGTAATGAAATGTAGAGCACTGTAGTATATTCATCTCTTGAATCAACAACAATTTTTCCAAATTGCTGATTTCCAGAATATAAAAGTGGTTCCCCACCCGAGATTGAATCAGCCATTAACAAATGTGATTGAGCAAAATGTACATCAGAATCAGGCAAATTTCGAGAATCCGGAGCACACTAAAAATTTACAAAAAACATTTTAATGCAAGGGATAAAAAATTGATAGTAAGCAAAATTTTAAAAAATTTATGTTTTTTGTTACTATCTCTTTTTTCGATAATAACCAAAAAAGACAAAATTTAAATTTTTTTGGTTATTATCAAAAAAAATTCAATGTTAAAACAAAAATTCCATAAACATAAACTTTTTTAAAAAAACTTACAGATCCTGGCCGATGTGATGGTACAGTATCCGGAAGAGTTGTAGCCCATGCATTATTTTGTTGTTCCAAAAATAGGCCATTATCAAAAACTCGATTTATTGAATTTAAAGTAAATGCACAAATGGCAGATGAGACAAATGGCGATTCAGCTGTTGAAAATGTGGCATAAACAAGTGTGTCACTGCCAATCGAAACTTTTTCAATTGATTCTAAAAATATGAGGGATGAAGAATAGAAAAAGAGTTTTTTTTGTGAAAAATTTTTTCAATTACCGCCGTTTCTCTGTTAATGTAGCAAAAAAACTCCAAACTTTTTCGTTTTTTATCAAAGAAAGATAGTAATCAAAAAATTAAAAGTTTGTCTTTTTTGCTTACTATCAAAAAAGAGATAGTAACAAAAAGCATAAATTTTTTAAATTTTGTTTACTTTCATTTTTTTGTGAAAAAATTTTTTCTGTTACTATCCTTTTTCTGTTAATGTAGCAAAAAAAATTCAAAACTTTTTCGTTTTTTGATTACTATCAATGATCTTTTTTGGCTATTATCAAAAAAAGAGATAGTAACAAAAAGCACAATTTTTTTAAAATTTTGTTTGCTATCATTTTTTCATAACAGTAAATATTTCATTTTTTTCGTTTTAGCACAACTTTTTCCATAAATACTTACGAATATGATCAAAATAGAATGGAAATTGTGATGATGAAATTGAGCAATTTAGCCGTGCTTTAACAAAAGATGACCATTTTTGTGATAAAACGTTTTTTCCACCCAAATCTTTTTTGCATACCCTTGCAACCCTTGAATAAACAACTTTTCCACAGCTTTCAGCTTCAATTGCAATTTCTCGAAAGAAAAAATATACATAATTTTCAGAATTTATTGAACCAACAAATTGTGGCTCATTTAACCATTTTGAATCAGTATAAATTGTTGAAAGGGCAGAATGAATTTGTCGATTATTAAATTCAAGTGGGGGCCGATAAATTAAATAATTTTCTAATGTTAAACCAATTCGAATTCCAGAATAAATGGATGGAATTCCATCAGGATTTCCATCTTCAACATAGATTGCAGTTGTATTTAGCCCAGATTGTGGAGAACAAATTCCAAGCATTGTTCGAGGATGTGATTTATCATCTAATTTATGGGAAGTAATATGAAAGATTTGTGGCTTCATTGCTGATGAAATACAAAGATATAGATGATTATCAGATGTCAAAAAGATTGAACGAATCCATGAATCACATTCTGCTGCAGAATTCTCTGCTAAACATTCTTCAAGCTCTTCAGGGCGAGCTTCAAATTTTCTTTCCAAGAACTAAAAATGTGATTGTGAAGGATTAGGTTAGGGGCAGGGATGTGCAGAAAGTATTTCCGGGGAACACTTTTCGCAAATTTTTTCTCAGTATTGAAAAAACAATTGTTTTTTTTTTAAATAATACATTTCTGATTTACTTTTCATCATAGCTTATATCTGTCGAAACAGAATTTAAATATACGATTTTATTAAAAAATTGGAGCTTATTTTCGCTCCCATTTTTTAAACGAAATTCCGTTTAACACTTCCGCTAAAATGGGAGCGAAAATAAGCTCTAATTTTTTAATAAAACCGTATATTTGAATTCTGTTTGGACAGATATCAGCTATGATAAAAAGTAGATCCGAAATGTATTATTTAAAAAAAACATAATTTTTTGAAAATTGAGAAAAAAATTTGCGGAAAAAGTGTTCCCGGAAATGCTTCCGCATATCCCTGTTACAGAATTAGTTTAATAAAAAAAACTTACAAGATTATCTGATGTTGTTTGATTAATATTAAAAAGCCATAATTTAAATAGATGCCCTTTTGCACCAACATATAAACTTGTCGTTTTTGAATCAACAATCATTGGCCCGTATCCAAGTGTACCCCGTGAAAAAACATTATCTAAAAAATCAACAAAAAATGTTTTAATGGGATTTATACATTTGTAACAACAAATATTTGCATAAAAATGACAATAATTTTATGAAAAAAGCAAAACTTTGTTTGCAAAAAATATAATTAATGCTTTTTGAAATTACTATTTAAAATACAACAATAACAATAAAAATGATAAAAATTTTTTAAAATCTGTTTTTTTGTCATTTGCAATTATTTTAGCAAAAAAAGGCAGTAAATTTTTTCGAAGTTAATTTACCAAAAAAAGATAGTAATCTAAAAGTATAAAATTGCCACATTTTTGATTACTATCTTTTTTAGTTAAAATGTTTTAAACTTTTTTTCAGAGAAAATAATTAATTATCTTTTTTTGATCGTCAAAAAAGTTGAGAATTTGATTGATTACACAAATATACGCAATCAATGCAAAAAAAATATTTGTTATAAACTAAAAAATGTTGGAAGTACAAACCTGGATAAAACCCGATTAAATCATCTGTGCTAGCAGGATTGGCACAAATTACAGAAGCAATAAAATAAGTAAAAATAAAATATAACAAAGAAATATAAAAATTTGATGAATGCGACATTATTGATTCAATTTTTTGGCAAGGATTTTTAATTCTAAGATTTGTTAAAGCTAAATAATCACTAATATTAGTAGATACAAAAATCCATGAATAAAATCAGTATTAAAATATTAAATGAAAATTTTTTTTCACAAATAAATAAAAGTAACCTTCAAAAAATGAGTGTCCAAAAACAACTTAGTTCACACTTTTTTCTGTCCTTTGAAAATATTTTTTATGACGTTGCAATCATTGCAATTAAATACAACGAGAAAAATATATGGGAGGTATTTTGGATGAAAATTGACCACCAAAAATTATTGTCAGAAAGCGAATGAAATCTAAAATAAGTGAGTAATAATTAGATACTTCTTTCTTTCAAATAATAACTTTAAACAAAAACAATAAAAAACGATCGATTTGAGGAAAACCAGATGTCACAAGTAAAAAATTGAAGATTGAAAGAGTGGAAAAAAAGAGAAAATCTCAAAAGCAATGAAGGCAAAAAATGGATTTATATTTTGAACGAAATTTAACAAAATTAGAACAAAAATAAAAAAATTAGATGATCAGTTTCAACTACTAAACCAAAATGAACAAACATTTGTTCACGAAAAAATTTTTGTAAGAAGATAAAAAAGCAAAAAAAAAAACATGAAAAAAATTCAGGAAGTAATAAATGCTACAAAAAAAGATTTTAAAAATGGCACAAAAAATAAATTATAATTTTCAGCTATTTTTGTTTTAACTTAAAAACTCTCAAATGCCATTCAAAAAAACGAAAAACTACATTTTTAAACGATTTTCCTTCCTTTTTTGCAAAAAATGTCAATGTTTGTTTATTTTTAATAAAAGCATTAAAAAAGTGGACATGACTCAAAAACCGTTCACTCTAAAAAAATAAGCAGCAAAAATTGTTTTTATTGATTCTGATGAGTCAAAAAAAAAAAATATAAAAAAGTTTGTCATAAAAAAAATATTTTTTAGCATAAAAATGTTTTTCAGGAAACATGAAAAAAGGAAGGAAAAAAGAAAGAAAGCAAACATGAAAAGATGACAAGCTGCCGAAAGGCATACATCCTAAAAAGTTTTGTGAAGAAAAGTTTTGGCATTTTTTTTCTTGGGAAAATGAAAGAAGGGAAGACGATGGCATTTTTGTTGGATAAAAAAAGGGATGGAAATGAATTGTTTTTGGAACAAAAAAGATGGCACAAAATGTTGTCAAAAAGTTGGAAGCAAAAGCAATGTCCAACTTTAAAAAAAAATGTTTTTCCGGAGGGGAGAAAGATTTTGGAAGGGCATTTAATTTTTTCTGGCACAAAAATGTTTTTGAGTTTTCGGCGCGCAAGGCTGGAAACATGACTGCTGTCAAAGAACAGGCTTCGATTGGTCACTCTTTTTTTCTATTGCTGCTGTCCCCAGCTGCAATCTCTTCATTTTCTTTATTCTTCTTTTTTTGGCAAAAAAAGAGGAGAGAATAAAAGATGCTGCACCATTCGTCCCCCTCTCTCTCTCCTCTTCCGTTCCCATCCCCAATTTTGTTCCATCCATTTTTTTTCTTTGCGCAGTCATTCAATTTCCTTCATTCTCTCACCTCTTCAAAAATTTTTTTTTCTATCGCCACCGAAAAACACAGGCAAGCGATAATTTTTTTTTCACAATGTTTGAAACAAACTCAGAAAAAAAAAGAAAAAAGAGCAATCGATCATTGATGGCGTTTTTTTCTCTCTCTTCTTTCAATGTGTCCTTGCAAAAAAAAGAAGAAATATTTTTTTGCGCAAACACTAAAAAAACAGACCACCCTCAAAAAAGAAGGAATTTAATTTTGGGTTTTTAGTTGAATGCCAAAAACAGAATGAAAAAGATTTAACTCAATTTTGTTTCTTTTTCTATGCAGTTTTTCGTTGTTAGCAAATTTTTTTTAAAATATGGAAATAAACGTTAAAAAGGAAACGCTTTGATTAAATTAAATAACATAAATGCTTTCTTAAAAAATAAAATCGGCAAACGCATATATTTTTCAGATTAATCGTTGTTGCACCTCAATAAGGACGGACGGGTGCCCAAATCTCAGCCCCCGGTCCCGTTTTTTTCTTCTGGCTAAGCCCGGCACCAGTGCTTTAACAAACCCCGGAAATTTTTTTTTCAAACTTCATCAAAGAATTAATTTAAAAAATAAAATAAAATAGAAAAAAAAGATAAATTTATGATAAAGTACCCAAAAAACAACCACAATTAAACAAAAATTTATTATCACTCGATTATGAATTGATAAGAAAAAGGTCTTTTCTAAACTTGATAAAGATCGGTACCAATTTGGATGGAAGGCTTTGCGCGGCAGATGTGATAAAATGTTGCAGCAGGAATTGAACCAGGAAGTGGAGGAGAATTACTCGAGCATACTTTTTTGATGCACGCAATTGTTTCAGCTGTTTCACTTAATGCAAATGCTGCTGGATAATGAGTGGAATAAGCCGTAGATTGGGAAAGAAAGTTAAAATTTGGATTTGCAGTAAAAACTTCAGAGAAAAACTGAGTCCACATTGTCATGAAATCGTTATTATTCATATTAGCCACTGTTCCAGGTACAATCTTTTCAAATTCTTTTTCGGCATCAATAACATGAGTTGAGCATGTATCAACTTTTTCAATCATTAATGCAGATTCATCTTCACAACTCCAAAGCTTAAAAATTATATAAATATTAATAAACTCAAAAAAAATACAATAAAATATCTTTCTTACCAATGGTGATAAGGGTGTCGCAGATTGTAAAGCATTTCCATTTCCAACCTGATATGTTCCTTGAGAAATTTGATTTCGAGCTTCATTAATCTTTTGAAGAATTGCTTCCCTTTCTTCAATTCTCATTCCACCCATATTTTGACAAATGACATCTTGTGTAGGTGGAATATAATTGGCTGATGGTGAAACTTGATAAATTGAATCACCAAATTCTAAATTTTCTGAAAGAGAAATTTGACAATAAATTCTATTGTTAATGTGTGCCGGAAAATTCATTCCATATATATTTTTTTCACTCATACTGCAATGTTGAATTGCACATCCAATATGTTGTGCTTTATCCGAAAGGGCAACAATATGATTCATTAAATATGTAGTTTCAGGAAGAAGGTAGAGATTATGTCTTCCAAGTTGTGGATAAAAATATTCATAAACTCCAGTTAAATATGGTTGACCTGCTAACATTTCAGAGACAAGTGTATCAGCGTTATCATTATTCCTCCTTGAATAAATCCATGTCATATTATTAGCATTCGAAATGGAATCTGCCCCTGGAAGATCACATGTTTCTTCAAGCCAATTGTAAATTTTTTCTTCAATTTCACAATCCCATGTTAAATCTGGTAAAGATTCAGCTTGAAGGGCATATTTTCCAGTATTTAACAATAATTGTCCATTTTCAAGAGTGCTTCGAACTTCATTATAATAATCCAAAATTTGTTGTCGAAGGGCTGGAGTCATTAACAAATTGCTATTTGAACATGTTGTTGAAAATTGTCCATGGATAATGCAAATGAGGCTTACGAAAACAAAAATTAAATGAAAGATTCGATTCATCCTGTATATTTTCAAAAACTGAAAATATTATGGAATGTGAAATGATAATATGACTTTTGATTCATTTTCTATTTTCTTTTTATACTCTTTTAAAATGCGGAACCTTTTTGATTAAACTTTTACGGATCAAAATATACCAAAAAAACGAACGTAAAAATTGTAAACTATGTAAATCCCATAAACACAATTTTCACTATTTTTAATCTTTTATTTTCACCACACAGAACTGTGTAATCCGATGCTAAATAAAAATTTTGCATAAAGGTTGGCGTTCATTAAAAAATGCGAGGGGGTTGCCGTTGCTTTGTGCATTGTTTCTTTTTTTGCAAAAAAAAAATGAATGATTATAATAATATTCTGAAAATTTAATCAAAAAAGTTCCGCATTTTAAAAATAGTATAAAAAGGAAATGAAAAATGAATCAAAAATCATATATTATCATTTCACATTCCATTATATTTTCAGTTTTTGAAAATATAATACAGAATGAATCAAATCATTCATTTATATTTTGTCTTTGCAAGTTTTATTTATATTGCTTTTGGACAATCTTCAACAACAACATGTTCAAATAGCAATTTGTTAATGACTCCAACAGTTCGACAACAAATTTTGGATTATTTGAATGAAGCTCGAGGCAAACTTGAAAATGGACAATTATTGTTAGATAATGGAAAATATGCTCTTAAAGCTGAATCTCTACCAGATTTAACATGGGATTGTGAAACTGAAGAAAGAATTTATGATTGGCTTGAAGATACTTGTATTGATAATACATTGAGATGGGAAGAACAAAGAAATATGACATGGTATTATAGTAAATATAATTTGAATGGTGATGATAATAATGCTAATGTACTTGTCTCTGATATGTTGGTAGATTTTTCATCTAGAGCTGGATCATATAATCAACAATTTGCAAGACATACATTACATCTTAATAATGGAAATACATTTGCGCCATATTCTGATTATAATTTTGCACTTTCGGATAAAGCACAACATGTTGGATGTGCAATTCAACATTGTCATAAGAATTGGGGACCAGGCTATCCGGAATTTACTATTGATCAAATTTATTGTCAAATTCCTCTTTCAGAAGAGCTTAAATTTGGTGACGAAATTTATATAGTTGCGCCATCAGTCAATTATATTCCACCTACACAAGATGTCATTTGCGAAAGTGGTACTATTACGATCGAAGAAAGGGAAGAAATTCTTAAAAATATTAATGACACGTTTGAATCAGATGTTCATTCAAAAAATGGCTTGGCATTGTGTTCTTTTTCTTTTTGTTTTTTTTGTTTAAAAAATTTTTAAAAACGAAAAAGTGAGCATCATCTTTGACGACTGAGCCTGATCTTACATTAATTTTTTATGCTTTTAACGCATATGCATAATTAATCAGGGAAAAAAACTGCGTCGGATAGCAGCGAGCTTTTTTTAAAAAAGTATCTGAAAAACAGAACCAATCTATATATTACATAAACACCGTGATCTAAGGATATGCATTTTTCAAGCTTTTTTGCTTCATTTTTCATTATCCATTACCAAATATAGCTAATTTATACAAAAAATATGGTGTAAATGGTTCAAATAACATATAAATGTCTTTAGAAACAAGGATTTGAGCAGCATCATATATACCCATAAATCACGGTGTTTATGTAATATGTAAAAACAACCATAAATATAATAACAAATACATTCTGGAGCATCCCCAAGTGATATCTGAAAGATATAATTATTAAAATAACGTTTAAAACAAAGAAAAATACAAACCTGATTTCATATCTTCTTTACCCTGCTATTATTGGTTCTGTTTTTCAGATAATTTTTAAAAAAAGCTCGCTGCTATCCGACGCAGTTTTTTTCCCTGATTAATTATGCATATGCATTAAAAGCATAAAAAATTAATGTAAGATCAGGCTCAGTCGTCAAAGATGATGCTCACTTTTTTGTTTTTAAAAATTTTTTAAACAAAAAAAAAACAAATAGAAAAAGAACACAATGCCAAGCCATTTTTTGAATGAACAAAAAGAGTGGACTTGATTCAAACGTGATGAAGCAAGAACTCAAATTTCTCAAGGAACATATCAGGTTGGAAATGGAAATAATGCTTTACAATCTGCGACACCCTTATTACCATTGGTAAGAAAGATATTTTATTGTATTTTCTTTAAAATTATATTAAAATTATCTAATTTTTAAGCATTGGAGTTGTCAAGATGAATATGCATTGATGAATCCACTTACAGGTTGCTCTATGATTGATGTAGAAAAAGATTTTGATTATACGGTACAAGCTTCACCTGTTGTACTTACTCGTGACACTCTTTTGTCATGGTTTACTCAATTAGGCACTGAATTTTTTGTTTCAAATCCAAATTTTAATTTTCTTACCCAATCTACAATTTATTCCACCTCATATCCTGCAGCATTTGCATTAAGTGATGCTGCAGAATCAATTGGATGCACCAGAAGAGGTTGCTTTATTCCCGCTACAGGATTAGTAAATCATCATCACATTTGCCGGATAAATCCTTCCATCCCAGATAACACGAATCTTTATCAATCCATTTAAAATTCATGCTTTTTTTAAATGAAAAATGTATTTATACATAATTCTTTGATTGTTAATGACAATATATACTTTGCAAAATAAAATATATACAACAAAATTTTAGTTTTCTAAATCTCATTATTATTATTTTTATTGTAAAAGCGCTTTTCACCCTAATTAATACCAATCTTCTTCAAATTTAGAAAAGACGTTTTATTAATGTAAATTTTGTTCATTCAGTGATAATAAAATTTTATTTTATTAAAAAATGTGTAACTCTCTTTTTTACTTAGTCGTTCTTTTAGTTATATTTAATTAAATATTAAAGAATACAATGCCCTTTTTTAAACCTAGGATGTTAATTGCTAACAAATCTTATTTGACTTGTGTCGTCAAAATGTTTTGCTCCCTTGCTTTAATAAATCTCGCAGAGAGTTTATTAAAAAATGATACAAAAAAGTAAACTTAGGGGCTGTCCAGATATGACGTGATGCAAAAAAGGGCGAGTGGGTCTAGCCAGCTATCACGCGCTTTGATTTTGTCGGCAAAAAGCTTTCATGTTTTATCACCAAAGGGTGGATGTGGTTAAAAATGACGATTTTTTGATCACGTCAGACCTGGACAGCCCCTTAGACAACGGCAACTTTAATTACAAAAGAGAAAAAATTGAGAAAGCAATTTAAAAAAAAACAAAAACAAATCACAAAACTTTAAAGTATATATTTATGAGAATGATTATCAAAAATATAGAGTTATACATTCTGTAATTGAACAAAAATTTATTATCACTCGATTATGAATTGATAAAAAAAAGGTCTTTTCTAAACTTGATAAAGATCGGTACCAATTTGGATGGAAGGCTTTGCGCGGCAGATGTGATAAAATGTTGCAGCAGGAATTGAACCAGGAAGTGGAGGAGAATTACTCGAGCATACTTTTTTGATGCACGCAATTGTTTCAGCTGTTTCACTTAATGCAAATGCTGCTGGATAATGAGTGGAATAAGCCGTAGATTGGGAAAGAAAGTTAAAATTTGGATTTGCAGTAAAAACTTCAGAGAAAAACTGAGTCCACATTGTCATGAAATCGTTATTATTCATATTAGCCACTGTTCCAGGTACAATCTTTTCAAATTCTTTTTCGGCATCAATAACATGAGTTGAGCATGTATCAACTTTTTCAATCATTAATGCAGATTCATCTTCACAACTCCAAAGCTTAAAAATTATATAAATATTAATAAACTCAAAAAAAATACAATAAAATATCTTTCTTACCAATGGTGATAAGGGTGTCGCAGATTGTAAAGCATTTCCATTTCCAACCTGATATGTTCCTTGAGAAATTTGATTTCGAGCTTCATTAATCTTTTGAAGAATTGCTTCCCTTTCTTCAATTCTCATTCCACCCATATTTTGACAAATGACATCTTGTGTAGGTGGAATATAATTGGCTGATGGTGAAACTTGATAAATTGAATCACCAAATTCTAAATTTTCTGAAAGAGAAATTTGACAATAAATTCTATTGTTAATGTGTGCCGGAAAATTCATTCCATATATATTTTTTTCACTCATACTGCAATGTTGAATTGCACATCCAATATGTTGTGCTTTATCCGAAAGGGCAACAATATGATTCATTAAATATGTAGTTTCAGGAAGAAGGTAGAGATTATGTCTTCCAAGTTGTGGATAAAAATATTCATAAACTCCAGTTAAATATGGTTGACCTGCTAACATTTCAGAGACAAGTGTATCAGCGTTATCATTATTCCTCCTTGAATAAATCCATGTCATATTATTAGCATTCGAAATGGAATCTGCCCCTGGAAGATCACATGTTTCTTCAAGCCAATTGTAAATTTTTTCTTCAATTTCACAATCCCATGTTAAATCTGGTAAAGATTCAGCTTGAAGGGCATATTTTCCAGTATTTAACAATAATTGTCCATTTTCAAGAGTGCTTCGAACTTCATTATAATAATCCAAAATTTGTTGTCGAAGGGCTGGAGTCATTAACAAATTGCTATTTGAACATGTTGTTGAAAATTGTCCATGGATAATGCAAATGAGGCTTACGAAAACAAAAATTAAATGAAAGATTCGATTCATCCTGTATATTTTCAAAAACTGAAAATATTATGGAATGTGAAATGATAATATGACTTTTGATTCATTTTCTATTTTCTTTTTATACTCTTTTAAAATGCGGAACCTTTTTGATTAAACTTTTACGGATCAAAATATACCAAAAAAACGAACGTAAAAATTGTAAACTATGTAAATCCCATAAACACAATTTTCACTATTTTTAATCTTTTATTTTCACCACACAGAACTGTGTAATCCGATGCTAAATAAAAATTTTGCATAAAGGTTGGCGTTCATTAAAAAATGCGAGGGGGTTGCCGTTGCTTTGTGCATTGTTTCTTTTTTTGCAAAAAAAAAATGAATGATTATAATAATATTCTGAAAATTTAATCAAAAAAGTTCCGCATTTTAAAAATAGTATAAAAAGGAAATGAAAAATGAATCAAAAATCATATATTATCATTTCACATTCCATTATATTTTCAGTTTTTGAAAATATAATACAGAATGAATCAAATCATTCATTTATATTTTGTCTTTGCAAGTTTTATTTATATTGCTTTTGGACAATCTTCAACAACAACATGTTCAAATAGCAATTTGTTAATGACTCCAACAGTTCGACAACAAATTTTGGATTATTTGAATGAAGCTCGAGGCAAACTTGAAAATGGACAATTATTGTTAGATAATGGAAAATATGCTCTTAAAGCTGAATCTCTACCAGATTTAACATGGGATTGTGAAACTGAAGAAAGAATTTATGATTGGCTTGAAGATACTTGTATTGATAATACATTGAGATGGGAAGAACAAAGAAATATGACATGGTATTATAGTAAATATAATTTGAATGGTGATGATAATAATGCTAATGTACTTGTCTCTGATATGTTGGTAGATTTTTCATCTAGAGCTGGATCATATAATCAACAATTTGCAAGACATACATTACATCTTAATAATGGAAATACATTTGCGCCATATTCTGATTATAATTTTGCACTTTCGGATAAAGCACAACATGTTGGATGTGCAATTCAACATTGTCATAAGAATTGGGGACCAGGCTATCCGGAATTTACTATTGATCAAATTTATTGTCAAATTCCTCTTTCAGAAGACCTTAAATTTGGTGATGAAATTTATAAAGTTTCGCCATCAGTCAATTATATTCCACCAACACAAGATGTCATTTGCGAAAGTGGTACTATTACGATCGAAGAAAGGGAAGAAATTCTTAAAAATATTAATGAAGCAAGAACTAAAATTTCTCAAGGAACATATCAGGTTGGAAATGGAAATAATGCTTTACAATCTGCGACACCCTTATTACCATTGGTAAGATTGTTTATTGTTTTTTCTTTAAAATTATATTAAAATTATCTAATTTTTAAGCGTTGGAGTTGTCAAGATGAATATACATTGATGAATCCAACCACTGGTTGCTCTGATTCTATGATTGATGTGGAAAAAGATTTTGATTATATGGTACAAATCTCACCTGTTGTACTTACTCGCGACACTCTTTTTTCATGGTTTACTCAATTAGGCACTGAATTTTTTGTTTCAAATCCAAATTTTAATTTTCTTTCCCAATCTACAATTTATTCCGCCCCATATCCTGCAGCATTTGCATTAAGTGATGCTGCAGAATCAATTGGATGCACCAGAAGAGGTTGCTTTATTCCCGCTACAGGATTAGTAAATCATCATCACATTTGCCGGATAAATCCTTCCATCCCAGATAACACCAAACTTTATCAATCCGTTTAAAATTCATGCTTTTTTTAAATGAAAAATGTATTTATACATAATTCTATGATTGTTAATGACAATATATACTTTGCAAAATAAAATATATACAACAAAATTTTAGTTTTGCTTTTTCTAAATCTCATTATTATTTTTTTTTATTGTAAAAGCGCTTTTCACCCTAATTAATACCAATCTTCTTCAAATTTAGAAAAGACGTTTTATTAATGTAAATTTTGTTCATTCAGTGATAATAAAATTTTATTTTATTAAAAAATGTGTAACTCTCTTTTTTACTTAGTCGTTCTTTTAGTTATATTTAATTAAATAATAAAGAATACAATGCCCTTTTTTAAACCTAGGATGTTTATTTCTAACAAATCTTACCATTTAGAAAAAACTACAAAATAGTAAAATATTAAAATAAAGATGCTGCAACTGGCGTCGATTGCGGATTCATACTTTTTAATATTTTTTTCAGTGCTTTATAAACTTCGGGATTTTTAAATAAAATTATGCATGCATTGAATGTTGCGATTCCGGACATTCCAAGTGAGACAATTGCTGGGCCAATTGCTGCACGAAATTCCAGATCTTTGATAATATAAAATACCCCTGGAATTAGGGTTACAAAAATATTTGCCAAAAGTAAATATGAAACATTAAAAAACATTTGCCTTTGAATTTTTGCCATTGTTGTTGATTTGTTTTCTTGTTTTAAAAATAGGATAACTGTTGCGAAATATATTACTAAAAATTGTTATGTTATTGAAAGTTATGGTTGAATTAAAGGAGGCGGGCTTTTTGATCCATTTTTAAAAAAAGAAGGATTTCGCGATATTTCTTTTTTTTCCAGCTCTTCGATAATCGTAATCAGGCAAACTCTTGAAACGAAAAAATATCTCCTGTGTTAAAAAACATAAAAAGAAGGGAAGCACTGGTCGATAAAAAAAAAATTTTGGCCATCGAACAAAAAAATAAAGAGGAGCGTTCCCGCAACGAAAGCTCTCTTTGAAAAAACAAAAAAAAGAAAAAGATTTTTTTTGAAAAATTTTTTTCTTTTTTTTAAACGCTTTTTGATTAGCATTTTCATGATTTTCTGCAGAAGCCGCATTTACAGCTAAACGTTTTTTGTCTTCGGAATCTTATTCCTAATGAATTAAACTAGTATATTATGCAGTTTCAGAAAATTGGGATTTTTCTGCGCTGAAATATTAGAGTTAGACATTTTTACTTTGATAAAAAAAATTTATGGACTTCTGGAAGCTTTACATTTGCATCTCTGCTATCTTTTTATGACTCTAATATAATATTAAAATGAGCATTATTCAAGGCTTATATTTGCAGCATAATATCATTAAATAAAGTTTAACATTTTATTTGAAAAATAATAGAATACATATATGAAAAAAGAAACAAAAAGTTTTAACAAATTTGTAAGCTATTAATAAGCTTTTGTCTTTCTTCGATCGACATTTCTCGAAGATTATTAACATTAATTCCCATATCAAAAATTGAATTTCTAAGACAAAAGTTATCTGTAATAGCTTTTAATGCTTTTGATGGTTCATCTTTGCTTATACACATTTTCAATAAAAGAATTTTGCAAAAATGGTGATTGTGTTCAATTGCATGATCGTTGACCAATTGATAAAAATGAAACAATTTCATGAAGGATGGAGTATGATCAACTAAATGATGTACTTTGGGTGGAATTTCATCTGTATCACAAATAGCCTATAAGCTCTTTTCAAAAGCTGAATATCGGCATCAGTAAGATGCTGCTTTTTAGCTAATTCTTGATAAGTGTTCAAGCATGTGAAAAGAGAAGTAACGTCTTGACGAAGCTCTTCTGGTATAACAATAACAAAACTAGCCCTGTTTGAAATCAATTTTCTCACATCGACACCTACAATAATTTTTTTGGAATAAAATTATGTGAAAATACTATTTTACCATTTAAGGTTTGGAAGTATACATTTTTGTGAACTTTTAATTCTTTTAATTTTTGTTGAATAGCTTGATATCTTTCCCATTTATCATAAGGAATTTGTATTTTATCTTCTTTCATTTTTTTTTTTCTTTTTCAGCCAAAATTGTTATAAGTTGAGTTGTTTCAAAAAGTTGGAATATTTCAGCGCAGAAAAATCCCAATTTTCTGAAACTGCATAATATACTAGTTTAATTCATTAGGAATAAGATTCCGAAGACAAAAAACGTTTAGCTGTAAATGCGGCTTCTGCAGAAAATCATGAAAATGCTAATCAAAAAGCGTTTAAAAAAAAGAAAAAAATTTTTCAAAAAAAATCTTTTTCTTTTTTTTGTTTTTTCAAAGAGAGCTTTCGTTGCGGGAACGCTCCTCTTTATTTTTTTGTTCGATGGCCAAAATTTTTTTTTTATCGATTAGTGGAAGCTGTATTTTTGTTTCATGGCCGCCGATTTTTTTTCTGCCCGTTTTTTTGCAAAAAAAAGGAAAAAAGAATGCGACACCACTTCCTATTCATGGGTTTGCCTGATCACGAATATCGAAGGGTTAGAAAAAAAAGAAATATTTCGAAATCCTTCTTTTTTAAAAAATGGATCAAAAAGCCCCCCCTCCTTTAATCATATGTATAGTAATATGAAAATTACATTTTGTAAAAGCTATTTTCAGTTTTGCTTTTTTTTCAACAATCAATGGGGTATCTAAAAACATACCAATGGTTCCTCCGAGAATTATTACCCCAGCAAAATATGAATATGTAATACCAATACTTCCTCGTGTAACTTGGACGGAACAATCTTGAACCATTTCAAATAAATTTACACCAATTACATTACAAATTAAATATATTACTGTTAAGGCGAAACTTATAACAGCTGTAATTAATGGGAGATTTTCAAATTTATTTGCAAAATAATGTATCGGATATAATAAAGCTAGCAGCCGATCAAACGCTAATGCAATTAAAACCCAATGTTCCGTTGAAGCACCAAAAAATAATGGAAGATTTATTAAATGACATTCTAACTTTGTTCGAAGATATGAATCTTGTCCAAGAGTTCGGAATATTGCTTGCAACAATGATCCAACTCCTGAAAATTTTTATTAAATTAAATAATTTTTTGAGACATTCCAAAATTTTGAGGAAAATTGTTTCTTTATCCCAAATTTTGAAATTTCGATTTTGAAAACAATGTTATCGGAATTCCGGTTTTTTTCAATATCATGCATAAAAATTATTTATATTTCTTAAAGTTCGAATTGAAAAACTTATTTTGGCCTTATAGATTTCGATTTTGGTGGAACTTCAAGGGAACATTGTGTCTTAAAAGCTACAACTAAATGAATTTTTTTAACATAATTAAAATAAGTTTTTTTCAAAAAATTTGACAAAAAAATTTGAATTGTTCTTGGAAAAGAACTAGGGTTGTTCATTCCCCTTCCCCGGGGAATCTCCAGGGAATTCCCAGGGGGATTACCGGATTTTCGGCGGGGAATGAAACGGATTCCCCGCAAAAGTTTTTTTTGGCTTTAAAGAATAGAGTTTGTTTTTATATTAAATAATATTTTGCAATACAAAAATATCATAGAAATCGTCAAAAACTAATAGAATTACCCATTTTTTATATTTTGAAGCCCAAAATGCTTTAAATAAAGAGGTTCCAAAAAATATTCGCGAATTTATTGAACTTCAGAATACTGCAGTCGAAGATTAACTTTTATTTTTGTTGTTTTAGCTTTTGTTTACTGTTTAAAAACATTTTAAAAATAAAAAGAAGCCTATTTTAAGTCAAAATGGAAGACAATATTAGAAATCAATCAAAACAGGATTTCGGGGAATAGCGGGGAATTCCCCGGGGAATGAACAACCCTAAAAAAAAACACACTTACCAACTGCAACATCACTTAAATTTATAAGAAGCACCAGTTGAATATAAACATTTTTCTTAATTTTTACAACTTTTAAAATTAAAAACAATAAAAATAAATTGGAAAAAATTGTTGTAAAAATTAAAAAATACCGAATAATAATAAGAACGGACATGTCATAAAAAAGAAGATTCATTTCTTTGTGAAATGTTTTTTCAAACGAATTTTTCTAAAAAAGGAAGTATTAATTTTTTAATTATTTTTGTTATAAATAAGTTTTTTAAAACTATAATAAATTAAGTTTTTAGACAAATGTGTTCAACTTTTTGTACTTAGGAAGTACATTTTCTTTACTCATCTTTTTAACTTTTTTTGAGTTTATGCATCTTTTGAATTAATTAAGAAACTTAATATGCATGATTTGTTTGTGAAAAAATTTACTTCTTAATTTAATTTTGTTAAAAGAGTGATTATTATACCACCTACATATAAGACATAATTATTAATATATCTGTTGATTAAATGTAGTTTTGATGGTAAAATTTTTTAATTTTTTTACATTTTTGACTTTTATAAAAAATTACAAAGTGATTCAGGAAGTAAATAATCTTCAAATGACAAATTTTCTCTGTTTTTAATGATATTTTTGAAATTAAAAAAATCTTCAAAGCAAAAGTAATTTTTTATTCTTTGAAAAAATTTTTACCGTAACCAAAAAAGAGATGGCTAAAAAATTATTATCATTTTTTTTAAGGCAAAAAAGGATTTATAAAAACAAAACACATCGTTTTTCAAGACAAAATTCAACTGCATTTGGGAAAAAAAATGTTAGTTGAAAAAATTTTTCTTTTTTTAATTTATTTTAATGTAGAGAGAGAGTGCATCTTGCGATGTCTGCTGTGCCAATTGAACTTTTCGAGCATGTTTCTTTCTCTTTCATATATTTGCTGCCTCTTTTCTCCGATAAAAGTATCTCTGGCTTATTTGTCTTTGAACGACTAAGCGATTCCCCTTTTACTAACCGCTTCCGGGCAAATGAGCTTTTTTAATGAGTGTTTAAAGGAGGCGGATGTTTTGATACAGTTTCGTAATCTTGGATTTTCGTGATTTTCAGGCAAACAGAGAGTCTTGAAACGAAAATGACCCTTTTTCAAATTTTTTTATCAAATAAAGATGCATTTTCGTTTCAAGACTCAAAGTTTGCCTGCAAATCACGAAAATCCAAGATTACGAAACTGTATCAAAACATCCGCCCCCTTTAACAATTTTTGGCGGCTTTTCCTCACGGAAAATCTTATTTTTACTTAAAAAAAGCTATTCTTTAAAAATGCTGTAAAACACGATGTGTTGAGCTGTGGAAACACTTTTCTACCTACTTTTTTTCACTTTACAAAACAAAATTCTGAGTAAGTGAATTAATTTAAATGTTTTATGTAAACTATATAAGACGCGGATATGAAAAATGTTTTTTTACCCCATTCAAAAAAGGTTCGAAAAAGACAAAAAAGCCATTTTGCCAAAAAAAAAAAACGCGTTTTGTTAAAAAAAATCTCATTTTTTCCATACAAAAAAAAGTGAGATTTTCCCAACAGTTGGGAAAAGTGAGATTTTTACAACTGTTGGGAAAACTTTTTCATATCCGCGTCTTATATAATTAATTTTAAAACGTTATTGTAAATTCAAAAATGCTTTTAAAATCATCGATTGTGTTTAGAAATAAATTTTTCAACGGACAGAACTTTAAACTTTAATGATAAAAAAAAGCTTTCTATGTTTTTGTTAAATATACAAATGAATTTTGGAAAAATTTTATATAACAAAAAAATAAACAAATGAATCTACAAATAAAATAAATATCACAAAATAATACATAAACATTAAATTCAACTTTTTACAAATGAATGAATATTTTCATATCGAATGAATATTTTCAAAACGAATAATTCCAGAAGTCAAAGCTTCAATTTCTTTGTTACTTAAAACTTTGCCTTCAGAATTATAAATATTTGTATTACAAAGGTGTAAAATTTGCATATTTGCAGTAATAAATTTAAATTCATCAATTGTTAAATCTTGGCTATCAATATGAATAAATTTTGCACTGCATTTTTGTAATTTTGGGATAACTTTTGAAAGAGCTTTTCGATCAGTTTCAACTATCCAATCCAAAGAATTTACAATATGAAGTTTTTGAAGTCCAGAAAAATTGATATATGAAATTGGAAGGAAAAGTGAGTGTTGAAAATATTGTGGATTCACTTCATCATTGACACCCAATTGATAACAAAGTGGAGTTGAATGAAATTTAAAAAGGGATTTACAGGAAGCAAAAAGTTTGAAAAGGATTTGTGGATTTGCAGAGATTAAAATTTGATAAATATATGAACGTTGAAGGGAGAAAGATTGCATTTGAGCTGTTGAAGGCTCAAATTTTATCTTGGGATTTGAAGGTACTGAAACAAGAGCTGGTGGAATTTTCTCAACAATTTTATCACTTTTAACATATTTCTTTGAAACCATTTCTTTCCATTTTTTAATAACATTTTTAAAATTCAAAATTTCTTTTTCTCCATTTTTGCCAAAGCTTGAAGCATAAAGTGATCGATGAGCTTTAAAATTTTGGCATTGTTCAATAATTGCATTTGCATTTGGATGTCCAATAAAATCTTTTTTTAAAGTTGCCAAAATTGCTCTATCAAAAATTTCTTCGGCATATTTAAGTCCACATTGATCAATCTCAAATTCAATTGTATCAATCCAAAAATCTGTTACATCTTCATCAAATCCAATCCTTTCAATTTCATTTCGATATTCTTCAATCATTTTTAAATCTCCGATAAAAAATCTAATATATCGGCGATAAATGTTAAGCATTGCCTAAAAATGTTTTCGTTGTAAGATTTTGTGTGAAAAAATGTGACTTGGGGAGTATTTTTAACATTAAAAAAGCAAAGGTATATGAAAAATTTACGAGTGAATTTTTGGATTTCATATAGCTAATATATTCCTTCCATAATTCTTTGCAAGAATAATTTAATCCAATAAAATATTCAAAATTAATTATTATTATTTCGTGATTATTAATTTCCATTAAAGCTTCAAAGAATTTTTTGTCGAAGGTTGAAGTTTTAAGAATATTATAAAGGTCTGAAGCTTCATCATATTTTCCTTGGAGATCTTTGGAGATTGGCTTCGCTGAAATTAGAGGATATAAAATTTGTTGGATTTGTTAAAGCTTATCGGGCGTTTTTATGTTAAGATTCAAGAAAGTTTTATTTTATATCAAATACATCATTTCACGTTGGAATAAGTTCCACTCTCTTTTTTCAGTCAAAAAAGGGGTTGGCATTGTGTTCTTTTAGTTTTTATTTTTTTTTGTTAAAAAAAACCAAAAAACGAGCAATATGTTTTGCAACTGTGCCTGAATCTTATATTAACTTTTCATGCCTTTTTATATTAATATTATTAATCAGCATAAAAAACTGAGTGGAATAGCAGAGAATTTAAAAAAAAATGTATGTAAAAAACTCATATAAGATCAGGCCAACGTGTTTTATGAACTGATTTATATTAAATAATACCTGATAAAGTTACATATGTATTATAGCACATTTCTAATTCATGATGTGGAAATGTTAAAGATATTTCAAGTTCATTAATTCCTTCAACATATGTATCATATGTTTCGCACTTTTCAATTATATCATAATATCCATCCCATTCAATATGTTTATCATTTTGATTCCCGTATAAAGTTGAATAAAATTGTGAAAGGGCTAAAATTCGGCATGAATTTCTTGTTTCCTCATCAATGGTAATTGATCGGATTAATCTAAAATGTAGTGTTTTTTTTTTTTAAATTTATTATTTAAAAATATGAATTATAAAAAGGATAAAGGGAGGATTTTGGGGTTAAAGGGATATTGAATTGGGTAGAAGAGATATAAGGAGGATTAAATTGAATGTGTAATGATAAAAGTAGAATGTAAAACTAACATAATCAAATTTAACCAATAATCTGGGATCATAAGATTTTTTTCAGAATATTGATAAAGGATTTTAGCTTTTTCGACATCAGATGTTGCAACCTTATATAAAGAATTCCGAATTTCTCGAAGATTTAATTCTTGATTAAATGGAAGTTTTGTATATGACATTTTTTGGTGGGTAATAAAATAAAGGCAGAAATAATCCAAATAAATGAATAAAAAAAGTTGAGAGTGGTGAATGAAAAAAAAGTTATTTTTGCTTTTATTATTTTTTGAGGTCATTCAATTATGCAATCAATGAAAGATATAAATTCATTGCTTATAGTTTATTGTACCTATAAAAAGGGAAAGAAGGATTTTTATAAAAACAATTGATTGAAGTTTTTTATGGCTCATACTTGCATGCACTAATTTTTCTTATGCCAAACTATAATAATGCATGGCATTACCGATTCTCTTATGATTGACAGAGTAACTTTAAATTTTTTAACCTAAGCAAAAAATTTTTAAAAATATCAACTTTTTTTATGATTTCTCTTTGCTAAATGTTTTCATACTGCCTAAAAGGTTTATGCATAAAAGACATTATCGATTAATTATTCTTTAATAAAAACGTTTCTATGAAAAAAAGCGATAACATCTAACAAGGGAACCTCAACTTATGTCCCCGCGTTTTTCGCCCCAAAATGGGTTTATAGGGTTCAAAACATGCCGAAAACGCTTATGCCAAAGTATTTCGTGCTAACGGCCAGGGGAATGCACTTTTTTAGCACTTTAAAGTGTCCAAAAGTCCTATGTTGCATTAAAACATCAAGTTTTTGCGACCTGAAAACGCTGGACCTGTGGTCGAGTGGTGTTCACGTTAGACTGTGACACACATGTGACCGAAAAGTTCAAAGCCGGTCAAAAAAAATTTTTTTAGTTTTTTTTTAGATTAAAAGATATTTAATTAACTGTTTGAAAAAAAAAAATTGACGAACAGTTCAAAAGCAATGTAAAAGGCTAGAATTTTTGACAATGTTATGTCTACTTCTTCGCAAAAAACAACATTTTTTAAAACAAAATTTTTGGAAGAAACTTGAAGTTTAAATTTTACTTTGCCACAAAAATGATTCAATATTTTTTAAAAATGTATCAAACCATTTTTTCAAACAGTTAATTAAATATCTTTTAATCTAAAAAAAACTAAAAAAAGTTTTTTTTGACCGGCTTTGAACTTTTCGGTCACATGTGTGTCACGGTCTAACGTGAACACCACTCGACCACAGGTCCAGCGTTTTCAGGTCGCAAAAACTTGATGTTTTAATGCAACATAGGACTTTTGGACACTTTAAAGTGCTAAAAAAGTGCATTCCCCTGGCCGTTAGCACGAAATACTTTGGCATAAGCGTTTTCGGCATGTTTTGAACCCTATAAACCCATTTTGGGGCGAAAAACGCTAGGACATAAGTTGAGGTTCCCTTGTAAAATATAATTGATTTATTTTTTTAATGAAAAATATACTTTTTAAAAAATCGTTTTATTTCATTTAAATAAAATTATTAGGCGGAATACATATTCTTTTTTACTCAATATTGTTGCTAAATACACACTTTTTTGTCTTGATAATTTCGAAATGGATAAATCTGACGTTTCAAAATCAAATCAATCAAATAAAAATATTAATTCAAAAGCTCCAACATTTTCATCAAAACGTGTTCAGTTTTATTCAACATGTTTTTGTCAAAATTTTTCTTTACTAAATTCAATAATTTATTACATTTCAAAAAATCCAAGAACTTCAAAAATTAATTCAAAGCTGCAAATATTTTTTTATTAAAAATCCAATTATTGTTATTAATTCAAAATTGTATTTTATTGATGAAAAACAATGGCACATTGGACGTAAATTTTATGATATTTCGAAGGTTACATGTAAATTTTGGATTACTGATGATTTAATTATTGCACCATAATATATTAATGAAACAATGGACAAAAATATTGTTTCTCCAATTTCATGATTTATCATTCTTTATTTCATCTGCTGAAAAAATTTACTTTACTGATGTTTGTGTCAAAAATGCTGATGGTTCAAATATTAGTTTTGAAAAAATTGCCGAAATTGTTGTTAAAGCAAAAAAGAATTATTTGTAAATAAAAATAACAAAAATAATAAATATTAAATTAATAAAATAATTATATAATACAAAATGTTGTAAATCTAAAAATTGTGTTAGTACTTACCTGTAGAGGGCGTTTCGACCGTTACCTCTGGACGCCATTCGTCTTAAAATATGTTAACAGTAAAAAATTTTTTTATTTTTTCCGGACGGTCATTCTTCAGCAGAGCCGGAATTTCTTAACCATGAATATACAAAAAATGAGATTTTTAGCTTAGAATAAAAATGGAATTTTTTCTGGTGCCAAAAAAAAATTTTTTTGTGCTTTGAAATATAATATGTGTGAAATCATCCTTTTTTATTATATTACTGATTGAGATTGAAGACTTTGATAGATAATTTTGGTTGACATATTGGAAACTAATTTATAAATATTTTAAATATTTTTAGAATTTAACCTCGTTTTTTGAAATATTGTTTTTGAAAAAAGAAAAAATATTTTTTATTTTTTTCTTAATTTTTTAAAAAATGCCTCCTCGTACCCGTTCTACTCAAAATAAGCCGAAGTTGGTTTCTAATGGTCGAGTTAAAAAGGGAAAGAATAAAACGACTGATGAAATATTTTTTAAATCGTTGTTAATGGAGTCTCTTTCAATAGCCATGGTCCGACAATAACTTCAAAAACAATGAAAAAATTTTTAAAAATTTTAAATTTTTTAAAACTTGATAAATTTTGTATGTCTTATATTCCTGAAGATTTCGATATTGAAGCATTTTATAATTATATGAAAGCAAGTTTGTTTGGTTTTTAATATTTTTTTTCTGTAAAGAATTTATTATAGAAAAACAAAACGAAAAAATTTTGGCTTCATTTTCATAAAAATCAAATCCCTGATGTTTATAAAGTTCGACTTGAAACAATCGTCGATGAAATTATTGCAACAAAAGAGTTCATTTACAAGCCTCCTATGATTGAAATAAATGGAGATGATCGTGAAAAATTTAGAACCCTCAGAAAAATTTATTTTTTACCTTTGAATTTTTAAAATGTTTTTTTTGATGTGTTTTCTTTCTTTGAAATAAACAATGTTTGAAATGTTTTGGATTTTTTTGTTTCGAATATTATTCTAAAGCAAACTTAACAATTTTTGCATTTATTGAATGCATAAATCTTAAGTAAAAAAATGATGAAATAAATGTACGTTGTCTGAGCAAAATTTTAGAAGAGCAAAGCTTTTTTTGTACGTGAAAAAAATTAGTTGTCGTTTTTTTTCAAATTTTTTTTTGAATATTTTGGTGTCAATTACAAAAAAACATTTTTTGCTTTTAAATTACAGTAAACACAGAACTTGGAAAAAATTTACAAAATGTTCACCGTTGAATATCGTAAAAATTTATCAATGTGATATCTATTATTTAATACTCTGGCACCAAAATATCTCATATAATAATTTTTCAATTCTTGCTTCAAAATGTAAAATAATTGAGCTATTTTGTGTTACGGTAATTAACAAAGATAGCTTGATTGATCCGTTGGAAACAGTGTTTGAAGAAAAAAGTAGATTAACCAATTACGGTATCAAAAAAAATAATAGATTACAGTAATCCAAATATAAACAGCAACAAGTTTATTAAAGCAAATACATAAAACAACGAAAAAAAGAGTAACCAAACATTAATGAGAATGAGTATTTAATTCCATAAGAATTTTAACCATAATATCTTTGTCAAGGGTTTCCACACCATGAACAGGTTGCCCTGTTTTTAATCGCATAATTATATAATTAATACATTTTTGTTGAAGTCGATCTGCGAGTACAATAGTTTTTGTAAAATGAATAAGACAGCAAACATTTGTTGAAGAAATTTTGGTAATTAAATAATCTTGTACGAGGTTCTAAAAAATAAAACAATGATTCTAAATAAAAAAAAACAAGAGCCTTACCTTGATAAGTTCAATGGCATATTTATCAGCAAACTGAAGAAGCAATAGCATTTGTTCAAAGTTGAATGTTATGGGAACTGAAGCAGAATATAAAAGCTTCATTGCAGCATGTACAACTTCATATTCAAAATCATTGATAACCATTGTTTTTTCAATTGCTTCCTTCATCCCAGCATCAAACATTGCAATAAAAACAGGTGAAGCAGCTTTAAGAACATGTTTATGTACCTATAAAATGATAAAATAAGAAAGAAAACAAAGGTACAAACATACTTTAATGCTTTTATCTCCAACAATAATAGTAAAATTTCTTCCACGATGGTAACCTTTTTGTACGATTCCTTTTTCCAATGCCATAATAGTTGGTTCACGATCTTTTGTAATGAATAATGTTCCAACAGCTTTAACAATCATTTCACCATCAACAATAAATTGATTTTCTGGTTTAAAGAGATCTTCAGTAGAGCAAGGAAAAGTTCCACATCCAACATTTTGTTGTTCAAATAAATATTGCAAAATATATGCATAATTTGCTGAATCAATAGAAAACTTGATAATTGCTTCTGTGCCAATGGAAGCATATGAAAAGATATATGTTTTTCCACGACATTCATCATTGTAACCATTTGGTAAAATTGCAAAGAAAAAATAAATATTTGGATTTAAAGAAACGATGAACTTTTTGCTTTTTAAACAACCATCTTTTGAATTCTTTAAAGCTGCCAAATCAGATTCTTTGATTTTCCATTGAAGAGAAATTGGGTAAGCAATTTTCTAGTAAAAGATATTGTTAGATAAAGGAATAGGAATGGACGGAGTCCCAAATATCAAGCCCCAACTCCGCCCCAACCCGAACCCCTGTCTTGAAAAAGGAAAACTTACCGATGCTAAATCAACCTTAAAACTTCCCATAACTTTAAAGATAAGACAATCAGCAGCAAAAAAATTCTTTGTTGAATCAAATAGTGCAGCTTTAGAACATATAAATCTTCCCCAACCAATCGATTTATCATATCTTTGCTTCATAACAGTTGTAAAATTTGCAGATGCAACAGTAAATTTAACTTCTGCATCAACTTTCATACCACTTGGAAATTCTAAACATAAAAAAAACCATGTTTGTCCACGATGTTCTTCTTTATCACCATTGGGATAAATTGTAAGAAAATATCGAATTCCAGGAACAGCGGAAACAAAGCATTTTGAAGAATACAAAGCTCCAAAATCTTTTACTGCTTGAAAATTAGATTTATTGAAGTTGAATCTTTTAATAATAATGAATTCCTAAAAAAAATGGATTTAAAAAAGTGTTAAAAAGAAGTAAAACTTACAGATGATTCCATTGTCAGAATCACACATATGATGCAGAAAAAATAAAAACAAACAAAATGTAATAAGCTCGTTACAGTAAGAGTTATTGAATGTCTAAAAGTTTTAAATTAAAAGTTAAAGTTAAACCAAGTTGGAGAAGTTCTCTCCAGAAGAACATCAAAAAAACACAAAAAAAAATGAAAAAAAACTTGTTCGCAAAAATTTTTAATACAAATTTTTATACAAATTTTTTGGAACATTTTGCCAATTTTTATAGTACTTTTGTCTTTCGTTTTTTTTTGATAAATTTTTGTGTATTATTTTTATTGAAAAGTGCAGCATTTTTTTAAACTGTTTTTATATTTTTAAATGGATGACTGATTTCTTGAATTTTTTTGATTTAAACTTTTTACGAGCGTTTTTTGCTACAAAAAATCTAACAAGTTTCAACACCTTTTTGTTGGGCTTTAGAAAAATTTTGTATTTTTTGTATGTATTATTTGTTGCTAATAATTATGTAACACTTTTCAAAAAATGAAACATTTTTTCCAATAAAATAGTGACACCGGAAATTACGCAAAAATGTAATTTTTCCTTGCACTATATTTAAAAACACAGAAGAAAGCATGCAATTTTCTCACTAAAAAATGGTGAATCATTTAAACTTTGTCGTCATATTTCTTGCAAAATAGCTATTTTCTAGTTTTGTAAAAAACTTTAAAAAAATTGGTAATTTTTAAATACCAAGAAATAAAAAATTATGGTTTACTCGATTTTTTTTGCCAAAAATCCCTCAGTTCAATGATATTAAAAATGGTTGTTTAATACCAGGACTTCCGTTTAAATACGTTTATGTTTAAAAATCGAAAATGACTTTTATAAATTATTTTTTTAATTTTCATTGACACATTTTTTTACTTCTTCTTTCTACAGCATATATGTGACATCTAAAAATACATTTGATTTTCAAAGATCAAATTTTAAAGTGTAATAATCTTTTTTTTTAAAAAAAGAAGTTTGACCTTTTTGATCAAATGTGTTTCCAAAAATAAATTAATTTGTAAAATAATGTATTGGAAAAATTAATTATTTGGACAATTGTCAAAAATGGGAAAAACATTTTTTGTTAAATCAGTGATGATAGAAAAAAAAGGATTATTTACTGAAAAATTTTACACTTTTTAATCAGAATAAATGTTGTCTTGAAAAAAGTAGTGTTCTTTTGAATGAAAAAAACGCCTTTGGAAGTTTAGAGATGAATCTGCTATTGCAAAAAAACGATATTTATATTTTCGTTATAGAACACGTTTTTAAACGTTCCTTTAAAAAAATTAATATATTTTTGTGTTTTGCAAAATGAACGATATTTATTACATGTCCTCCTATTTTTTAGTCAAAACATCTAAAGTTGCAAAAAATTTTGAAGAAAAATAATTTTTCTTCGTCCGTGAGTAAAGGTTGTTTCAAAATCCATATCAGTGAAAGCATAAAAAGTATTTTAAAATAAAACCATTCAACTTATTTTTATTAACTTGTGAGTTTTAAAATTTCTTTTAATTAAATTTTTTTTTCACAAATTATTTATAAAATAAAATTTAAAATTTAAATAATTTTTCTCGTCATTTAAAACAACCCTACAAATTTCTGCACAAATTCAAATGCGTCAACCTTTCTCTTTTTTCCCATACAAATATTTGTCCTGAACTACCGTATCTCAACAAATGAACTCCAATTTTTTTATGTCTTTTTTCCCATATTAATCACACTTTTCCCCTTCTTTTTTCAAAAGTATTGTTACAAAATACAAATATGTAAAAAAAATTAATTAGTATTTTTTTTATAATAATTACTTGCGTCATTTTGTAACAATTTTAATTCAAAATACATTCTTTTCTTCCATTAATTAAAAGTTTCATTTTTTGCCATACTTTTTTATGTTTTCTTTATTAAAACATTTATATTTAAAAAAAGAGTATCATAAAAATATGCCGTAAAACGGACAAAAATTAATTCCTTGTTTTTTTTGTGTTTTGATAAAATTATGAATTTTGAAGGAAACAATTTAACAATAAAAACAACACATTTTTCGAACGAATGTGGAGGAAACTTTAAAAAAGCAATTTCACCACCCTCATAAAACTTATGTTTTTTTTCGTCTTGAAGGGATTTTTTTGAAGGAAAAAATTTGTTATTTTAGGCTAAAATTCGACATTTGTTACATTTTCTCATTTTTATTCTTTCGGTTTTTTTTCTTTTAGTTAGTTTCTTAAACTTTCATCAAATATGTATTTACACTAATGGTAAAAATTAAGAAAATCAACAAACATTTTTAAATCAAATGTTAATTAATTTGTTTCTTATTTAAGCAGCAATGCAATTAATTGTTGAACAATAGTGCTACAACCAATTATAAACTGTTAGAGTAAAAAAACTTATGCAGTACATTTGTATTTTGCAATGCACTCAAATTTTATAAAAATTAATTAAAAATTAGCTAATTTTTAGAAAAGCGGTAACTTTTAACTTTACATAATTAGTAAATACAGTCAACTTTTAATTTTATTAATTATATAACGGGGCGCCAAACAGATGTCTTAACAAAAAAGAAAAACTTTTTTTGTTAAGGAATTTTACCCGAGAAAAAATAGAAGAAAAACTTTTCGTGTTAAGAGAATTTGCTTGAGTAGGGAAAAATTCCTTAACAAAAAAAGTTTTTCTTTTTTGTTAAGACATCTGTTTGGCGCCCCGTTATATGAATAATGTTATATGTTTCCAATTTTTGACAGCAAATAGATGTATGGTGCAAAAAGTAATGAAAAAAAAAGTACGAATTGTTTTACACAGTTTACCACGAATTGTTATATCTTAAAGCTTGAAATAATCTTACAAAATTTTGCCATTTTTAGACAATAAAAGTCGCATTTCCATAATTAATAGTAGTATTGCAACAGAATCCTTGCTCCACCGCTCATATATCCGCTGGTAAGCATATTTAAAGAGATAAACAAATTTTTTATGCAAAGTAAAAGTTTTTTAATTGCCCTTCTTTTAAAAATTTTTTAAAATGGTTGCAAAATTGCGCAACGTGAATAAATTAATTTCGTTTTTATAAAACGTTTGACAATTTCAAACAAACAGAAACATGTATGTATCACAAGTTGCTATTAAATTGAATGGTTTAGTGCTTTTGCCAAGTTGAAGATTATTACTATGTCCATTACCAATTTTTTTTTGAACTTAACTTTCACATTAATATCGAAAAGTTTTTTATCAAAAAATTCAAAAATCAGAGTTTTAAAGGGTTTAATGGAAACTTTTCCTAGAAAAAAATAGTAATATAATAAACTTGACACTTTCTTAAAAATAGCGATCAAAACATATTTTTAACTATTTTCAAAGCGATAAAATAATAGTCTTATTTTACAACGATCTGTCTGTTTTCCAAAGGTTTTCATTCCAAAAGTATAATTTTTACCACATATTTTTTTCTGCATTTTTTCGAGACTTTTTTTTGCAAACTTTCTTTTTTTGCTAATAAATAAATGAATAAACTTTCAACTTGGGAACACCTACATTTTTTTCATTTTTTTGTTTTTTGCCAAAAAAGGATTCCAAAAGTTTTCGTTTTCTCCGCTAATGAAAAATTCTCAAGATCTCTCTCTCGAAGAAGAAGTGTGCCACTTACTTTAAAGAGACTTCCAAAAAATGCTTATTTTTTGTTTGCTAAAATCTTTGTTGTTTTTTTTATTTCATTTAAGTGTTGCTTTATTTATTAATGGCAAAAAAAAACTTTGCAACCACAAATTTAGCATTGCTTTAGGATTTCTGTTATTTAATTGAGAAATACAGAAGCCAAAGATTTCTCTTTTTTTATTTTTGTATTTTGTACCATAACTACAAAACTCAATTACTGGCACATTTTTGTATTTTTTTATTGCTTTGTTTTAGGTAACTTTTTCTGTGTCTTAGAAAGAAAGAAAAAAATTATCGCTCCGCCTACTTTTTTTCATTTTTGTCTATAAACGCCTTTTTTTAGTCGAAAGTTTTAAAAAAATACATAGAAAAAAATTACATGTATAGAAAATTTTTTTAGAAGAGCGCCTTAAGGCATTCCCTTTTTTTCCTTCCTTTTTAAAAAAAAGCCCACTGTTAAAGACAAAAAAAAAGTCATTCATATAAAAAAAAATGAGCTCGCAATTTTTTTATTTGATGGTTAAATGATGGAAGATGGAAGTTTGTTTAATGGTTTAGAAATATATTTATTGTTTTTTATTTGATTTATGACTTGAAAGGGGGATATAAAAAAATGTGGGGGACATGGGGTAAAAAAAAAGGGGGTTTGGAAATATCAAAATTTTATGAGGGGTACAAAAACAGTAGGGGCGGAGTCAGTAAAAATAACAATCATGAGTTTTTGATTATTGTTATTTTTTTCTATTTAATGTACTTTCTTTTTTTCAAATTTTTCGTCATTGATAAAAGATCAATGAAAAAAAAAAACTTTTTTAACTTGTTTTTTTGCGCTGCTGCAGATGTCTGTGGTTTGTTTCATTACTTTAAAAAAATATATTTTTTTTATAATCTCCGATTTAACGAACAAAATATTTATATAGTCTATCAGAGATATGAAAGATAATTGATTATCTGATATGCCTGATAATATTGTTTATATGAGTGATATCATGGATAACTTTTTTTAAATAAAAAAAATTCTTAAACTTGTATTTTAACGTTTTTTAAATTCACTTTTTTTTTTGCATTTCATCTTTGTCCTTTTTTTTACTTCATTTTTATACAAATTTTTACCACCTTTGTTCCTACAATTCTTTTTTTTTGAATCATTGCGTGTCTCAACTGGAAAATTTTTCTCCCATTTTTAACAATATTTTATTTTACAGAACTACCATTAAAAAATGTTTACGTATAATTCACTTGGGCTTAAAAATATTAAAAATAATAATTTATTCATTTTATTAATATTTGTTATTATTAATATTAATGTTGTAAATGCAAAATATTTTGTTTATAAAAATGCTCCATCGGATATGATAAATGCTGCAAAACAAATTGGTGAAAATGGTATGAAATTTTTAATCTTCCCTTTTAAATTTCTTAATAAATATGTTGTTGTTTTTTCGTTAAGAAGCATTAAAAATCATTTTAAAACCGGAAATTTTGGATTAAAATAAAATATTTTGAAAAGTGATAGTAACATATTTTTGATATTTTTGAAATTTTGTGATTACTATCCTAAAAAAAGTTGAGAATTTCCTGGAACGAAAATGATGTCTTTTTTGGGCAGTTTTGATTTATTCTGATACTATTAGCTTTTTTGTTTCTTATTTTTTTAAAAGCAATGATAGAAAAAAATGACTTTGGCATAATTAATTAAATTCCAAAAATATGTTTCTTTATTTGTTTCCTTCTTAACTTTTAAAAAAAAACATGTTTTAATATTTATAATTTTTAGAACGTCTTAGTTATCAACAATCACTACAGAAGGCTGAAAGTGATGACGAAAGGTTCGTTAAAAGTTTTTGGTTTTTGTGTTTTGGCCTTTTTATCTCGAAAGGAAAATTTTTTTGTATGTTTCAACAACAAATTTTTCATAAGGTAGCAAAAGTATGGGAAAACTTTTTCAATTAACTTTTAGCAAAAAATTTTTAAATACAAATTTTAAATCACATGGTGTTTTTTTTGCTGATGCCAATTTAAAAAGTTCTTTGATGTCATTTCATCATCACAAATACAAAAACAACAGTTTTTTGGTCTTGGAACGATAATTTATAACTTCAAAGTTTTCGAAAAAACTGTTGTCCATTTTAGTATTAAATAACAAGGGATTTTATTTAGCAAGAAAAAAATTATATCCGATTATATTTCTTTTTTTAGCAAAAATTTTTTTCTTTTTTTGGAAGCAGAATCCGAGAATTTTAAAATAGTTTTTTGTAGCTAAATTAGTGAATATATCTCCAGAAATAGAATATTTTTTGGAGGCTTTTTAAATTTTTTTTCAAGTGCAATAAGAAAATTTGTAGTAAACTCAAAGAACAGCAACAAAAAAATGGTTACTGTAAAAAGTGCATTCAAGTGTGGAAAGAAAATGTTGCAATTTATTAGAAAAACTAAACATTGAAAAATTTAATAAGCGGCACCGGTTTTTGGCTCATCTTTGTGTTCAACGTGTTTTATAATTTTAATGTTTAGCATTAATAATTTGCTAATTTGAAATTCGAAGAATGCCAATTTTGGAGAAAAAAAAAGTAGGAGTTGATGTTTGAAATTTTAATCAAAAGTGATGCAACATTTTTATAGTTTGCTTAAAAATTATGTAACAAATTTGCTTCCAAAAAAAAAAGCTTTTTCAATAACCTTAAAATTTTAAAGCCCAATATTTTAAAAGATAAAAATAGGCATATTACACATTTTTAGTTAAAATAATAGTTTACTGTTTTTTTAAGTATTAAAAAATGGAAGACTTTTATGCACAAATCTTTTTTTTTCTTGAATAAACATTGCTTTCGTCAAATACCTCGCAAAAAAAATTGTATTAACATTTTTGAGCTTTTATTACTATCAGAAATTTATTAAAGACTTTGAAATTTTTATTTATTGCAAAATAACAAACTTCCAACTACCATTAAAGTCTTTATATGTAAACACAAATTAAAAAGATTCATCGCTTTTTTTAAATGTCAAAGTTCATTGACAAAAAATAAAATGAAATCACATGCCTCGCATTTCCGGTACTTTTGAAAAGTTAAATTTCTCCGCGCATATCTGACTTTTTTTTGATTTTAAACTTCTGTGTTCTATTTTCGTCATAGATTGCAGAAAAATGAAAAAAAAAAGTGATAAATCATTTGAAAATAAAAAAAACGTTGAACTTCATTTTATTACTTTTTTTCGTTTTTATTCTTTAAACTTTGCTGCAGAAAAAAATTTTTTATCGATAAAAAATCAAGTTAAAGGTTATAAAACTATTTTTGGATTAAAAACTTCATTTTTCTATTTAAACAAATTAAATAAAACTAATTTTTGGCGTTTCGTAATTCATTGACAATTTTTGGTGTTCAAAAGGGCACAATGCCAAACTTTGCATATTTGAAATCATTAAAAATGCCAAAGACGGCATATTTGTAAAATCATAAAAAGTGCCAAAAGTAGCATACTTTTTAAAATAATAAACAAACGTCATTTTTTAAAAAAATTTCATTGTTTAAAAAAATGTTTTGTTTTGATTCATAAAAAATTTGAAAATTGAAAGGCTTTCAATAATGTTTTTGCACGCAATTTTTGTTTTTGTCTATCGTCAGCTTTCATTCATTCATTCTTTTTTTAAAAAAAGTCCATTGAAACTAATTTAATATTATAAGGATAAAACAAGTCCCGGGTTTTTTTTGCATGAATGAAAGAATTTTATATTTGATAAAAATTTGTTTTGAAAAAAAAGAAAAAAAAAACTTTTTAGCAAATCTGACTTCAATCTTTTTGGAGCAAAAAGATACTACAGTAAATTTACATAAAAATTTCTTTTTTTTGAAATTTCGTTGCAATAGACCGACCCAATAAAAACTTTTATCGAAAAAAATTTAAATAAATTTTTAGAATGATGCTATATGCAACACATCTTGGTGAATGTTCAACAGTTGCCTCAGATATTTCACAAAAATTACTTGATAAAATTGGTAGTGAAGCAGAAGCCCCACATCATGATTCCCCTGAAGGAATATCACAAAAAATTTTAAAAGCAATTGGAGTTGATTCTGTTGTAAGTTTTATTACCATAATAATATCCCCTATATGGATCCTTAATTTACATAAAAAGGGATTTCGTATATCCATATGTATATATCTAGAGATATATCAAATCTCATCAATTTTTCACGCCTAATAGCCTATAAATTCCTCTCTTCTTTAAATAATGACCCTTATCCTTTTTTAGTCTGCATCATTAATGACAATGCCATTAAAAGACATGAAACAAACAATCCATGAAGCATGCCTAAAAAATGAATTACAATTTCAATGCGCTTTTGGATTTTTACAAGATCATAATAAAATTGCTGAACATATTACATCAATGATGGAAAATGATGGAAATATTAAAGTTATGTTTGAAAATGAATGCCAAAGACCTGAAGCTACTCCATCAACATATTCATGCATTGGAGAAAATTCTGATGTATGGTATAATGAATGCCAAGCTGTAAGTTTATTGAACATAGAACTTTTTGAGGCATTTAATAATCTTAAAAAATCAAAATTTTGACATTTGGAACATTTTGCCAAAAATGATAGCAATCTCTAATGGAAAAGTTTTGTAAAAACTTGTTACTATCATTTTTTAAAAAGTTTAATAGAATCTTTTTGAAATTTTTTATAAAATAACTTTTTTAGTCCATTGAATCATACAATGATACCCGAACAGATATCAATGAACAAATGTTAGCAGCATATGCAAAAACTTTATCAATAATTGAAGAATTAGTTGGTAGAGCAAAAACACAAACAGAATTTGATCAAATTACTTCTGAAAGGTTTGTTTCTCCATTAAAAATACTATATTTTACAAAAAAAAATTTTTTTTTCAGCACAACATTAATGCTTCAAACTTTAGCTGGAATAAAAAGAGTTGAAGGTTTTAAATGTCGATCATATTATCAAATGGAAAGATGTTTGTTAAAAAATGTTTTAAGAAAATGTGGAATGGATTCTGTGAATGCGCTGGAAACAATTTTACGTGTTGGATATCTTCGTAGAGAACGTGGTGATCATTTACATTCACAATTTTTAGAATCTGAAATTTCACCTAGTTCTGCATGTTCAAAAACTTTTACTTCTTAATTTATATTATTATATATGTATTTTTGTAAAAAGGTTTTAAATATATGTTTCTATTTTGTTAAAAAAAACAATTGGTCTCAAATGGAAAAAAAGTAGTTTTAGAACATTTGTAAAGCGTTTTTGGCTAGTTTTTAACAATTTATTGTTTAATTATTTGTTTTAATTAAAAGGCTTTATTTTATGTTTATTAGGGTTTGAAAGAAGTTATAATGGATCATCAATATTTGAAATTTAACGATTTTTAACAATGCTTTTGATTTTGGCATTATTGAACATTTTGCCAAAAAATGATAGTAATACAAAAATTGCGAAATTTTCACTTTGCGATTACTATCATTTTTTGTACTAAGAGTTTTCAACCATCATTTTATACTTTTTCCAGCTATAATTTTTTGAGCCTTACTTCTTTCTCAAAACTTTTTACATTTCTTGATAAAAAAAACTGTATTTAAAAGTATAGCCACAATTAATAATAATTATCAGAATTCAGTGAAATTATGAAAACGGTGATGCATTCTTCTTCCAAAAAGCGAGAAAGAGAAATCAAAAAATGACGACTTTCGAAGAAAGAAAAAAAAAGTCATGCGGTTTAAAAAAAATAATAATTGGATACTTCTTTTTTTTTCTTTCATCGTCATCAACGCCGACATTCACGTTTCTTCCTTCCTTTCCGCCAATTTTAATTTTTTTTTTCGGTGTGTGTTTAATTTTGGAAGACACAAACATCACACATACACATAAAAATACATCATCTCTTTTTTTTTTGTTTTGATTATTACTTTGAAATATTTTTTGGGGAAAACCAAAATATCATTTATTTTTTTGGAGTTTAAAGTGACATTTATTTTTGAAATTTTAAAATTGTGATTTTTAATGGCAGTTTACAAAAATTTGAGGAGTTCATTTTAGTCAAAAAAAGAAAGTGAAATCAATTTTTAAATTTATATTTTTTGACATGTTTGTTTTTGTTTTTTTTTTTGAAGAACAAAAGAAATGAACCATGGAAACAAAAAACATATATAAAATAGACACAAACATGTATTAACTCCATTTTGTGGGAGGGCTTCATCATCTCCAAAAAAAAATGTCAATCAAATTTTTAGTTTGTTTTTAATTTCAAATATCCTTCAAAAAAAAGTGTGATTTGAAATAGCTTGGATGAATCTTTTTATGTTTAAAAAAAGCGAATGGCATTTTTTTTGGAACAGTTAAAGGGAGTTTCTCCGTTCAAAAAAAAACGATTTTAACAACGAAAAAATTTACTTTTGAATAAAAAAGTGCTATAAAAAATTTGTTCCAAAAAATTTATTTGCATCATAAACGCACTTTCATTTTAACACAGCGAAAGAGCGAAAATTTGTAATATTTCGAAATCTGTCAAAAATATAGAGACATTTTTACACTTTAAAGTAAGGGAAAAAATGAACACGAAAGATGCAACGCTTTAATCTTTTTTGCAATTGCTAAAAACTGCCGTTTTTAAAACAAAATTTTTTCAAATGGGAGTTTTTATTGTCTAAAAAAAAGGTTATTTGAATATTTTAATTGAAAGAAAAGTTGTTATTTTTCAGATTAGGGTTGCCGTCCCCCCTCGTTTCCCCGATTTTCCCGCGGGGATCCCCGTTCGGGGATCCCCGTTTTCCCCATCCCCGAAAGATTTTTGATTTTTGATTTTTGGGGATCCCCGTCTCCCCGTCCCCGAAAGATTTTCATCCCCGAAAAAATTAAATTTTCGATAATAAAGGAAAAATCAATAAAAAGTTTTCCAATTAGCGCTCCCCTAATGATTACTGTACATAATAAACGACTTTTACCACTTTTGAATCTTTAAATTTGAATTTTTTTCCTCTCCCCGTCTCCGTCCCCGAATTTTTTCTCTCCCCGTCCCCGTCCCCGAAGAATTTTTAATTTTCGGGGATCCCCGTTTCCCCGTCCCCGAAAATTTTTGCATTTCGGGGACGTCACCGTCCCCGGATTTTTAGATTTACGGGGGGGAGAGACGGCAACCCTATTTCAGATGAAAGGACAAAAATTTTTGTTAAACAATGACGCAGCAAAAATTCGTACTTAAAGAATTGCCACAAAATAGAAAACATTGATAAAAAGTGTGAAATAGTTTCTCTTTTCATTTACCAATAAAGTCTTTTTTCTGTAATTTTAAATTTGTATTCGTCTTTTTTACCGATAAAAGAAATTTCAGGGTCAACGAAGAATGGATTTCAGCAGAGTACTTAAGTTTTTAAATCAATTTCTCTCTTTTCATGAAGATTAAATATGGGAAATATTACAAGAATTTTGACATAAGAAAACAAAAATTTATTTCAATAATCTTAAGACTATATTTCTCACGCATAAAAAATCATCTCCAAAAAAGAAGATCATGGCTATAAAATGCCCATGAAAGGGATTTCATAAAATTCTTTCAAAAAAAAATGTAAATTTTACCAGGGCACTTATAACTTTGTTTTTTATTTTGAAACTGAATTCAAGAAAAATTACCTATTGTTTATGTTTTTTTTTTTCTAAAATTTTTTCTTCAACCATGGTTTTTTATAATTATTTACCGAAAAAATGTTTCAAATCTTTTAATTAATGATTAAAAAGAATGCTGCAAAAACTTTTATAACTTGATAAAACTTCCTCGAAATTTCGTTTACAATATTTTTTTCTGCCATAAAACTTTTTTTTAAGATTAAAATATTCAAAAATTTCTTTTACAAAAAAAATGCATTTTTAAAAGAATGAACATTTGCAATATTTCATAATCAGTCAAAAAATAGGGACGTTTTTACACTTTAAAGTAAGGAATAAGATGGACACGAAAAATGCGACGCTTTACTCTTTTTACATTTGCTAAAGCTGACGTTTTTAAAACATGATTTTTTCGTGTAGAAATTATTGATTTCTTTGAATAAAACTTTTTTAAATATTTTATTTTAATAAAAATGTTTGTGAAAAACTCATATAAAACTGTGTTATCGAACATAGTAAACATTCATAATTAAGCAATCCGATAATTGTACATTAAAGGGGGCGGACCCTTTGATCCATTTTTTAAAAAAAAAGGATTTCGAAATATTTCTTTTTTTTTCCAAACCATCGATATTCGTGATCAGGGTGACTCTTGAAACGAAAAAATGTTTCCTTTGTTAAAAAAATAAAAACAATGGAAGCTGCATTTTCGTTTCAAGAGTCACCCTGATCACGAATATCGATGGTTTGGAAAAAAAAGAAATATTTCGAAATCCCTTTTTTTTAAAAAATGGATCAAAGGGTCCGCCCCCTTTAATAAAAAAATGCAAAATAATTTTTTGTTATGTATTAATTTTCTGGCGCCTTATTTATTTTTTATTGGTCAATGAAAAAACGAGGTGCATACTTTTAGGTTTTTTCAAATCTCACGAACAAAAAATTTTATGAAATATTATTGAAAAGTGAAGGAAAAATCAAATTATTTTTGGCTGATATTGGACTGCCTACGTGAAAATGAAATCGAAAAAAAGAATAGTACCAAGATTTTTATGTCATGTATTAATTTTCTCTTATTTATTTTTTATTGGTCAATGAAAAAATGAGGTGCAGCGGCATACTTATTTTTTTTAATCGATTTTGTATGCATTTTTGCTATAAAAAGAAAAGAAAGAAAATTTTATGGTTTTATTGAGGGCATTCATTTTATTTTGTTAGCTGCTTAATTTTATTGTTTTATTTTATTCATAAATATTGCAAAAAATTAGTTATTCATTATTATTGTTGAAAAATTTTCAAAAAATATTATCAAAATGGATTCATCAAAATCTGAGATGCCAAATTCTGTAGCAAAGGATTCACAAGCAAATGGATTAAAAAAGTCATCAAATATTTTGCTTTCAAAACGTACCCAATTTTATTCGTCATATTTTTGTCAGAACTTTTCTTTACCAAATTCAATAATTTATTATATTTTTATGAATCCAAATTCAGCAAAATTATATCAAAAATTAATTAAAAGCTGCAAATATTTTTTTATTAAAAATCCAATTCTTGTTGTTTTATTATTTCAACATACAGGTGAATCAAGTACTTGGTTTAACAGAAAAATTGTTGATTTAAAGAAAATTTCAACCAAAATTTGGATAATTGAAAAAATTTTCATTGACAATCGAGATTTTGGGAAATGTGAAATTATTTCAACATTGATTCCAAAAATTTATAAAAATGAAATTAAAAAATTTGGAAATCGAAATCAAAATATTTCAATCAATAATTTCATTTTTCTTGCTTCAAAATGTGAAAATATAATTCTACAAAATGTTACTATATTAAAAGATGATAATTCAATTGTAACACTTGATAAAATTATTGAAATTCTTGAAAATGCTAAAAAATTTGAATAGTAAGTTTTTTGTTATTAAATTTTAATTCTTTATGTTTTTTTCAGTCGATTACCACAAATTTTAACAAACATTATTTCAACAGCAATTTTTGAAAAATTAATTAAAAATTCACAATTTTTAAATTTGGATTTTTTTCAATTGTCAAATGTTCCAATGATTACCGAAATTGGAAGTTTTTACGAAATTGTAAGATTTTTTGTTTTGAAATTTTTTTTAATAATTTTATTATTTTTAGGAAAATAAGAAACCTCAATGTCGCATTAATTTTGAAGGTGATCACTTTTCAATCATTTTGTAATTTGTATTTCATTTATATTTTTGTCTGCTTTTATAAATTTGTTTTACTTGAAGTTCTTTAAACATTAATTACACACAAAGTTAAATGGTACAACATTACAAAATTAAGTTAAAATATAAGCGAAAACAATGTTTTTTCATTTTTAGTGTTTAAATTTTGTTCCACCTTTTGAAGTATTTTTTGATTTTTTGTTGTTCAGTAATTGTGGCAGTAATTTAACATCAAAATTATGTTTAACTATTTTGCATTCATTTAAAATATTCAAAACCATAAATGACAGTCGTTGCAGTGTTTTTTGCTGTTTTTTATAGGCTTACAAAAAATATACAGAAAAGAATAAACAAAAAAAATAATGTTCCAACAACTTTTTTCTTTCTTTTTAAAGATTAAAACATTTTGAGCGCTCTTTTTTTGATACGCATTTTTAAGATTGATGGAAAAATGTGTAATACGAAAAAAGAAGAAAAAACGCAAACGAAACGAGCGTTTTTTTGGAAAAAACACCAAAAAAGATGCGATTCCACTCTACTTTTTGCAGCTGCTAAAGCTGCCGTTTTTTTATTCAATTTAAAATTATTGATTTTTTTTTAAAAATGTTAATGAATATTTTATTTTTGTAAGAAAGTTTGTGAAATAAAGAAAAAAGGACATAAAAATTAAGTGTAATTTGTGTAAAAAACAAAATAAACATAAGAAAAAAAAGGTGCTGTTTCGCCTTGGTTACAACTATAAACTCATTTTCGACTGTGTTATTTGACAAATAAATATTCATTTTAAAAACGATGCCTTCAAATTGAAAAATTCATTAATAAAAAAAGGCAAAATAATTTTTGTTTTAATCTTTAAAAAAGTTTTTATGTTGTGTATTTATGTGGACGTTTTTGCGTTAAATATTATTGATTTCTTTAAAAAAGAATATTATTTGAATATTTTTGCAAAAATTTGGCTTTTTCTTTTTCAACAGACAAAATAAAATATTGCAAAATTTTAAATAAGCTCTACGATCAATGATGTTCAAAAATAAAACAGAAAAACTTTCAAATTTTTAAAGATTTTACAATACAATATAATAAATAACATTTGAATTTTATAACAAAGTTTTCTTAAAGTTTTTTTAAAAATTATATTTTTATTTCTTTGTTAAATGAAAATATTTTACAATTATTAATTAATTCTTCGAGTTTTTGTTAAAAACGTTTTGAAAATAAAACATAACTTTTATCAATAAAATGTTTAAGAAAAAAATAGTGTACAATGAAATTTTTGGAAATAAAAAAAACTTCTACAGTAATTTATTTAAAAAACAATTACATGATTTCAAAAAATATATAAAGTAAACGTTTAAAATGTTAAAAACGTTTGTAAAAAAAAATTTAAAAAAAATAAAAATTAGAAAAACTTGTTCAGAAAAAGATTTGTTTGAGGGTATTCAAAACTGCAAATGTTATTAAGAAAAAATCCGAAAACTGTTTTTAATGCTAGAATCAAATTTGTTACTTTTACATTTCAAAAACACATTCAATGATTAAAATGTCTTAAATAATAATGTTTATGTATTATATAAAAAAATTGTAGAATTTATTTCACATAGTCCAGCAAAGTTTCGAAGCTTCCTGTGAAGTTTTATTAAAAATTTTAATAAAGTCGATTCTAATACCTGTACAGGGTTGTCACGCTGGACCACCCCCAAAACAAATTAAATTTATACTCCAGGGCTGCAAGTTTTAAAAAAACTGCTTAGGGGGATCGATAGCCTATATCATCGGATTTTAAAATGTGGTTTTGGAATTTCTACCGTAACCATCGAAAATTTTTGGTCCCACAACGAAAACCTGATAAAGCCAAAATTTTCGAATTTTGATAAAATATCATTTGGGATGGCTAGAGGACCTCTTTAGAAGACTCTATGCCAGAAATCTCGAAAAAAAATTTTCTTTGAAATTTTATCAAAATTCGAAAATTTCGACTTTTTTAGGTTTTCGTTGTGTGACCAAAAAATTTCGAGGGTTACGGTAGAAATTCCAAAACCACATTTTAAAATCCGATGATATAGGCTATCGATCCCCCTAAGCAGTTTTTTTAAAACTTGCAGCCCTGGAGTATAAATTTAATTTGTTTTGGGGGTGGTCCAGCGTGACCACCCTGTACATCTTTATAAAAATCTAACGACATTTGGTACAAGACTTTATTAATTGAGCTTTAACGAAAAATTTGATAAGTGATGTGCTACACAATTAAAAAGAAGAAAATGTCTATGTATAAAAGTATCACAAAAAAACATGTCAGTTCCAAGCACAAAAAACAAAAAAAGATTTACCATTTCCTTTTAAAAAAAGTAATGCAAATTCGTCAATGAAAAACTGTTTTTCATTTTACAGTTTAACCTTTTTTTTCCATTTCAGTTGAGAACTTTCAAACACCTGAGTTTTCATTTTTTTTGAAAAATGGGCTTGAATGAACGAAGATTCCAGCAACTTTTGGAGAGGATGGCGAAAAATAAAACCCGTACTAAATCAAAAACACACCCCTAGAAAAAAAATTATATCAATTTTTATTCAGGAAATTAATTGTCAGCACAGAAAATAACAGATAAAAAAATTATGGTTCTTTTCTTCCTTCTAATGAATATTTGTAAATCCAGTTTTCACCATCTTTTTCAAAAAGTTTTGGTTGAAATTCTTTTCCAGTTTGTTGCCGTCTTTGAGCTTCATCACGTTGTCTTTGTTCAATCCATACTTTTGCAGAAGTTGCAGTATCAATTTTATTACGAAAAAGTGCACATGTAACATGTCGCCATAATTTTCGGCTTTCACGATCACCTTGTTTTGCAATTCGTTCACATTCCTAAAAAAATACACACACATAAGAAACTCAGAATTCATTAAAAATTTTATAACCCTTTAAAAATTTACCTTTAGAACTTCCGGCTTTGCTTTAACATCAACAAATGTAAATTCATTACCTCGAAAAGGCTTTGCAAAAATTACATTATTCCATACACCTTTCAAGGTCATAATAGGTTTTTTGATATCTCGCTTGAAAACACTTCCAACAACTTTATGTGGTTTTCCACCCAAGAATGGCTTTGTTAAAAATTCAATTTCAGCATAATATCCAGTTTTTTCACATTTTATTTCAACCTTAAAATGATGAAATAGACTATAAATTTCAAAAAGACAAATAAGAAATACCTTTCCACCCAATTCCATCCAAGGAGTTGACATAATAGATCGTCCATAACCATTTGGAAAATTTACAACATATTTTTCATCGTAATCTTGTAAATAAACTGTTGCATAACCAATATTTTCAACACAAATTGATAAACCCAAGAAAGATGATTTTGTCCAAATTTGAGCATTTAATGATACTCTTTTTCCTGGATGTTCGGCATAAAATGCAGAAATCGGTGGACGATGACTTACTTGTTCTGCAACAAAAGTAACCTAAAAAATTAACAAAATCAATAGGGTGCAAAAATAATAAAAAAATAAACAAACTTGATTAAAATCTGAACCAGGAAATGGACCATCAGTTGTTTGTTTACCAGTAAGCTTTAATCCAGGAACGGTCCAACGACATCGAAAAGTTTCACCCAAAATTGGATTATATGGTTTTTTAGCAACACCAGATTTACGTGCAGGATAAAATGCCCCCAAATAATGTTTGATTACAGATACCATTCTTTCTTCTGCATTATTAGTTTCAGTTCCTTTAAGAAAATCATCAGGATGTGAAAAGAAATCAGCATACATTTCAAGTAATGATCGACGTTCCAATAGAGAAGTAGGTAATGTAACCTTTGTAAGATCCATTCCAATCGAAACCTAAAAAAATAAAAAATTAAGCTATCAGTCTACAGTAAAAAAAAGTGTACTTGAGATAAAAGATGCGTTATGACAAATTTATTACGAACATCTCCAAGATCTGTTTCTTCATTATTCTTGTATATTTCATCAAAATCTTCATGGGCATCTCCTAAAATCAATCGAATTATAACATATATCAGAAAGTTTAATATGCTTACCCCAATCTGGTTCTTCTTCAGTACTTTCCCATTCAGGACGTTGATTAGTTATTGTTTGAGCAGCAGGTGTTGATTTAATTGAACCCGATTGTGACCGCGTATTTGAATTGTTATCACTTTGTTTTTCCTCCTGTAAGTGAAAAAAAATTATTACAAAATTTTATTTAATTTTAAAACATACAGCCATTTCTGCGAACAATATGCGTCAAAGAATTCGTCGTCTTCACTACTCGAGTAAAATATTGATGGAATGATGTATACATTCATTTTTTGTTCTTAAAATTTATAAAAAAATGAAAAAATTTGTATATTTTTTTTTTGACATCGATGAAGAAAATAGATTTGTTCAGTTGCAGAACGCCACAATTGATGAAAAGCGTTTTTCATCAAAATTCAGGGCGAACGGTTTGATATATTTTTCATTTTTTACGTTTTTTTTCGAAAGTCGTGGCCTTGTCATACAGGTTCATTTTTGGTATCATTAGTAAATATACTGCTCTATTCATTTAAAAATTTTGATTGTTTTTTAATCAGCTCTAAATTTTGATGAAAAACCCTTTTTATCAATTTTGGCGTTCTGCAACTGAACAAATTTATTTTCTTCATCGATGTCAAAAAAAAGATATTCAAATTTTTTCATTTTTATATAAATTTTTACGAACAAAAAATGAATGTTTACATCATTCCATCAATATTTTACTCGAGTAGTGAAGACGACGAATTCTTTGTCGCATATTGTTCGCAGAAATGGCTGTATGTTTTAAAATTAAATAAAATTTTGTAATAATTTTTTATAAATTGTAGGAGGAACGACAAAGTGACAATGATCCAAATATGCGGTCACAATCAAGTTCATCAGGATCTGCTTCAATGAAATCAACATCTGCTGCTCAAACAACAACCAATCAACGGGAAAGTACTGAAGAAGAACCAGATTGGGGTAAGCATGTCAAACTTCTTGATATCGATTGCAGTTCGATTTATTTTATTTTAGGAGATGCCCATGAAGATTTTGATGAAATATACAAAAATAATGAAGAAACAGATCTTGGTGATGTTCGTAATAAATATGTTGCAACGCATCTTTTATCTCAGGTACACTTTTTTTATTGTAAATTATGATTTTTCACTTTTTTAGGTTTCTATTGGAATGGATCTTACAAAAGTTACATTACCTGCTTATCTTTTGGAACGTCGTTCATTACTTGAAATGTATGCTGATTTCTTTGCACATCCTGATGATTTTATTAAAGGAACTGAAAGCCAGAATGCAGAAGAACGAATGGTTGCTATTGTCAAATATTACTTGGGCGCATTTTATCCTGCAACTAAATCTGGTGCTGCTAAAAAACCATATAATCCTGTTTTGGGTGAAACTTTTCGATGTCGTTGGACTGTTCCTGGATTAAAGCTTACTGGTAAACGAACAACTGATGGTCCATTTCCTGGGTCAGATATTAATCAAGTTTGTTTATTTTTTTAATTCTTTTAGCCATCGTGCGTCAAATTTCTTACAAACTGTCCAGCAACGCAAAAAAGGAGCTCTTTGTTTAAAATTGTCAATTTTTTAGGTTGCAACATCCCCCATAAATTAAATATTTTTACCCCGGGCCTTAGTTTAAGCATCAACAGTTTTTGTTTAACTTTTTTTCCGACTTCAGAATCTAGGTTTTAAGATTTAAAGTGTAAAAAGTATTCGCGGACTCAAGCGAAGTTTTTTGACATGGACTGTTTGACGCATTTGCATCATCTTAAATTTGTTAATGTTTTAGGTTACTTTTGTTGCAGAACAAGTAAGCCATCATCCACCTATTTCTGCATTTTATGCCGAACATCCTGCAAAAAGAATATCATTAAGTGCTCAAATTTGGACAAAAGCAACTTTCTTGGGTTTATCAATTGGTGTTGAAAATATTGGTTATGCAGCAATATTTTTACAAGATTTTGATGAAAAGTATGTTGTAAATTTTCCAAATGGTTATGGTCGATCTATTATGTCAACTCCTTGGATGGAACTGGGTGGAAAGGTATGTATTTCTTATTTATCTTTTTGCAATTTATAATATCTTTTTTAGGTTGAAATAAAATGTGAAAAGACTGGATATTATGCTGAAATTGAATTTTTAACAAAACCATTCTTGGGTGGAAAACCACATAAAGTTGTTGGCAGCATTTTTAAACAAGGAACGAAAAAGCCTGTTATGGTAAGATCTTTGATGGAAACAACATAATTAACTGAAGACTTTTAGACTTTAAAAGGTGAATGGTTTAATGTAATTTTTGCAAAGCCTTTTCGAGGTAAAGAATTTACATTTGTTGATGCTAAAGAAAAGCCTGAAGTTCCAAAGGTAAATTTTTGATGAATTGTGAATTTTTTTTTCATATAAATTTTTTTTCAGGAATGTGAACCAATTGCAAAACAAGGTGATCGTGAAAGCAGAAAATTATGGCGACATGTTACTTGTGCACTTTTTCGTAATAAAATTAATGTTGCAACTGATGCAAAAGTTTGGATTGAACAAAGACAACGTGATGAAGCTCAAAAAAGGCGTAAAATTGGAAAAGAATTTCAACCAAAACTTTTTGAAAAAGATGGTGAAAATTGGATTTACAAATATTCATTAGAAGGAAGAAAAGAACCATAATTTTTGTATCTGTTTTTTGCTGTGCTAATAATAATTAAATCCATGAATAAATTTGGTATAATTTTTTTTCTTGGGATTGATTTTGTCTGGGAGGAGGCGCGCTTTTGATTTTGTTGCCACTATCGGCAATGATAATTAAAATGGAAAAATATTAATTTGTTCCCCTAAGATGAAAAAAGGGGTAACATTAATATATTTCTTTTTTATTTGTTAAAAATTGTCCTTACAAAATTTCATACAAATAATTTATTTTTAGTTATATAATATTCTTGTAATTAGTGTAGGTTTTGTCCTGAAAAAATTGTAGAAACTAATGAAGAAACAAAGTTGATAATTTATTAAAACAAATGAAACAAAGTTTATTGCTTTTAAAATGAAGAGATTACGATATAATTGAAACACAACTTTTATCAATAAAATGTTTGAGAAAAAAAAGTGTTACAATGGGATTTTTGGAAATAGTAGATCTCTCTCACAAAAACGTCACCTGAACATTTTTTCTTTCAGCTGACGGTTTTTTCGTGCTGAGAATTTTTATTCACACAAAAAAGAAATATCAGCTGCCTGGGTGACTGATTTTTTTTCTATTTTTTCAGTCACCCACACAGAAAAATGGGTTGCGTAAAAAGTGCGTTACCGCACTTTTTACGCACATTTTGAGCACTTTTTACGCATATTTTATGCACTTTTTTACTAAAAAACTTGTCTTGTATGGAAAATGCGCACTTTTTACTCACATTTTTAACACTTTTTACGCACTTTTTTAATTTTTTTTGCAGGTAAAAAGTGCGGTAACACACTTTTTACGCACATTTTATGCACATTTTAGCACAACAATAGAAGACAAAGGAATTAAAAAAGCGTTTTTTACGCACTTTTTACGCAACCCATTTTTCTGTGCAGGCAGCTGATATTTCTTTTTTGTGTGAATAAAAATTCTCAGCACGAAAAAACCGTCAGCTGAAAGAAAAAATGTTCAGGTGACGTTTTTGTGAGAGAGATCTAATAAACAAAAAGGAAAAAGAATACTGTTTAATTACTAAATATAACTTGTTTTGTATAAAATTTAATACAAATATTTATAAAAGAAAACAATAAGAAGATTTCGAAAGAAGTATAAGATTTTTAACGTTTTTTGTTAAAAAATGTTTTAAATATAATAAAAATTAGAAAAAAAAATCGAAAATGAGAAAAAAGTGTTTGGAAAAAGATTTGTTTGAGGGTATTCGAAAGCTAAAATGTAATCTAATATATTACATAAACAACTTAAAGGAAGCGGATGTTTTGATACAGTTTCGTAATCTTGGATTTTCGTGATTTTCAGGCAAACTGTGAGTCTTGAAACGAAAATGCATCTTTATTTGATAAAAAAATTTAAAAAAAGGGTCATTTTCGTTTCAAGACTCTCTGTAAGGAGATGATATTCATTAAAAAATCACTGATGAAAAATGTAAAGTTAGAACTTAAGTATGGCAGGAAAATTTGACAAAATTAATAGATTTGCAAGTTTTAATTTTAAAACAAATTTTTTTCCAACAGTGGCGCGTCCTACAAAGTGGAAAATTTATTTTCCACTCTCTTTCCCACTTTCTTTATTTTCGTGGTGAGAGATTTTGTTAACTTCCAGGGATGAAAGTGGAAAATAAAAAGTGAGTGGAAAATAAAAGTGGGTGGAAAATAAATTTTCCATTTTGTAGGACGCGCCACTGTTTTATTAATTTTAAGTGCAAGAGGGAGATTACATTTTAATGACTGACAAAAAAAAAACAGTGAAAAAAATTTTATAATGCAATCAAAATTGTAATCATTCATCTTATATGAAATCAAAGCTTTCAGTTTGTAAACCCATTTTTTAAACTCGAAAAATTCATTTGAAAAAAACAAATGAATTTTTGAATTAAATAAAAAGAATGAAACTTATGGGGGCTTTTTGTAGGACGGCAATTTGTATTTTCTAGCTTCAACAAACTGTCGCTTTCTGAAAGCTTCACAAACAAGAGCAATTGTGGAAGGGTTTTGTCAAAAGTTTTTAAACATGCTTCATTAACTCGAAATCCAAAATGAAACCCCCAGAAGATAATTAAAGACAATATACCAAGTTTATTCAAGCAATACAGTACAGCATAAAATTACAATTCTTTTTTTGCTTCGAATGAGGCAGAAAATTGTTTTTTCTTTCCTTCTAAAGAATATTTGAAAATCCAATTATCACCATTTCTTTCAAAAAGTTTTGGATGATATTCTATTCCAGTTACTTTTCTTTCTTGAGCTTCATCACGTTGTCTTTGTTCAATCCAAACTTTTGCATCAGTTGCAATATTAATTTTATTACGAAAAAGTGCACATGTAACATGTCGCCATAATTTTCTGCTTTCACGATCACCTTGTTTTGCAATTGGTTCACATTCCTAAAAAAAATGCATATACATAACAAACTGGGTACGACTTGATGGCGCAATGGGACGTGGAAAGACACATCGAACCGAGCGTTCACTTTTTTGGACCGAGGCTTGGCAAAATGTTTAAAAATGCCAGGTGGAAAAAAAAGAAAAATTTTCCATAGCGACTGAATAAACGCATTTTCCCTTTTTTTTCCACCTGGCATTTTTAAACATTTTACCAAGCCTCGGTCCAAAAAAGTGAACGCTTTTCTTTAGCTCAGTTCGATGTGAAGAGTGACTAAAAGGTGAAAACAGAACAAACTTAATTTTAACCACAAAACTTACTTCACATTTGGAGTTATTACCATCAAATGAAATGCGGTCGAAAATATCCAAGTAATTTCAAAACATTAAGGCGAGTTTTAGAAATTTAAAAAAATTCATTTTCTAAAATTCGCTTGGATAATCGCGGGCATGTGTTCAACCTTTTAAAATGTTAATAAAAAGTCTGTTCCATTTCCCCCTTTTTCAAGCTCACTTCCACTTTTAAGTCACTCGTTCCACTTGCACTTTCATTTCAACATTTTAGTAATACCTCAAAAAATTAAAAATTTACCTTTAGAACTTCCGGCTTTGCTTTAACATCGACAAATGTAAATTCTTTACCTCTAAAAGGTTTCGCAAAAATTACATCATTCCATTCACCTTTCAAATTCAAAATAGGTTTTTTGCTATCTCGCTTGAAAACACTTCCAACAACTTTATGTGGTTTACCACCCAAGAATGGCTTTGTTAAGAATTCAATTTCAGCATAATATCCAGTTTTTTCACATTTTATTTCAACCTAAAAAAGATATTATAAATTTCAAAAAGTTAAATAAGAAATACATACCTTTCCACCTAATTCAATCCAAGGTTTTGATGACATAATTGATCGACCGTAACTATTTGGAAAAGTTAAAACATATTTTTCATCAAAATCTTGTAAAAATATTGTTGCATTACCAATATTTTCAACACCAATTGATAAACCCAATCCAAATGATTTTGTTAAAATATGAGCATTTAATGATACTCTTTTTCCTGGATGTTCGGCATAAAATGCAGAAATAGGTGGATGATGGCTGACTTGTTCTGCAACAAAAGTAACCTAAAACATCAACAAATTCGAGAGAAAAAAGAATTTTAAAAAATAAACAAACTTGATTAATATCTGAACCAGGAAATGGACCATCAGTTGTTTGTTTGCCAGTAAGTTTTAGTTCAGGAACAGTCCAGCGACATCGAAAAATTTCACCCAAAATTGGATTATATGGCTTTTTAGCAACACCAGATTTACGTGCAGGATAAAATGCCCCCAAATAATATTTGATTACAGAAATCATTCTTTCTTCTGCATTATCAGTTTCAGTTCCTTTAAGAAAATCATCAGGATGTGCAAAGAAATCAGCATACATTTCAAGTAATGAACGACGTTCCAATAGAGAAGTAGGTAATGTAACCTTTGTAAGATCCATTCCAATCGAAACCTAAAAAAGCAAAAATTTGAATCTGTCAAAAAGTGAAAAGCTATCATAGACTATTTATAGTTTACAATAAAAAAAGAATACCTGAGATAAAAGATGCGTTGCAACATTTTCACCATCTTTTTCATCTGATTGTCCATTATTCTTGTATATTTCATCAAAATCTTCATGAGCATCTCCTAAAATAAAAATTAGTCAAATTACAATCACAGAAAAATGGGTTGCGTAAAAAGTGCGTTACCGCACTTTTTACGCACATTTTGAGTACTTTTTACGCATATTTTATGCACTTTTTTACTAAAAAACTTGTCTTGTATGGAAAATGCGCACTTTTTACTCACATTTTTAACACTTTTTACGCACTTTTTTAATTTTTTTTGCAGGTAAAAAGTGCGGTAACACACTTTTTACGCACATTTTATGCACATTTTAGCACAACAATAGAAGACAAAGGAATTAAAAAAGCGTTTTTTACGTACTTTTTACGCAACCCATTTTTCTGTGATGGCCATTGCAATGGGTGACAAAAGTTTCATTCCATGTTTTTCTATGTGTCATCATGGAACCTTTTGCCAAATACAAATGGGTTAAAAATTCACAGAAAAATGGGTTGCGTAAAAAGTGCGTTACCACACTTTTTACGCACATTTTGAGCACTTTTTGCGCATATTTTATGCACTTTTTTAACAAAAAATTGGTCTTGTATGGAAAATGCGCACTTTTTACTCACATTTTTAACACTTTTTACGCACTTTTTTAATTTTTTTTGCAGGTAAAAAGTGCGGTAACACACTTTTTACGCACATTTTATGCACATTTTAGCACAACAATAGAAGACAAAGGAATTAAAAAAGCGTTTTTTACGCACTTTTTACGCAACCCATTTTTCTTTGTTATTTTTAATAAATTTTTTCATAAAATCGAAAAAATTTATATTTCTGTATAACACATATCAAGAAGTTTAATATGCTTACCCCAATCTGGTTCTTTTTCAGTACTTTTCTCTTCTGGACATTGATTAGTTGTTGTTTGAGCAGCAGTCGTTGATTTAATTGAATCAGATTCTTCTGATGAACTCGATTTTGATCGCATATTTGGATTTACGAACAATATGCTTCAAAGAATTCGTCGTCTTCACTACTCGAGTAAAAAATAATTGATGGAATAATGTAAACATTCATTTTTGTTCGTAAAATTTATATAAAAATGAAAAAATTTGTATATCTTTTTTTTTTACATCGACGAACTCAAATTAGAGTTTTGCACGTTCAAATGCAATGAGGATGTTAAAAAAGATGACAAGAAAAGAGCGCAGTTTATTACTTAATGAAGAAGAACTATTCGATGCATAAAGCCTCAAATGGAAAAATGACAGTAATTTAAAATCTTGAGAAAAACATTTTTCTCTTATTTTTAATTTTTGGATTTCATCAAAACACAGCTATGTGAATAAATATTTAATTTACAGTCAGCTCCAGGCAAATTTATCAAAAAGCGCCTAAATGAAATCGCTTTCATGGTACAAAAGTTTATTTTTGTTGAAATAATAGAAATTTTCCAGCTTTTAAATTTTTTTGTTTTAACTGTCTATACAGTTTATGTCAGTTTTATAATCACAGATTTTAAAATGTTTCGAATTTTTTAAAATATGCCGTTATGCAACTTCAGATACACCAAATTCTGCAAAACAAAGCAAAAAAATGATTTCTTCAATTTCGAAGAAAAAAAGTAATGTTAAAGTTTGTTTGTGTAGAAAATTTATGAAATTTTTTAAGTTGCTAAAATTTTGAGCTTTGTAAAAGAACATTGCTAGGGTTGGTCATTTACCGGTAAATTTACCGGTCAAATGGTAAATTTACCGAAAATGCCGACCGGGCCGCGTAAAGAAGCCCGCGGCCGGCCCGGTATATTTTTCAAATTTTGTTTTTTGGTAGTTTTTTTGTTTGTGGTGTGCGCAGTACGCACTTTTTCTTTTCTCATCACTATGACTCATTGTTATATTAATGCTTTATATGAAAAATAAAAGAAATACGTTAAAGAAAATTTTGACTTTCAAACCTTGGAAAAACTTGAAATATTTCAGGGCCGGCCGGGCCGAGAAAATTCCGACGACGGGCCGGCCAGGCCGTCAATTTTTAGGCCCCGGGCCGGGCCATCCGACTTTTTCGGACCGATTTTCAATCTCTGCTGATAACCAAGAATTCAAATGACTTTTTTTCCTGCTTTCTAAAGAGAGGCATTCAAGTGCAGGTTATGAAAATCCTATATTCAGCATCAACGAATCAAAATCGTTCTTACTAAAAATAGTTTTTTTAGTTTTCGTTTGAAAACTGAATAAATGTGCTACGTTTTTAAATAAACGTAAATTACATATAATAGGATAATTTACAGTATACCTCTCTTGTTGTTTTTTTCTGTCAGAAAAAAATGCGGGGAACACTCGCGTCGCACGTTGCAAATGCACATTGCTATTCAATACTTCAGTTTTTTTCTTTTTTTTTTAAAAATTTGAATGACATTTTCTTTTGTGTCATTCAAATGTTGATATAACTTTTGGAAGTTCATTCACACAGTTTTACTCTGCGGTTTTTTGTTGCTTGCAGTAAAATCTGCTCACACTCGTCGTCGTCATCAACTTTCAATTTTTTTTTGACGCAAAAATAAGTTGATCATTGAAAACAAAAGAATAATGCTCACAGAATCTATTGCTCTCCTCTTCATTTTATTCCAACTATCTTTGATAGTATCTACATTTGGTTTTTGTTTTACAGAATGTTACAATTGCAGTAGAAAGGTTTGTTGACGTTTAAACTTTTTTTTGGACGAATGGTTTACAGTATATTTTTTCAATTTTAGAGGAAGAGAGTCAAGAAGAGTATACAAGAAGAAGCAGAAGATCAAAAAGATGATAATGAAGTTGAAAATGAAGAAGATCCAGATTTAAAAAGTCAAGAATTACCAGAAAGTAGTATCGCTGATAGACCAAATCCTCTTGATCAAGGTGGAATGGCTGAAACACATGATCCAAATAAGTAAGTTTTATTCCCTTTTTACAGTTGTTAATGTTATTATATTTTTAGTCAACCTTTGGGACAACAACGCGATGGAAATATTAAAGCTGCTGCTGATGGTGGCGGTGGTTCTTCTGAAGCTTCTACGGTTGGTGGACCTAAAGCACCTCCTGCTGCACAAGGTGAAATGACTGGAACACAAGATCCAAAAAAGTAAGTTTTACTTTTTATAAAATATTCTTTATTGTTAACTTTTTTATATTTTTTTAGTCAACCACTTGTGTCTGTTGGCGGTGATACCACTGTTAAAGATAAAGATGTTGGAGGTGGTGTTCAAAAAATTCCTGCTGCTTTTGAGCCTTCTGGTAAACAAGATTCTAATTAGTAAGTTTATATTTCTCTAACTTTTTACGTTTATATTTTGTTTGGTTTTAGCGATACTTCTACTGCAATCAGTGTGGTTAGCGCTAGTGCAGAAAAAGCAGATACTGCTGTTGGAGGCGAAAGTCCAAAACTTCCTGCAAATCAAGCTGCACAAACAGCAACGCATAATGAGTGAGTTTTTTTTATATATTTTATGGTCGTGCTCTTTAAACTGATGCATTTTTTAGCCATACTCTTGCTGGAATCACTGGTGATAGCATTAATGCAGATAAAGCTGCTCATAGTGGTAGTGAAGGGCCAAAAGTTCCTGCAAATGAAGCTACAAAATCTCGTACAAATGATTCAAATTAGTAAGTTTTTTTATGCTTTTTTTATAACACTATGTTAGTATTGAAAATGCGTCTGTCTGTTTGTCTGTTACTTTTTTTGTGTTGTTTTTGTTTTTAAAATATCAGAATTTGATGTTAACTTTTTTGGTAAAACGCGTTCAAACTCAAGTTCATCAAAATCTTTTTCATTTGAATCAAAAAAACGTCCGAAATCAATTTTAAAAAAATCTACTTCAATTAAATCAAAAAAGCGTTCCAAATCAAGTTCGTCGAAATCTTGTTCAGTAAAATCAAAAAAGCGTTCTGCAATAAAAACAAAAAAGCGCTCGAATTCAAGTTCATCAAAATTTCCATCTGTGATAGCAACACCTCCTTCACAAACAAGAACTAAGCAACGTCATCAACAAAAAAGTACTGAAGATGAACCAGATTGGGGTAAGAATTTTGTTGTTACTTGTTTTTTGTTACAACTCAATTAATTTTAGGAGATTCACATGAAGATTTTGATGAAATTTACAAAAATAATGAAGAATCTGTTGAAAAAGATGGTGGAAATGTTGCATCGCATCTTTTATCTCAAGTACTGTTTTTTATTGCAGACCGATAGACTAATTTTTTTTATTTTTAGGTTTCGATTGGAATGGATCTTACAAAGGTTACATTACCAACTTCTTTATTGGAACGTCGCTCATTACTTGAAATGTATGCTGATCTTTTTGCACATCCAGATGATTTCCTTAAAGGAACTGAAACTGATAATGCAGAAGAAAGAATGATTTCTGTAATCAAATATTATTTGGGGGCATTTTATCCTGCACGTAAATCTGGTGTTGCTAAAAAACCATATAATCCAATTTTGGGTGAAACTTTTCGATGTCGTTGGACTGTTCCTGGATTAAAGCTTACTGGTAAACAAACAACTGATGGTCCGTTTCCTGGTTCTGATATTAATCAAGTTTCTTTATTTTTTTAATTAATTTATCTCTTGAATTTGTTGATGTTTTAGGTTACTTTTGTTGCAGAACAAGTAAGCCATCATCCACCGATTTCTGCATTTTATGCTGAACATCCTGGAAAAAGAATATCATTAAGTGCTCATATTTTGACAAAATCATTTGGATTGGGTTTATCAATTGGTGTTGAAAATATCGGTAATGCAACAATATTTTTACAAGATTTTGATGAAAAATATGTTTTAACTTTTCCAAATAGTTACGGTCGATCGATTATGTCATCAAAACCTTGGATTGAATTAGGTGGAAAGGTATGTATTTCTTATTTGTCTTTTTGAAATTTATAATATCTTTTATAGATTGAAATAACATGTGAAAAATCTGGATATTATGCTGAAATTGAATTTTTAACAAAGCCATTCTTGGGTGGTAAACCACATAAAATTGTTGGAAGTGTTTTTAAAGAAGGAACAAAAAAGCCTGTTATGGTAAAAACTTTATTGGAAACAACAAAATTAATTTAAGATTATCGTTTTAAGACTTTGAAAGGTGAATGGAATAATGTAATTTTTGCAAAGCCTTTTCGGGGTAAAGAATTTGTATTTGTTGATGTTAAAGAAAAGCCTGAAGTTCCAAAGGTAAATTTTTGATGAATTGTGAATTTTTTTTTCATGTAAATTTTTTCAGGAATGTGATCCAGTTGCAAAACAAGGTGATCGTGAAAGCAGAAAATTATGGCGACATGTTACATGTGCACTTTTTCGTAATAAAATTAATATTGCAACTGATGCAAAAGTATGGATTGAACAAAGACAACGTGATGAAGCCCAAAAAAGGAAAGTAACTGGAATAGAATATCATCCAAAACTTTTTGAAAGAAATGGTGATAATTGGATTTTCAAATATTCTTTAGAAGGAAAGAAAAAACAATCTTGTTCATTTGAAGGAATAAAAGATTTGTAATTTTTGTATTTGTAATTTGGTGTACTGTATTGCCTGAATAAACTTGGTATATTATCATAATTTATCTTTTGTGGGATGCATTTTTGATTTGATCGGGTCGTGATTTTTTTTATTTTTTATTTGCTTTCATTTGTTTTAATAGATATTATATTAATCTTCAAGTTTACAGCGGTGTTTGGTTACTACTTAAAAGTTAAAACGAGCATTTAAAACGTCGTTAGAGTTTTGAAACCTATAAAGTTATCAGATAAAAATGATTTGATGGATTTTTTAAGTTTTTTATATCGATTTCAGCTAAATGTGTTTTGATTTTGCGGAACCTTGATCTCCAATACAAGTTTTTCACAATCTTACAATGAATAAAAATTTTTACATAAACATTGCCACCGCCTAAAAAAAGTGTATTTAATTGAAGAATGCTGCTTAAATTGTTTAAAGGTATTAAATCCAATTCTTATTTGAATCGAGAAAATTCAGCTTTTTTAAAAGCTAAAAAATAATTTTTGAAAAATGCTAAAAAAGGCTAAGCAGTGGATATCCCCCGATTCTTGCTTAAAATGTTCCAAATCAAAATGCTTCGAGCTTTTACATCAAGGTTCTGCAAAATCGAAATCCATATCATTGATATCGAAATTCTGTAAATTTTTGTTTGTTTCGAAATCGAAATACCTCAAAACCAAAATATCACAATAATTTCTATCTTTGAAATCAATTACGGTATTTTGAACATTTCGAAATCGAAATTTTGATTTTACAGAACTATGCTTCACATTTGATTTATTGGATACAAATACATTTCGCAGACTTTGTTTACAGTCAGTCGAGTGTTGGGCTTTGAAAACAGCTTTATATTAAAATATGAAAAATTCATTTTATAAAAATTTGTTCTTTACACATCGAATTGAAAACGAAAAAATTGTTATTTTTTTTGATCTGATTTTTGGCAATGTGCTTTTGTTGGCATTGGAAAAACCGCCAAATTTAAAAATCTTTTGCTTAAATTTTTTGTTTTTCTCAGATAAAAAAATTTTTTTACAAAAATTTACGAAAAAACGAACTTATAAGGTGATTAAAGACCCGATAAAAAATCACTAACCACCCTATAAGTTCATTTTTTTTCGTAAAGTTTTGAAAAAAATTTTTTTTATCCGAAAAAAACACGAAAAATTTTAGCAAAAGATTTTTAAATTTGGCGGTTTTTCCAATGCCAACAAAAGCACATTGCCAAAAATCAGATCGAAAAAAAGAACGTTCGTTTTGATGTGGCTTTTGCTATCAAAGTTTTATATTTTACCATTTAACTTTTATCCTCCTTTTTTCCATAAAAAAATTCGCTTTTCCAATACTCAAAATAAACTTCCGGCTTTAAGCTATAATAAATAGTTTTTAAGGGATATTTGGAATAAGAAAAAAAATTATTAATATGTATTAGATTTGCTAAATGCAGAATGCTTTGGCTTTAAATTTCATATGTATTTTCTTTAATTCATTTCAAAATATTTGTAGTCTTTTGGTTAAAAAAATAATAGAATTTTTGCTGTTTATTATCTCCATTTTATGGCAAAAATATTAATTTACGATGCTTATTTAAGTTATTTTTTTTACTATTAATTCTAATTCGCTTTAAAAATTTTAGTGACTAGGATTATTGAAAATTTAATTTTGAGAAATCTTAAAAACCGAAATCAAAATTTGGCTCTACCGTTTTCATTTTCAAAGATTCTGATTATTTTTTTTCCATACATTTTAAAAAAGTCATTTTAGTACAGTTTTCGATTTTTGTTTATAAACCATAATAAAATTTTCAAACAAATTTTTTATCAATAAACTACACAACTTTTTGGTTGTTCTTTGGAATAAAAAAAGTCAAACTACATTTTTAACAGTCGCTTCCGACGTTTTTTTCCTCTTTTTTTCATTATCTTTAAAAACGAAAAACCTCAAATAAACTTTTTTTATTGGTAAAAAACTCAATAATGTCATTCAAATAAAAATGAAAGAAAGAATAAAATAGAGAGATAAGGAAAAGCAAAGATCCAACATAAAATATTTTGACTTTTTGATTGACTGACTCCTTCTTTCTTTCATTTTTCATTCACAAAAATAGGAGCTTTGCATTTTTTGAGTCATTTTTAAGCCATTTGTGTTTTTTTTTATGTTTATCTCCTTTCAACAAAAAAAGATTCCATGAATTTATCATTATAAATTTTTCTTATTTTTGTCGAAAAAAAGAATATTAAAAAAATTTTCTAGAAATTTTAAACACAAATTGGACTTTTTTTAATAAAGTCCAATTTTTGTTTAAACCAGGACTTTACTCTTTTACCTCTTTATAATTTTTACATGGTGTCGGATTAATCCATGTGTGTCACCACCCACAATCAATACAACAACAACAAAAAAAGAAACAACACAATTGCATAATTTCTTCTCTTTTTTTTGACCACTTTTTTCATCTCTCTCCTTCCCACTTTTTTTTTTTTCATAAAATGTCAGTCAAATTTTTTGATACTTTTTTGATTCTAATATTATTTGTTGATTTTTTCTTTTCACTTTTTTAACTTCAAAAATACTATTTTTATTCAAAAAAGATATTTCCATTAAAAAATTAAAATTAATTTATTGGGTTTTACCCCATTTAGGAAACCATTTGTTAAATTTGTTGCCGCTCCTACTTTTTTTGTTTGCTAATTTGTTTGCACTTATATTTGTTTTTGGTCATATTTCTAATTTTTTACGTAATAAAATATTTTTAATTCACGTTAAAAATATTTCAAATATATGTTTAAAGTCAAAGTTTATATTTGTAAAAATGAATAAATGTAATTTTAAATTATTTTAAAATTTGTTTTTACATTTCAAAAAATGATAAAAATAAATCCTCCCATAAATCTTTTTTATCATCAAAATTTTGAAACATTTAAATCCTCACTTTTTTTTCTCCGCATTGAATGCACGTGTTTTAACTTGAAACTACTTTTTTTTAACTGAAAAACATTTTTTTTCAATCGTCACACGTTTTTTTTTCTCTTTCTATCTATTATTTTTGAGTGGTCAAAGTCGATGAAAAAAAAATATTTCAGCTTTTAAATCTTCTTTTTTGTTTCAATATTTTTTTGAGTGAATTGAATGGAACTTAACAGTTGTTGTATTTTATTTCTTTTTTTTACTTTTTACCTTCCTGCGGGGGTTCACAAAAATATATAAAAGTAAAAGAAAATATAACTTGTAAAATGTTTAAGTGTTTTTTTTCTTTCAAGTTGAAACTTTTTTTTCGTTTTTTCAGCTAAAAAAATTGTGGTAAACATGCTTTATTTTTACTGTTTCTCAATTTTTTTTAACTTTTGTTTCCACATTTTAAAGTCAATTTTATTTTTCTTTCAATAAATATATCAGTTTTAAATTTTATGTATAATATTTTACTTGTATTTTGACATATTTGAAAAATGTTTTTTTTGGTCATCTTAAATTTTTCCTTGTCTACCATGGTTTTGTTAAATCGAAATTGACAGGACCGATATCGAAATACCCGAAATATTTTTTCTCACATTGGCAATAAAAAAACATTTAAATTAATAATAATAATAATAATAATTAATTAATTTTTGACGCGATTGGTGTTTTGTATTTTTCGAAACTAAAAATTTGAATAGAGTATTATTGATGAGAAACGATAGTTCATATTTTTTTGTTTTAAAACACATTTCGTCCAAAAATTTAGATTGAATTTAAAATTTATCTGTTTTTAGGCCGTGCTTAAAAAGCACGAAAAAATATTTTACGGTTAAACTTTGGCACAATGCCGTTTTTAACATTTCGAGATTGTCAAAGCCGACTTTGTTCTTTTCTATCTAATATTTTTTTGGCCAAAAAAACACAGACAAAAAAATATTAATTTTTTTTGCCGGTGCCGATTTCGTCAAAACTTTAGAATAAATTTGTGGAATGCTTTTTAAAAGTTCACCTATTATTTATGATACTTTTTTGTAAATTTTTAAAAATAATCAGATAAACGCGTTTTTGTTACAACTGTAAAACCTTTTAAAAAAGTTCTTTTTGTAAAATTGGAAATTTCCCAGGAAAAGAAACATGAGGCTTTTTTTTGTCGGAGTGTTAAAAAAGAAAATGCAAAAGGAAGCAAATTTTTTTCCATGTTTTAAAAAGATATCAATTGTGTTAATTGAAAAAGAAAAGAAAATAATGGGAGGAGGACGGTGGTGGTGGCATTAAAATTAAAAGCGGTCGAACCATATTTTTTTTCAATCCTAAAAACTGATAAAATATTGGCGCCTGTTTTTTTTTGTCCGTCCTCTTCTTTCATGATTGACACTTTGGACTTGAAACTTTCATCAAAGATAAAAATGCATAAAATTTTTAAGAATTGCACGCACTTTTAATTTTCTTTATGTTGTTTATTTAAATTTTTCACGTCGAAATTGGAGAAATGTAGACAAATTTTTGTCAATTTCCATTACAAAACGAAATTATTAATATTTTTTTTCTAATTTTTGATAGCCATTTTTTACGTCTTTTTTTCCGCTAATATTCTTCTCTTTTTATGTTAAGAGCCATTTTTACGCTTTTCTAAAATATTTTTGTAAAATTTCAGTTTACGAACACCTTTTTCTTCTTCTTTTTTTTAATATTAATTTTTTTCCAAAAATTTTGGATTAATTCCATTAAAGTTTTTTTCTTAGAATTGATTGGAACTAAACCTTTGTAAAAAATTGAGTGTAGTTTTTGTTTTTAAAAAAACTTTGCTCTTTGTCTTTATTTTTAAGATAAACACAAATTATTTTTTATTTTACAACTTTGACAGTTTTTTAAAATTTTGCTACATACATATTTTTCCTATAGTTTTTACAACTGTAAAAATTCTTGACCACCTATAATCTTACCTTCTTTTTTTTCCAGTCTCTCATTTTATTGTCGTCATAGTTTCTTATTTTTTGTTTCAAAGTTAATTATTTTTTTTGATAAAATTATTGAAAGCTTCTTTTTTTGCTTCTTTCTCGTTTTTGTACATTTTTGTTTTGGACGTTTATAGTTATTTTCATTTTTTTATAATTCAAAATGGCTCTATTTTTTTAGAAAATGACAATTTTAACATCAGAAATTCGAGCATCTCTTGAAAAAACTGAAGAATATGAAGAAATTATTAAAGCGGTGCATGATGCCGAAGTTTCAACAATGCCAGAAGATGATCCAAATGGGAATGTGAATACTTTAATGGGAGAAGCAAAACCTCGATGGGGTCCATCACATGCTGGCGCAAAACATCTTGAATCAATGTATAGTAATGGTAAAGACGTTTTTTTTAAAATATATATTAGTTTCATAATTAAACTTTAAACAAATTTTTTTTTTAAATTTATCAATCCCAGACTCCGATTTATGCAAAAAAAAGGTCATGCGAACGGCGCACTTTTCGTCATGCAAAACGTTTTGCATGAAGAAAATGCACGCCCTAGGCATGCCGTGCATTTTGCATAAATCGGAGTCTGGGAAAGATCAATCAAATTCAAAAAAAAAAGTTTTACCTTTTTGACAAATAAAAGCTGTTAATAAATACTGAGTGAAGGTCGCAAAAAATGAGATACTTTTTTGGGTGCTATAATAAAGAATCGAAATTTTGATTTTGGATTTAAAGCAAACTTTAATTTTGGAATCAAAGAATACCGATTTTCCAATTTTTGGATTAAGACAAAAAATAGTTTCAACTTTCTTTTCGAAGCAAAAAAAAATGAAAATTAAGGAAGCAAAAAAAACTACAATTAAAGTTTATAATTTAGAGCAAAAAAGCGAAATTTCGATTTTGAGCAGGGATTGAAAATCGGGCCGAAAAAGTCGGCCGGCCCGGCCCGAGGCCTAAAATATAACGGCCGGCCCGGCCCGTCGTCGGAATTTTCTCGGCCCGGCCGGCCCGCGGCCGGCCCGGGCCGGCCCTAAAATATTTCAAGTTTTTTTAAAAGTTTTTTAGAATATTTTTCGACACCTGCAGCTTGCAAAAAATAGTTTTTTGCATCTTTTCTCATCAATATGAATTAATATAACAATGATTCATAGCGATGAGAAAAGAAAAAGTGCGTACTGCGCACACCACAAACATAAAAACTACCAAAAAACAAAATTTGAAAAATATGCCGGGCCGGCCCGCGGGCTTCTTAACGCGGCCCGGCCGGCCCGCGGGCCAGAATTACTAAGGCCCGCCCGGCCCGGGGCCGGGCCGGGCCGGCCGGCCTCATTTTCAATCCCTGATTTTGAGCTTAAGATGAAAACAGAATTTCGACTTTTTTTTTAAAGCAAAAAGCGAAATTTTGATTTTACAATTAGGTGAAAAATTTTGATTTTTTATTCGAAACAAAAGCGAAATTTCGAGTTTCCATTTAAATCAAAAAAGCAAAATTTTAAGGCAAAAACTTTGGCAGCAAAAAAGTGTTTATAAATCCATAACTATAAATTTTCTGCAAAATCTTTTACATTTATTTTTTTTACAGGAAAACGAATTCAAGAAATTATTTGTATTGGAATTTCATCAATTCTTTTATTTTCCGTAACAACGCTATTAATAACCCAATTTAAAATTTCAAAAATTTTTTCAATAATTCCTTCAATAATATTTGGAATAATTGCTGCAGATTTTGCATCAGGTTTTGTGCATTGGGCTGCGGATACTTGGGGAACGGTGGATACATTTATTGGGCGAACATTTATTCGTTCATTCCGTTTACATCATGTTGATCCAACAGCAATTACCCGGCATGATTTTATTGAAGTTAATGCAGATAATTTTATGCTAACAATTCCAAAACTTTCGCATATTTGTTTTCAATATGCTACTTTAAGCTCAACAGAATTGGATGAACTTTTGCCAACACATTTCTTTTGGCTTTTTCTTGGAATTTATTCAGCTTTGACAAATCAGGTAAATTTTTGAAAAACATAAAAATTGGGGTATTCTTTCGAGAGCAATTTTACTCGGCATGATTGAAATCGAAATACCGAAATTATTTTTGAGTCAGAAATCGAAATTTCGGTATTTTGGGCTCTTTGAAATCGAAATTAAACACTGGAATGGGCATACTTTCAGGAAACGCAATTTTAAACAAAATTTTTTCAAAGCTTTTAAAATTTCGAAAAATTTCATAAACGAAAAAATGTCACATTTTTTGAAAAAAATTTGCTAAATTTATAAATTTTTGATTACTGTCAAATTTAACACCCTTAAAGATATCTATTAATATCCTCTAACTTTTACTTTTTTCCTCTAATTAATATTAAAATTTTTACAGATTCACAAATGGTCCCATACATATTTTAATTTGCATCCAATAATTATTGCAATTCAAAAAGCACATATTATTTTGCCCCGACATCATCATAAATTGCATCATATTGCACCACATGCATGCAATTATTGTATAACAACAGGATGGCTAAATCCGCTATTTGATAAAATTGGATTTTGGAGATGTTTAGAATTTATTATTACTCGAACAACTGGAATGAAGCCAAGATCTGATGATATGTTATGGGCTTCAAAACGTCAATAATAAAAAAAAATTTATTTTTAACAAAAAATCTTTAAAATCTCAAATTTTCTTAATTAATTTTGACTTTCAAAAAAGAACAAAAATAAAACCATTTTATTTTTTTTTAAAAAAGTTTCAAATACGAACTCAACAAAGATCAATAAATAAATAAAAAAAGAGATGAAGACTTATACTACAGTAAACATTTCTTAAATAGATTCAACAATATCCAATGCTGATGAGGTCCATAGTTTTAGCGATCGATCTTTTGATGCTGAAGCAATCCATTTTGAATCTAGGCTTACATCGGCACACATAACTCCCATAGAATGTCCTTCAAGATTCTTTAAAGGTTGCCAGCCATTTGTTGCAAAAATCTTTAAATTATTATCAAATGATGATGTAACCATATATTCACCTTCAGAATCAATTTTCAATCTTGATACTAAAGATTTATGTGCAGGAATTGTATAAATACAGCGACGCATTCGAATATCCCATATTTTTGATGAATTATCTGCTGAACCAGTTGCCATATGAAAACCATTTGGATGCCAACCAACTGTATGAATAGCTTGTTGATGCCCTTCCAAAAACATTATACATTTACCCGTTCGAAGATCCCATGCTCGACCATAACAATCATATCCACCCGTTAAAGCAAGGGAACCATCACCTTGAAATTCAATATCAAATACTGCCTTTGAATGTCCTTCTTGAAATAGAATTTCTTTATTAATTGTGAGATCGTGTAACCTCCATGATGCATCATGACTAAAAAGACGCTTATTACAGTAATTACCCAAAGCTTTAAAACCTTACCAACAAGTTGCTAAAAATCTTCCACTTGGATGAAATGCTAGCCTTGAAACTCTTGTACCATGTGGTTCAAGCTCTGTTAAAGGTTCTTCTTTATCTGCTGCCCAAAGCAGCGCTCTTCCACCATAATCACATGAAGCTGCTGTAAGGGTTGAAGCACCATCTTTATATGCAAGTGGATGAAATCTTGCACATCCAACTTGATCTGAATGTCCAATTAATTGAATTTCTTTTTTGAGATCAGGACAAGACCAAATCGTTGTTTGCCCACCTAAAAAAATAAGGATAAAGATTATTTTAAAATAATATTAAACACTTACACCATGCCGATGTAATAATATGCTTTGAATCAGGTGAAAATTCACAAAATGAAATTGCTCGAAGTCCAGCTGTTTGTGAACCATGTAACTGTAAAGAATGAATCCATTTATGTAATTCTTGTCTTCGTAAAGCTTTTTCACTTGTAGGTTTTTTTGAACGTTCTAAAGCAACTTGAAGACGTCGTTGTGCTCGTGGAAGACTATAATCTGCAATGAATATCCGACCATCTCGAAGTTCTGGAGGTCCTTCATGATACCATGTTTTATTATTTGGTAAATCAGATTTTGTAGCTGGTTCTTTTCGATCTAATGAATGTAAAATTCGAGTAACATCATCTTCTCCCAGCTGAGATAATATCCTTCTTAATCTTTCACGACGATCAAGAATATCTTCACCAAATAAACCTAAAAAAGAAGCAAGCATTAAAAAAGCTAAACAAAAAAATAATGACATACAAATAGGTTCATTCAGCTTTCGAAGCATAAGTTTTACTTGTACATCATCAGTTGGAAGGGTTAAAGTTCGAGCTTTTCGTCGACGATCAAATTCTGCTAATATTGCTTTTTCTGCTGGATTATCAACCTTTTTTATATCAATCATATCACCCAACCTTTGATTTTGTGCTGCAGCGGCATTATCTCGATCTCTCTAAAAAAGACGTAAAATTATTATCTTTCAAAAAAACAGCAAAAACTTACTCTAATTTGTTCAACCACTGATTTATCTGCTAAACTCCCAATAATCTTTTGCTTCTTTGGCAAGGATGTCATATTTTAAAAAGCACCCTTAAAAATTAAAGTTAAAAAATCAAAGCACAATTTTAAATATCAAACGGTTAAAAATACCGTATACTTTGCAATGATATAGCAATTGAATAATCAAAAATTTATATAATCACAAAAAAAATTCCATAACAGTAAACAAACAAATGAGACCAATACAAAAAACAATTATCAAATCAACGACCTTCACGCAAAAGTTCAACTTGTAACTGTGAACTAATATTATTAAGTTTATCTTTTAAAACTGCAATTCCACTTAAAACAATTTCTTTCGCAGCCAGTGGACCAGCAGATTCAACACCAAAATAAAATTTATTCGGTTTACTAAATGGATCATATTCTGCTTGTTGACCCTTTGAAAGTTGAGAATATTCAGATTTTGGCCAATCTTCTGGTTTTGCATATATTGTATGTCGAAGAGCATTATCTGGATCATATTCAAATGCAACACCTGCCGTTGGATTCCATTTTGCATGTTCTTTACCAAATCCCTAAAAAACAGCTATTATCAATAAATAAAAAAACTTAAAAAAATTTACCTTTCGAGCATATGCTTTCAATTTCAGCGCTTGACCTTTACGTATTTTAACAATTGTAATTGGAGGAGAATCATCACCATTTGCAGGTGAAACTTGTGGATTTGATGAGACCAAATCATCCGACGTTACCTTTAAAGTTCCTTCTTCATTTTGTTCAACATGTAGAGTAAATTCAACAGAACAATTTGGACAAAATTCACTACATTCACAATCTCGAGAATATTGCATTGCATCAACGATACCCGATGATTTAAGAGGGATTAGGCCAACTCGATGGGCAATAAATTCATCATGTAATACAGTACTATTAATTTCAATAGATACCCAATCAATGGCTAAAATATAAACCATTAAATCTCAAAGTAATCGCAAAAATAAACTTACCAATCGTCGGAACTTCTGCAATAAAAACTCGTCGAAGTGAATTTGCAACAGATAAATCAGTATTTGTAATTGAAAATTTTGCAAGTTCGTGATTACATTCTGTTACATCAACAACTGGACCAGACATTTTTCAGATAAAAAATCTAAAAATTAAGAAACTGTAATAAATATCGTATAAAAATTAGCAGAAAAATCGCGAAACAGTTAAAGTAGTAGAGAATTAAAACTATAGTAATCAAATCTAATAGCGATATTTACAGATTAACACCGAAAATCTTACTTTTGAAAATTAAAAAGAGAGAGATTTTCGAAAAAAATTCAAACATTTTTAATTTCAAAATTTTTCATTTTGCGTCATGACACAGTACACCAAACTGTGGATGAATAAAAAAGCTTTATAAAATGATTACTATAGTTTTAAAAAAATGTAATAATTCGTAGTGGATATATATCCCGGATATGGATGCTTAATGAAAGTACATAAAGATTGTGTTTACTGTATGTCGAAAGCGTAATCTCAAAATCTCTTTTTTGATTGTATTATTTCTTGCTTTTTTTTCTCAATTAAATGTTTCCCTCAAATTTTAGTTGATAGACATTTGCTCTGCTCATAGAAAACATTTTTCAACTGATAAAATGAAAAAATAACGCTTGTTAAAGGCTTTTTAATATGGAAAGATAAGCTTATCAGAAATGCACACGAGCAGTTTGTTTGATGCATCATTATTGGAACATCGTTTTTTTTTCTTTTTTTCTTTTAAAGTTGGTTACAAGAACTACGATTTTTAAAATGAGAAAGAAATTGTAAAAGATATGACGTTTGCTGTAAGAACTCGAAGTCAAGCTGCTAATCGGCAATCAAGAAGTGAATCAAGAAGTCCAACACCAAAAAGAAGACGAAATACAGGTAAGCTTAAATTTATAATATAATAAAAAGGTGGCTAATTATTAGAAGAATATGAAAAGCCGGAAGAGCAGCTAGCTATAGCAGAAAATGATTCTCCATTAGCTGTTGAAAAAGATATAAGTCCTTCAGACGATACTGTAGAAGATGTTCCAATAATACAACCGATGGATATTGTTCTATCTACAGAGCCGGAAATTATTAGAGCTTCAGAAGTTACTGTACAAGATGAAATTGTAGAAGAAGTTATAGAAACAAAAGCCAATACCGACATTGGTATGTACTTTTTCGATTGGATACTGTAATAGCAGTTGAACGAAAAAACTGCAAAAGCTTCCACATCCTTTTTTTACCGCAACTTTTAATTTAAAGCGTTATCTCCTAAAAACAAAAAGGTCATTTTTGATAATAGATTCTTTGCTTGCATTAGCATTTTATCAAAAAAGGTTAAAAACTTAAACAATAGAAATCATGATAACAAAATTTTTAGCAGAATGTGAAGTAACCCTAACAACACCAGAACAAGACGAAAATGTTGATGACGAAAATAATAAAAGTTTCAGCTTTCCAAGTCTTATTGATCCAAAAGATAAAAAATCTGAAATGATAATTTTGGAACAAGAAAAACGAAAAAGTCCAGAAATAATTCAATTGGATGATGAAACTTCTGGAGCTTCTTCTCCAACTTTAAATGGGCCACAGCTACCAAAGCTAAGTACATTAGAAACTGGAAAAGAATCAGAATTTATAAATCGTCGACGGCCACCATTTCGACGACCTGCTTCTTCCAGGCGACGAAAGCGACAACCAAATATAGTTGTAGCAAAAAATGTTACAGTAAGCCCGCAGTTGCAAATGCAATCCCCTGTTTTAAATAATGCAGCAATTATGGCCCAACAAGCAAATCTTTTTCGAAAACCTCTAACACCAATATGGAATATGATAAGAAATTTTCCAAAAGAAATTTCAAATGATTATGAACCATTTCATGCAGCAATGTGCCAATGGAAAATGGAAACAATTGATGGAATTTTAATCCCTGTAATTTTAAGGAATTCACAAATGCTTGTTGCTCATTCAGTTGCCCATATAAAATTATTTTCAAAATTTCCAACTAATGTTAATAGCATTGCTCAATATGTAATAGCCAAAAATAAAAGCTAGTTTTAAAATCCCTATATTTTAGCTACCTCCAGATGTTACGCTTGAAAGTTTACCAATGACAGAAAGTGAAGCATGGATGATGAATTTTATAAATACAATTGTATGCAATTATGAACTTGGAATGCAAATATTTCAAAATGGTGATAATTTAGTTGAACTACATTCAATAGAATTATATTATCTCTTTGCCAAAAAACATTATTTGGAAGATTTACTTCGAATCTATGATGGCGCAGTTCCTCAAGAAGCTCTAACAGAATGCAAAAATATTATTGGAGCAATTTTTAATTTAAAAAAGAAAATTTTGGATGACTTAAAGGTAAGCTACAGTACTACGATCAGTTAGTAAAGAATTGCTACAGTAACCCAAACCAATTTTTAGAAAATAAATGAACAAATAAAAATAAAATACCGGCCACAAAACCAACTAAATTCATATTTTTCTTCAACAATTTCACAAAATCAAATTTATTGATGATTTACAAAAAAGTATACAAAAGTTTATCAGTAATTTGTTATCTATATTTTTTTGTACGAAATATAGTCAGTAAAGAATACAAAAAGCCGCATTGGGAAAAACATTTTGAAAGCACAAAACAAATATTCACGACTAGATTTAAAACAATTTTTGCCTAAATGCACTACAAAATGGTCGACATAAAAATGCCATAATAAAATTGAAAAATTCTTTTATTGAGTAAGTGTTGAAACGATTTGTATATAGAGCAAAGGTACATCCAGATTGATAGGTTCCATCGATGAAGTAATAATTGCTAAAAAATGAATAAAAATGTAAAAAATCATAGCTTTTTTAAATAAATCCCCCAAATACTTTTTACATTAAAAATGTCGCATTTTGCTCAAAAAATAACTTTTTGATAGTTCAACAAATACATAAAGCTTCAACTAAAGATAGTCGAAAGAGGTATTTGCTTACAACCAGTGAATGCTTTTTATTTTGCACATATACGACACCCAACAAATCATATAAGGATAATGTCGGGCTCTAATCATGTGCTATACATATAAAAATAACTATTTGTGGTCTAAGATACTATAATTAATGGGCTACACTTTAGAATCACAACAGCACTTGTGAATTAATCTCTATTTTTAAGTATTTAAATGTCGCATTTTACTCAAAAAATAACTTTTTGATAGTTCTACAAATATAAAAAGCTTCAACTAAAGACAGTCGAAAAAGATATTTGCTTACAACTATAAAATGCTTTTAATATTGCACATATACGACACCCAATAGATCAAATGAGGATACTAATCGGGCTCTAATCATGTGCTATACATTTGTAAATGTGGTGTAAGATACTGTAGTTAATAAACAAAATTAAAAAAGCAGCTATAAACTAGTCCCTGGTTTTTAGTTTTTAAAGTGTCGCGTTTGTTCAAAAAAGAACTTTTTGATAGCTCAACAAAAATACAAAGCTTTGATTAAAGACAATCAAAGACGATAATTGTTTAAACTAATAAACGCTTTTAATTTTGCACATATACGACACCCAACAAATCATATAAGGATAATGTCGGGCTCTAATCATGTGCTTAGGTACCCCCTGGACAAAAACAGCAAAAAAACTTACGCAAGAGTTGCAAAATGTTGAAAACCAGAACGTTTATAAAAATTTATTGCACCATAATTTGTTGCAAGAACATGTAGAAAGACAATCTTGGGATACGGTGGAACATTTACAACCGATTTTATCAAATGATCCAAAAGTATTGATGCAATACCTTTTCGACGATAAAGTTGATGAACAGCTAACGAAAGTATATACACAACTAATGAATCAGGATTTCCATCGAGTTCTCTATCCTAAAAAGGTAAAAGATTACATAAAAAAAGTACAAATACAAACAACAGCGTTACCTCTGGATCACAATCACCTATTCGTTTAAGTTCTGCAACAAGTAAAGAGGTTAAAAATTCTCCATGATATACACCAAATGCAATAAATCGACCATTTACAACTTCTTCAAACCATGATTCAGGATAATCAAGTGGAAAAGAATCACGACAAAGTTGTCGAACTGCATCAAAATCTTTTACAGCAACATTTTCAATTTTCCATCCATTAGAAGTTAAGATATTGTTATTACTACTACTATTACCATTGTTACTAACACTACTACTAGTTGTAGCAAATTGATTATCACGTGGTGAATCAATAATTATTTGTGCAAGATCATTTTGACTACCAATTATGCCTCGATTAGAAGAAGAAGGCAAATGGCAACTTGACAACATTCAAATACAATTTATGGATGAATAATAGCATATAAATTTGTGGGGTAGAAAGGAATTGCAAAAAAGGTTTAAAACAAAAAGTTTACTTTGACATTTTTAAAGGAAAAAAAGTAGTTTAGCAGCAGAAAAAGAAAAAAAGAATAAAAAAATCCATGAGAGAAAAAAAGGCTACAAATTTTTGTTGAAAAATGCGGTTCATTTTTTATGGCGTTTAGAAGCATTTGGCCAAAAACATTTTGTTTCCAAAAATTTTTGATACAAAAACTTTTCGACAGTACCTTTTTCTTCGATTGTTAAATCTTCTTTGAAAATCTGTTAAAAATACATTTTCAATACTTTTAATCAATGCGTTTAGCTTTTTAGCTTTATCATGAATTTGGAGCGTATCCGGGATACTGAAAAGCTTGATCTTTGTCGCAAGTACTTTTACAGTATGTTTATCAATTTTTATTTTTATGATTAAATTTTATCTTTTAGTTAGATGTTTCTGTCTTCCATTTGTATGGTTTGTTAACTTTGTTTGGTTTTTTAAACATGCTTACAAACGAAAACCATTTCCTCAACAGAAACATATTCGAAAGTGTTAGTATTTTTTATTCGCAATTTTTAATCAAATTTTTTCAGATACGCTGTTCTCAATTATTGGATGCGTAATATGGATGATACTAATTGTTGCTTGGAATATTGTTTTTCATTATTATCGAACTTCTTATACTCAATATGCTGATTATTTAAGCTTTGTATTTCCAATTGGATATAAATGATCTCATTTTTTAAACATTTTTGTTTGTTCATATTGTTTTTAATTAATTTTTTATCATTTATACATTCAAAATATCGTAAAATGTCGTTTGCACGATGAATAAATTTTACCGTAGTTTATAAAAAAGGAAAAAGGTGAAAAAACAAACGAACAATGAAAATTAGGCATAAAAAAGTTTTAGCATTTTGGAGATTTTAACTATGAAATATCTACAAAATACTGTAATACAACTTTAACATTTGTATTACTGTAATTTCCTTGCCTGAATCTTTCATTGAATTCAAAAATACATAAGATGAACAAATTTTTTTATAAAAAAGATTGTTGGGTAAATTTCCTGAATTTTCGAATGCACACAGAATTTTTAAAAAAAGTGAAAAAAATTTTTACGACGCCGGTACCTATATTAATTTTCAAGTTTTTATTTTGTCGGCAAAGAATACTGTAACAACAATCTACTTAAAAAAATTTTTTTAGCATTATTCTTTAAAAATTCAAGAAACAAATATCGATTCAATTATGATGTTTTTCTCCATACAACATTATTTCTTATCTTGTTTAACTCATTCAGCATAGAAAAAATGTTTAAAATATTTTAAGGAAAAGTGTTGCAAATTGATTTCTTTTAAAAAGATTTTTGCTATTGTTACATAAAAACGATTGCAGAAAAATGTTTGATTGCTACAAATGCAATTGTAACAATCAATCATTTTTTGTTAAAAACAGCAAAAGTGATAAAAAAAAGCACTGATGGCCGAGATATTGAATTTGAAAATAAACATTTTTTAGTCAAAAAAGCATTTTAAAATCATCAAAAATTACAGTCTTTTCTGTAGTAATTCGTTACATTTTTGATCCAAATTTGGGAAACTTTTAAATTTGTTTGTCCCCGACTTTTTTATGGATTCAATCTTTCCCTGTCTCGGGAAAACTGCGACGAAAAAAATGGGTTTTGTGGATTTTCCGGTCTCCAATTTTTTCCATTTTATGGGGGACGGCAACCCATCCTTAACGTTCTTTTGTTTTTTTGTTTGCTTTTTAATTCTCACCAGAAAAAGTTAGAAGATTCCAGAATTTCTTGAAAACAAAATCGAATCAAAAAATTTTTTCTTTTTTTTCATAGTTTTTTTCCTTTATTTTCCCACCGCGAAAAAAATTACTAGACAATAAATATTTTTTTTCGAGCTCGTTTTTATTCTAGAAACTTGTGATTTTTTAGACGACGAAACTTTTTTGTAAATTTCATAATTCTTTAATATTATTTTTTATGACTTCACAGATGGAATCTGCAACACCTCCTTCAGCTCCGGCTCCATATTTTTGCTTCAAATGTAACAAATATTTACATCCTGAGCATGTACATGTAAGTTTCGTCATTTAAACATTTTTTATGAAATGCATATTCTTTTAACCTTTTATAGGATTTTCAATGCCGCTTTTGTAATACTGGATTTATTGAAGAAATTCATCCTGGTGTTAATAATTTAACTGATGATGATTCACCACATAATTCAAATTCTGCAGAAGGTGGCGTAAATGTTGGACAACTTTTGGGAATGCTTCTTGGTGGAGCAAATGGTGGTGGAGTTATTATTGGTGGTAATGCTGCAGGAGGAAGCAGTAATCGACAAAGAAATTCTCCTCCCGAACCTGCAGAAGGAGCACCTCCACAACGTGGCACTGGAACTGATTTTCTTACAACTGCTGTAAGTTGTTTTTGCAAAGAAGTATTTAGTTACCTTTCTAATTACAAATTTATTAGTTGCAGCTATTCCCAGCCTTTCTTCAAGCTATGTCAGGTAGTAACACTGATACTCCTGCCCCACCAAATGCTGAACGACGATCAGCCAGTAGTGGACCATCAAATCGTCGACAACGTGAAGGTGCAGGTAGTAGTGGAACTACAGGACCTCGACAACAAGTACCTAACTTTTTTGAAGAATTTATAAGAAATTTAGCTCCAGCAAATGCTCAAATTCGTATTCAATTTGGTAATGGTGGATTAAATATTGGTAATGTTAAGTAAGTTGTAACTATCTTTTTTGGCGCGTCCTAGCCGGCTGCCCTCTCTTTTGATAAATTATTAAAATTATAACATTTTAGCCTTGGAGATTTTGCTACAGATGCTGGCTTTGATGAAATTGTTACGCAAATTCTCAATCAATTTGATCCAACTGCAAATACTCAACGAATAAGTGAAGAAGATCTGCAACATTTACCTCGTTCAAAGGTGTCTCAACAGCATGTTGATAATGAATCACAATGTACAACATGTATGGATCAATTCAATCTAAATGAAGAAGTTGGAGAATTGGGCTGTCATCATATTTTCCATCCTGATTGTATTATTCCATGGCTTCGAAGCCATAATACTTGTCCTGTATGCCGAGCAACTATTGATCCTGAAACATGGCGTCAAAATCCTGCTAATCCTGTTCCACCTGAACAAAAAGAAGGGTTCAAAGATGGTGATGAACTTGATTAAAACTTATATCCCGTGTATCATAAAAATCTTTAATAAATATTATTATTCATGTTTTTTTTAGTAATTAAATTTTTGATTTTAGCATGCTTTATGACAGAAATAAAAATTTTATGCAATCATATTTTTGGGGGAGTGTACGGTATTGGGGTTGTTGAAAAAGGGAGATTTTGCATTTTTTGGGCCGTACTTAACGGTGAAATATTTACATTATATGTTTTATTTTGAGTTCTTGATTCAATTATTATACTTTATTCGATTACTCAAATTTGCTGCATTCGAAATTGAGTATTTCGTATAATGGTTCAGTTTTTTAACTTTCTTCTGTAAACAGATTTTGAAATAGTCAGCAGCATTTTTATTCTCTAAGTTACCACTTTTTTGTACTAATAATTCTAACGCATTTGATGTTTTGGAACTGTAAAAAAAGATACTGTAATTTTTTTCTTTAGAAACAAAGTTTATGGCAAAATGTGTGTCAATAATTTTCTCCCAAGCTGACTAAAAATTTCGTTGTTTTTTTCTTCTCCTAAAAAATTGTAAAGTTTTCTAATGTTTTTTTACTTTGTTTTTGCAACATTTTTTGTTATATATAAATAGACTACTGCTTTTTGCCGACAAATGTTGATTTTAATTTTGACTTTCACTTTCTATTTGACCCTTTTAAAACTTTATTCGAATCCCCTCATATGATTTTTTGCTTGTTCTCCGTGTTACTATTCTTACGAAAATATTGACTTTAACTTGATGTTGCAGTGGTACTTTCGCTTGTTTTATATTTTTCTTTTTGTTATACCTTTTATTTGCATAAAAATACATATTTCAGGTTGTATTCTCTATTTAAATAATCATTAGCTATGCGTGCTCCGGAAGATGTTCCTATTCATCATCTTGTTGTCGATTCTGGCGGATTTGTCAAATGTGCATCATTAATTGTATGTTTATTTATCTTTTAGTTCATTGTATGTCCAATTTTCTAATATTCTTTATGATCTTTTTAGGATATCGGATCTAAAATTTATTCTATTGCAAGCGTTATTGATGAAGAAGTTAAAGATAAAAAGACTAAGCAACGTATTCTAGCATTTCCATTTGACATTATTGTTCGTGAACCTTCTTCGGAATCTGTAAGAGCAGGTAAGATAACTCATCGGTGCTGTAATGACTGGTTTTATCCCATATTCTTTTTAGTAATTCAAGTCAGCAAAAAAACTGGTGATTATGCAAGCTTATCTGTAACAGATTTAAAAGTCTTGGCACTTACACATGATCTTCATGTTGAACATTGTGGACGAGATGGTATTGTTTATGATGTTGAAATTAAACCTCCAGTTTTGAAAGATAAATCAAAGAATAAAAAAGTTGTTGAAAAACCTGAACCTTCAAAATCTGAAAAAGTTGCTGAAGAAATGACTGCAGAAATGAAAAAAGAAGAGAAAGAAGATGAATGGATTGATGAAACAAATATTGATGATGTTGTTCTTCGAAGTGAAATGGCTGTTGGTCTTAAACCACTAAAAATGGAAGTTGCATGTTTAACAACAGATTTTGCATTACAAAATGTTCTACTTCATATGAAGCTGAATATTTCAAGCGTTAATGGAATGCGTATTACACGTTTGAAAACATTTATTCTTCGATGTAGAGTTTGTAAAAAGACTACATCAGATGTTGCGAAAAAATTTTGTCCAAATTGTGGTCATCAATCTTTGCATAAAGTTGGTGTAAGCGTTGACAAAAATGGTAATCAAATAATTCATATTAATTGGGAACGTGAACGTGTGAAACGTGGATATGTATATTCTCTTCCAACTCCAAAGGGTGGTAAACATTCAAATGATATTCGTGTTACAGAAGATCATATGATGCCACAAAATCGAATGGCTAAAGTTATTACGGTATGTTTGTTTTTATAAGTGTATAAATGTTGCGCATATTAAGGGCCTGAAAAGTATCCATTTTTTGACTATTTGGGTGTCAACTGTGCACTGTAACATTGCATTGTTTTAAATTCTGATATTAAACAACGCTTTTGTGATTTTTAAGCTAAAGAAATTTGTGTGTTTAATGTAGATATTTTAAAATGCTACAGTAAAAGCAAGCGAAAATTATCTTTTTTAGTTTGAGATTAGCTTTAGGTATTTTTTGCACACGCATATTAAGAGCCTGATATTCATTTTATGGAATATTGGGTGTCAACTATGTGTAATACTAAAATGCGTTTCTGAAAATCTTTAAACAGATGATGCTTTCAATTTTCTTTGATTGGAATTTTGTGCATTTGTTTTTTTAAATTTTAACGCTTCATTATTAATTTTAAATTTACTTTTTACCATCGTTTTAATTATTTTTATAGGATCCACTTTGCGATGCTCCATTTTCTCTTACTGATGTTACATCTCGATCTGCACTTCTTGGTATTCGTAAATATGGTCGTGAAATGCCAAGAAATCCAAATGAATGGCAAAAAGGAAAAAAATCTAAAGGAAAAAGGCATTAATATTTTCGTTATAATTTGTTTGTTTTGTTGATTTTATTATAAATGATTTATATTTTTATACCGTAACCAATTGTTTTGTATTTTAAAGTACAAAAATATAGAAATTCTTTCAATATTTTTTTGCTTTAAAAAAATTTGAAGTTATCTGTTAGGATCCCTGAATATTGCTCACGTTAAAAACAATTTTTCGTTAATGCTATCGAAAAAACGGGAATACCTCGTGAAAGTTATCGATCTTTGAAAAAAAACACGTGAGCAAAAAAAAGTATATTTTTTGTTTGAGGCCTGTTTTTTTAATTGTCATCAAAAACCTTTTTGCCAAAAAGTTGAAAAAAGAAGGGAACATTTATATTTTTTGCAAAGCACGCAATGTGTGCTTTTAATGTTAAAATTTTGTGTTTTTAAAAAAATTAAATGTTTTTACTATCATCATTTTTTTCTATTTTTCTTAGAAAAAGAAGGAATAAAGTAATCAAAAAAGAAATAATGTTTATTGATTAAATTTTGTAAGAGTTGTTTATGTTTAAATTTGTTGAAGCTGTTTATTATTTGCGTTTTTGCATTTTAAAAATCGATCTTTGAAATAACAAATTTTTAACGTATTTTTGCAAGATTTAAATTTGCGTTGTTTTATAGTTGTTTTTTTTTCTGTATTTAAATGGGTAATAATTTTTCATCTGAGCCTTCATCAAATGATAATTCACGAAATGGAACACCAAATAATAATTCATTTATTTCAAATCAAACTTTAGCTGCGAGATTATCAGCGCTTTCATTTGAAAGTGGAAATAATAGTTCAAACAATTTACAAGAACAATTATTTTCAAACAGCAGCAATCAAGGTCCACCATCATTAGCTGCAGCCGCGGCAATTGCCGCAAGGCAACGACTAATTGAAGAGTTACAATATCTTGCACAGCAACGATACATTGATGAAGTAACAATTAATTATAATTTAAATCAAAATAATGATAATGATTTATTATCACATATTGAACTTCCACAACAACAGCACCAACAACAACAAGATAATGAAGATATACCAAATCTTGTAAGATCTGATGAAGAATATTCTACAGCTCATCAATCAACTCCAGAACAGCAAAATGATAATAGTAATCAAAATAATGATGAAAATAATAGCGATGATGATGACAATGAATATTCTGGACTTTCATTGTTTCAGCGAATTCAAATTTCACTTCTTAGTCGACAGGTTTGTTTCTTTTTCTCCTTCCATGTGATTTCCCTCTTGTGTCTCAAAAAAATTTTTTGTAGCTCATCAAATACATTTTTTTTATGCACACACTTCCTTGTTAAAAAAATCATCCTTTTTTTCTGTACTCTAAAAGTAATTCATTTTTTAAAACCCCTAAAAATTCGCGTCTTTTGTGGTCAGCTTTTTTTTCCTCATTTGAAGGCGGAGCCTTTTTTTTGTCACCCGTTTCTGTAATATTTAATCAAAAAAAGAAATAAATTAAGACGGTCAAAAAAATGTTTTTTGTTTACTTTTTTTTTCTCACAATGTACATTTTTTACTGTAGTTTTGAAAATCAAAGTTTAAATTTTTTGAAAAAATGCTATACTGTAATTTTTTTTCGATTACATTATGACAATCTTGCTTGGATTAAACATTTTTTAAATTCTGATTAATTTGTTTTTTTTAAATACCGTGCAGATTACTGTAGTATAGAAAATCAAAGTCCAAATTTTTTTTGAAAAAATATTGTAACGAATTTTTTTCAACTTACAGTACAACATGATTTCTAAATTAAACTTTTTTATCACCCTTTTTCCTAATCTAATAATTTTTAATTTGTTTTTTTGTAAATTCTAGTTTCATTTCAAAAGAAATCAGACATTGTTAAACATTTTTGTAGTCGGAATAAATGTTTAGACATCACAAACTTTTTTAAATTTGATCTTTAATTTTTTATGTTTTTAATTCAAAAATTTATTTAAAAAAAATTTTGATAGTAAAACTGATGGAATTATTGTAGTTTTCGAAAAAAAAGTTTTTACCTCTCATTTATGACAAAAACTTTTTAACTTTGAAATCTTTTAAAGTAAACAAAAATGTTTAAAATTTCAAAGTGATAAATAAAAATTTATTTAGAAAAATCTTATTTTTTTACATTTTAAAACTGTAATTTTTGTTAAATTACAGTAACCAGAAAAAATTTTGATTGTTCTTTGATGTTCTCGAAAAAAATTAATCCAAACATTTTCAATATTTTTTGATAAAAAAACCAGTCTGATTTTCTCACATTTTTTGGGTTTCAAAAATTTCTTTGTTTTTCAATGTTAAAATTTAAAAATTTTTTTACCTAAAATCTGTAAAATTAATTAAAGTTTCAAAAAATTTTTATTATTATTTATCCGCTTTTTTTGGCATCTTCAAGCTACAGTACACACTTTTTTTTTGTCATCATCATTCCTTTTTATGATCTTTTGAACTTTTTTTATCATCTTAATTTTTGAGTTTTTAAGGCTTTTGATAAAATTTAGATGATAGCCATTACAGAAATTTTTCTTTTCTTTCTTTTAAAATTTTGAAAGTAGAATTCAAATCACAAAAAAAATTTAATTTAAGTTTATAGCTTTTGTAAGTGTTCTTTGAAGTAAACAAAAAATCCATATATCTATTGTTCTCTTAATCTCTTTAGCATTTTTTTTATATCGCCCGTGGCAGTGTTGTTTTTTCGAATAAATGAAGGCTAAAAAAACGAACGAAAAGATATATATCGTGTTTTTTGTAGTTTGTGCTTCGGTCATCTCCACTTCTTCTTTTGCTGCTTGTGCTTCATTGCATACTTTTTCATTTCTGTCTTCTTTTTTTTGTTACTCCTTTTTTAAACTTTTGTCAGGGGGAGCGAGAAAAAAAATTGTCATCATTTTTTTCTGTGTGTTGATTCTTTCCCTGCCTTCCTTTTATTCGATGTTTACTACTACAAACCTCCCCATTTAAAAAATAATGTATGTTTGTGGAAAAAAACATTATATTGATTTTTTTACTTAATTATAGCTTGAAATTCGTCAAAATTTTAATAATATGTTAAGTGATCATAGTGAAGATGAAGAAGAAATTCGACAAAGACGTAAATGTACAAGAAAGCAGCCATGTCAAGCACCATGTTATATGACAATTCCAGATCCATCTAATAGTGAAGCACATAGTGTAAGCTTTTTATCTCCTTTTTGTTTACTTTGTTTTTAATCAAAAATAGTTTTTAGAGTTATAAAAGAATAAGGCATGATATTATTTCAAGATCGGGATTAGCATTTGATATTCCACCAAAATCTTCTATACTTATTGATTCAACATGTGCAGAAATTCAGCAACAACAACCATCTGAAACTGTTACAGAAGAAGCACTCTTTCAACCATCATGTTCATCAATTCGTTCAATAATAAAAAATGCAAAATTTGGTCTTAATCCCCCTCGGATACATCATCATACAGTTGCACCACCAACTCGAGGATTTATAAATTCAGTTGATAAATCTCAACTTGTTGCTTATCGGAATCGGTAAGAAAAAAATTATTATTATTTGCTAAATTATATGATTATTGATTCATTTTTTAGTATAACACCAAATCGAAGAAAAATTATTGATAGAAATCAAACAAAAACTTTTTGTGCACATTATATTCGTGATGGTGAAGGACTTTTAACAGCAAGTCAAGGTTTGTTTGTTGGGGAAAAAAACTATTTCAATTATATCAAGAAAAAAAGGGATGACAATTTTTGACGTCAAAGTGAGAGAGAATTTGAACATTTGGACTTTGACTTTATTAGGGACTGAAAAAAGGGAAGAAATTGTTTTTAATTGTGGTTACTTTTTTTGCGGATTAAGATTGGGGAGTTTTGTTAAAACTTTTTTAACATATCTTTAAAAATTTTAATAAATCTCATTGTTTTAGATCACAATATTCGAATATATCAACGAAAAACAGCTCGACAAAGATATGTAAAAACTACCACAATTGAGGTCCCATTTGTAGGATGGTCAATTTTGGATGTTGCTGTATCACCAAATGGTCGACATGTTATTTATTCAACATGGAATAATGTCCTCTATCAATTTGATTTAGAGAATGAAGGATCAGGATGGCAAGATTTACCATTTGAAATGGATGATAGTAGATTTGGAATTTTTTCAATTAAATTTAATTCAAGTGGTTCTGAAGTTATGGCTGGTACAACAGCAGGATTATATATTTATAATCGAGAAATTGATCGATGTGTTATGAGAGTTGATGGACATGATGATGATATTAATGCTGTCTGTTTTGCAAATGAAGATTCAAATTTGGTCCTTTCATCTGGGGATGATGGGCTTGTTAAGCTTTGGGATCGTCGAACAATGGGTTATCAAGGTGATGGAAAACCTGTTGCAATATTTGCTGGACATCGTGATGGTATTACATATATTGATTCAAGGGGTGATGATAGATATTTTTTAACAAATTCAAAAGATCAATCTATTAAAGTATGGGATTTACGAGTACATTCTGATAAAGTTGGAATTGATGCAACAAAAAGATCCGTAAAAGGACAAAAATGGGATTATCGATGGCAATATCTTCCGTCTTCATCAATTAAAACAACAAATTTACCTGGTGATTCATCAGTTATGACAATTCGTGGACATTCTGTTTTGCATACACTTATTCGTTCAAGATTTTCTCCAAATCATACAGGAAAAAGATTTATTTATACTGGTTGTGCACGAGGATCTTGTATGGTTTATGATTTATATACTGGTGAATTACATAAAAAATATAATGGTCATAAAGCTGTTGTACGAGATTGTCAATGGCATCCATATGATAATGAAATAATTACATCTGGATGGGATGGAAATGTTTTAGTTTGGAGATATGATGCACGTGGTCCAAAACAAAAGTTGCTAGATCCTGATTCACAAATTGTTCAACCATATGATTCTACAGATGAATGGGATCAACCAATACCAAAAACTATGCAAGAACGAGAAAAGCGGGCAAAAGCAAGAAATGCTCAAGTATTTAATCCTTCACAAACATGGCGTGGACCACCAAATACTGTAATGACACGTACCGCAAGAATTAAATATGCTCAGTAAGTTTTTTTATTTTTTCAACAACTATATTGTTTAATATGAAATTTTTTTTTAGAACTGATCCTGATCCACCTACATCCTCTGATGAAGAAGAAGAGCAATCCTATGCAGCTGCAGCAAAACGTGCAAGGCGAAGATTGAGAAGATCTGGCGCTGAAAGTTAAAAAATACTGGTTATAAGAATCTTTGATGAATTTTTATATATCTAATATTAAACATTTCCATTTTTGTATTATTGTCCATCATAGACTAGTCAAAAATAAATTTGGGTATTTTTCGTAAAATATTGAAAATAAAAATGTTTTTTTATGTACACCGTAATTTCAAAAGATCAACAAAGTCATAGCAAAAAAAGAGAGATATTTAAAATCCAAAAACAGAAAAGAGATCAGCAAAGTTCTTGACGGCTCATAGCAACATTATTTACTTTTCTGCCACAACAAAAGCAAATGCCTTTTTGGAATGCACAGTTTTGGCCTAAAAAGTAAATTACAAACTTTAAAAAAACGAAAGAAAAGTAAGAAACTTACAGTAATGTGCAGCAACGTGATGAGTCATCATTTTACAAATTCTACATTTTCGAAAAGCTCCAGTTGTAGCTTTAAATCTAAAACAGGATACAGTAATTATATGGCTGCAAAAAATATGTACAAAATCTTACTTTGTTTTAGAAGAAAGTAGTTTATTTTCATTTGTTACACGTCCTGATGAACCTGCAGAAACTTTATTTCGATCAACATTAACTGTAGCAAGTTTGGAAAGCTTTTTGGTACCTGAAATTGATAGAAATTATATGTATCCAATTATTTGCATTATATCCCTCTTTTAAATGTAACATTATTAACTTCTTAAGTAAACACACAAATATTTTTAGCTTAAAATTTGCTAAAGCGTTGTTTATTATGAAAATTTAAATAGTGCATTGCTACAGTGAATAGTTAACACCAAAAAAGTCAAAAATATATACTTTTGTGGCTCTTAATATGTGCAATATATATAAGGGAAGCTGTTTAACATGTTATGGCTACGGTACACAAGCTTTGGGAATCTAATTTAGCTGATTTCTTTATCCAAAATGTGAGCAAAAACTGAACCAAAAAAGTGCTACATAATTGCTTTGATTATCTCATTTGTAAAATTGATGCTGACATTTACTTCCGTTGTTGTCGTTCTACTTTTTAAACCTCCCATAAACACAAAAAAAACAACTTACATTTTTCACAGACCATTTCTTCTTCTTCCAAATTTTCTTTTAATCAATAAAAAAACAAAATGTATGAAATAATTAAAGAATTACGTTGCTTGGAATTTCTTCAAACGTAAACAAAAAATATCAATGATCAAATTCAAATAATAAATATCTAAAAAAAACAGACGATGAAATAGTTTTTTAAGTGAACAGAATTCAGCAAACAAAAAATCACGTAAAAATAATTTTTCTCGATGACATTCGTCAACGAAAAAAAATGTTATTTGCGCAGTTGGAAAAAAAAGTGTTGATTGAATGAATGAGTGAAAAGTGTTCCCTTTTTTAAAACAGTTGAAAATTTTGTCACAAAAGTTTTGACAGTTTTTATTGATTGACGCTAAACTTTTATTTATTTTATATCTTTCATCCCGTGTAATAAAAAAATATCATTTTTAAATCAATATATAAAATCCTTTTGCTTTTTTTAGTAGATCAAGGTCAACAAAAAAGTAGCAGCATCCACTTCCACTCATATCCAAGTGGTCCCCTTTTTTGGTGTTTTTCATTTCTTTTAAAATTTTTCACGTCAACCAACAACTATCTCGTTTTCTCTTTTTTCCCTTCCTTCCTTTTTTTTTGAGTTGTTGCTACTCTGCTGCGTTGACATCCAACATCTATCCATTTTTCTACGTACGCGTGTTTCGGCTTAAAAAATTCATTTTTTTTTGAGTAAAAAAAGGCATTTTTTGGCATTTGCCATTGAAAAAAGGAGTGAGAATCAATAAAAAATGCCAAGAACTAAAACTGCTGCTGCTGTTACCACTTCAGCACTACCAAAAGAAGTGGGAGGGCAAAAGAAAAATGACAAATTTTTTTTATTTGTTAATTTTCTTTTAAATTTATTAGGTTATGGATTTTGTGGATTAGTTGGAATAGGGTTTGGATATTATATGTTTCAATTGCATGAGCTTCGATTATGGTTTAGTAATATAAAACAAGTTGAACGAGAAATATCTTTTCGAACTGAATCTGGGCTATATTATTCTTATTTTAAAGAAATCCTTTTAGAAAATGACCTTTTTACTGGGATCTCAAATTTACTTCGAGATAACCTCACCGAAGCCCCCTCTGAAATAAATATTCTACAACGAATGAATATTTATCAAGAAATAATTTTAGCATTTCTTTACAAAATTTTAACTTTTTTGGGATTAATTAATATTGAGCCAATAATTTTTTATACATATTCATGTTTTGCCCTTTCGGGATTATCAATATCCGCGGTATATCTCCTTTCATGGAAGTTATCAGGAAATTTTCTTTTTGGTCTTTTAACTGCTGCTTGGACTTTTTCGGATATTGATGATTCAACCCGGGTATTTTTTACTGTAAATTTACGTGAAATTTTTGCACTTCCATTTTTTTGGTTTCAAAATTTATCAATTTTATCACAACTTTCATCTTCCGACGGGAAAACAAATTTTTCTGTAACTTTTTTTACTTTCGCTTTTTCAATTTTTTGGCAATTTAATCAATTTATTCTTTTTCTTCAATCACTATCACTTTTGGCTGTTGCTTTTATCTTTCCAAAGTCTTCTAAAAAAATTGTTAAAATTTTTACACTTGAAATTTTTGCATTTTGTTTTTTGTTAATTTTACAATTTTTTCAAAAAATGCTTTTATCTTCAATTTTTTTATGGTTTAATTTCTCTTCGATAATTGTTTTGACACTTTTTAATAATACTAAAAATGTAAATCTTATCAAAAATGCTTTAATTCAATTATTGCTTATCTTTTTTTGTACTTTGACTTTTTCAAATCTGATGAAATGGACATTTTCAATTGAAGCAGATTCACATATTTGGACATTTGTAAAAGCAAAGTTTGGACTTCCAGCTGATGCAATTCCATTCGAGACCGCATTATACATTTGTCATGGAGCATTTGCATTTATTGATTTTGGATTCTTTGAACGTACAACATCTTTTGGAATGTTACCTATTTATTGTGCCGTTCTTTTAATTGTTACTGGATTTGTTTTGAAACATTTATACAGCAATTTCATCACTTCTACAAAATCTTCAATTTCTCCTGACACGAATTCCCTTAAAATCGAAAATGATTTCTTCCACGAGCCTATAATTTTCGTTGTGGGACAATCAATTCTAACAGGAATAATGGCAATTTTAGCCCTTCGAATGAAATATGTTTGGTTTCCACAAATTGCAATTATTTCCGCACATGGATTTAAAGCATTTGATAAATGGATTGGAAAATTTCCAAAATATGCTATAATTATTGGAATCATTTGGTTATCTGCTACAAAACAATATGAAATTTATCAGCAGCAGATGTCAAATGAACAGGTTTGTTTTGAAGGGGATTAAGGTTCTGCAAAATCGAAAATTTCAATTTCGAAATTTTAATTTTTTTTCGGCATTTTAGTTTTAGAGAAAAAAATTATTTCGGTAATCTTAGTGTTTCGATTTTGACCCTATCGATTTTGATTCCTCAGCACCTTAGTTTGGATTAAAAAAATGAAAGTTTTAAAATTTAATTTTTTGCGCGGTGAAATTTTTTGGACAACACTTTTAATAAAAGGTTACGGATTTAAATAAAATTTAAAAAAAACATGAATGTTTAATTTTAATTTTTCATGACTTTTTTGTTAATCCTTTTTTTACGTGTGTAAAAAGAACGGAAAAAAATTTAAGCGTAGTTTGAAAAGAAAAAATAATAAAACATTAAAATTACGAGATAATTTATTCCAAAAAAAATGAAACATTTTTTTTATTTTTTAAAAGGTTAAAAACAGCTGCGTTTCTATAGATATATATTTTTTTCTTGCTTGAAAAAGCAAATGTCATAAATTTAAATCTCGCATTTTAAAGACATGCAAGATTTATTTTAAGCTAAAATTAAAATTTATACACGAAAAAATACGAGCGTTTTTGGATGGAAAAAATTTTAGACGGCAATTTTGCATTTTAAGCGTTTTTAAAACCAAATTTTGCTTTAAAAAAAAAGGAAAAAATTTTCATCAAAAGCTTAAAAATTTATTTTTCCTTTATAATTAACTAAAAAATGTGTAATATCTTTGCCGACTTTAAAAAAATTTTTTACTAAAAAATATTTGAGAAGCATTAAAAAGCAAAGCTGCTGCTATTTTCTCTTCCCATTTAGGAAACGAAATTTGATATTAACATTTTTTTAATTGCAATCGATAGCTGCGTTTTTTTGTATTATTTTGACGAAAGAAACATAAATATTTGATATTTTTATAGTTAAAGAATGCATCATTTTAAAATGATTTACAAGAATTTACTTTATTGATATTTTTTGATAAAAAAATAACTGAAACCATTTTTTTAACAAAATTTTTTTTCGTTATAGGTATTTTTGTTCCGGCTGACACTGTTTTTGATGTAGACTTTAGCGATAACAAAAATTTGTTTTTAAAAATTTTTATAAAATGCTAATAAAAATTTTGCCGCTTTTTGTGTTTTGTTTTATGAAATCTTAATTTTTTTATACCTAAAGATGACCTTCTCTGATTGAAATAAAATGCATTTTTAAGCTTCTTTTAACTTTAAAAACTTAGAAAAAAACTACCTTTAAAAAGCTTATCAAATTTTTTCATTATAAGTATTTATGTTCCGCTTGGCACTATTAATGACGCACTTTTTTAGCGATTGTAAATATTTGTTTTTAAACAATTCTAAAAAACTATTATCAAAATTTTTGCCCAATTTTTTGATGTTTTTACAAAAATTTTGTTTTTAAAACTAAATTTTTAATTATGCATAAAAAATTTAATTTAAACCTTTTCTTTAACTTTTAAAACCAGAAAAAATGGCTTTTAAAATCTTATTAAAAATTTCCATTTCTCCATATTTTTAGGAATTCTATGACCCTGATACTGTAGCATTAATGGAATGGATTTCTTCGACCCCTCCAAATTCAATCTATGCCGGTTCAATGCAGTTAATGGCTGGTGTTAAAGCTTGCACCAGTCGTCCCATTGCAAATCATCCACATTTTGAAGATAAAATCCTTCGAGAAAAAACTGAAAGAATTTATAAAATTTATGGAAAATATTCAATTAAAGATGTCCATGAAATGTCATGTTCTGAATCCATTAATTATTTAATCCTTGAAGATTCAATTTGTTTAGCCCAAACAAAAAGCGGTTGTTCAACAAATGAAATAATCGATAATTCTCAAACTTTAAAAAATATTCCACCAACAAATATCCGATTTTGTCAAGCTGTCAAAGAACAATCAACAAAAATTTCAAAAAAATTTAAGCTAGTTTTTGAGAATTCAACTTTTAAAATTTATCGAATTTTTTGTTGACCTTCAAAAAAACAAAGCAATCAAAGCTTTTTACATTCCATTCATTTTTTATTGTTTTCATTTTTTAAAATTTTGTGTCTCTTTCTTTTTTGTGCTTTAAAAAAAACTTTTTCCTTTTTTGGTGATTTTTTTCCATCTCAAAAATTCCTTTTTTTAGTCAATGAAATAATTGTATTTTTTAAAATAAGCATTAATATTTATTTGAAGCTTTGTTATTTTTTAATATTGAATCTCCACACTTTTTTTGCAATGAAAAAAATTTTGTTTTTGTTCGTTTTTTTGATTGCATTTTTTTCGCCCGTGCTTTTTCACTTTTTTTCTGGTCACATATTTTTTCTTTGCCCCTTTAAACTTTTTTTTTCTTGCCTTTTTGGTTTCGGTGCATATCTTTTTTGTATTCAATTTTGGTGTTAATTTTTTTAACGTGATTTTCGTTGCGAGAATGAAAAAATTATCAAAGTCTTACAACGACAACGAAAATCGCGTTCGAGATTTTTTGGGATTTTAATTTCGTCGTCGCTGATATCACCTGAATTTGCAAAACGATAAAATTTACATAATAAATTTTTGTCGTTTTTAAAATTTACAAACTTTTTTATAACCCCAAAAAAATTTATCACCACTATTTTGCCTTCGCTTTTATTTTTTTTTTCGGGTTTAACATTATTTTTGTTGTTAAAATGTTTTTTGTGTTTGTGAAAAATAAATAAATAAAATCAATTTTTTTAGGTATCCTTCCATTCCGCCGGAAGAATTGCCTCTTTCTCACCCCGCCGCATCCATGTCGCTTTGGCGGTTACTAACCCAATCATGTATTATAATATTTTTATTAACCAATTATATTTCATCAAAAGTTATTGTTAAAAAATCAACGGAAGGTGATATTACATATTTTAATGTTCAAATTAATGGTTATCAACCAACAAAGGTATGTTTTTTTGGGGAGATTGAAGTTGTGGTGGAGGAGTAGCTTCTAACTTTTTAAGGTAGTGTAACAAATTTAACACTCTTCTGTACTTTTTTAGAATGATGATTATGTCAGTGTTGCTGTGAGAGCTGAACCTGGATATATTGTAAAATTTGAACCATCAGCATCTGGTGATCGTGTACATCATATTCTTCTATATGGTTGCGCACAACCAGCATATCCATCATCATTTTGGCAAGGAACAGCAACATGTGCAGGAATGGCACATATTTTATATGCATGGGCAAGAAATGCTCCAGATCTTGAGCTACCAAAAGATGTTGCAATTCCTATCGGAAATCAAGATGATCCGGTACAATATCTTGTTATGCAAATACATTATTCACATCCATTTGAAGGAAATGTTCGAGATTTTTCTGGTATGTTTTTTTTGTTATTGTTTAAATTTATAGTATGTTTTTTTACAGGTATTAAATTACATTTATCACCTGTACGTCCAAAATATATTGCACAAGTTTATTTATTTGTATCAAATGAACCAATTCCACCAAAGCTTGATGCAGCATATAATAATATGTAAGTGGAGATTTTAACTTTAAGATTTAAAAAATTAATTATAAAAAAATATTTTTAAAAGTGAAGAAATCAAAAACCTTCAAAAAAGTTTAGAGCTTTTTGCTTGTGGCAAAATGTCAGTTTTCGCCAAAAGCAAAAAACTGTCAAAAACTTTTTTAATGGAACTTTGTTTTCTTCCATGTTTTACATTTTACATGTATTCTTTATTGTTATTTTTATAGGTCATGCTATTATCGCGGAAATGCAACCCTCCATCCATTTGCCTTTCGAACACATACCCATGCAATGGGAAGAGTTGTATCAGCATTTTTGAATCATGATAATGAATGGCAAATGATTGGAAAGAGAAATCCACAATGGCCACAACTGTTTCAAAAACTTGAAAAACCATTAGAAGTTAAAACTGGTGATTTTATGGCTGCAATGTGCCGATTTGATTCACATGACAAAGATAAACCTGTTCCAATGGGGTATGTTTTTTTAAAAGTTGATTACTGTAGTTTTAGCGTTCTATATTTTAATCAATTTCCTAACTTTTTTAGTGCAATGGGAGTTGATGAAATGTGCAATTTTTATATGATGTTTTATCGATCCGCAGATGTTCCAGATCCATTCCCATATGGTGCTTATTGTGGAGCGAATGAAAATCCTCAAGCTGTTGCAACACAATATCCTTTGGAAGGTACAACCCTACTTCCATCACATCCTGAATGGGAACATGTCGCACATCAAGCATCAAAACCATTTGGAGTTGTTGAAAAATTAGCTCTTAAAAAGCTAGGTGATCATGAATTTGGACAAATTTCTTCGATTGCTTTTGATCCAAAAGGAAATTTAGCAATCTTTCATCGAGGTTCAAGAGTTTGGAATGCAAAGTATGTTTTTTTTTTTTTTTAAAATGTAATGTATTTAATTTTTTAGTTCATTTGATCGATATAATCAATTAACGGATAAATCTCCAATTCCTGAAGCAACACTTATTATTGGAAAAGAAAATGGTGATGAACTTGAATTTGTTGAAGCATTTGGAAATGATTTGTAAGTTTTACTTTTTTTGTTATCATGGATGTTATTGGGGAAGGGTTTTTTGGAGATATATTAGAAGGAAGAATAACAGATTTTATGTTTTGTTATTACAGTACCCTTTTTCTTTTTTAGATTCTATATGCCACATGGATTATTTATTGATGAAGAAAATAATTATTATACAACCGATGTTGGAACACATCAAGTAATAAAATGGAAATATTCAAATGGCCAGCTTGCTGCTGCTTTAACCCTTGGAGAACGATTTGTGCCTGGATCTGATTCACAACACTTTTGTAAACCGGCTGGTGTAGTTGTTTCAAAAAAAGATGGTTCAATTTTTATTGCAGATGGATATTGCAATAATCGAATATTACATTTTTCAAAATCTGGTGAATTTATTGCTGAATTTGGGCAAGCTTCTTCTTCGGCAGGACGAGAAATAAGTCACCTTTCACTTGGATATTTTCAACTTCCACATGATATTACATTGGATGAAGAAAATGAAAGAATATATATTGCTGATCGAGAAAATGGCAGAGTGCAAATTTATGATTTTGATCATAAACCTGTATCAGAAATTCGAAATCAACAATTCTTTGGAAATGTTTATTCTGTGCATTATTGTTCAGGTTTGTCCTTTATTTTTTTTTGTAGGTTACTGTAACTATTTTGTTTTTACATTTTTTAGCACATGGTTTATTCTTTATTCCTGGCCTTGCCACTGAAGAAGTGAAAGAGATTAATGTTTTTGTTGTACCAAAAGGATCAACAACTTTTCAATATGCATTTCGACCAAAGTCAACAGAATTTAGTCGTCCACATATTGTTCGAGCAAATACAAATTCAATATATGTTGGTGAAATTGATGATAGTGGTGGAGTTTTATGGAAATTTAATTATATTCAAGAAGAAAGCCATATGTTAATGAGTGATGGATCAAAATCAGGTGATAATGAAATGTATTCAGTGAAAAATGCTTCATCTGCACAAGGTACATTGGTTGTTACAATGATTGTAATAATGGCATTTGCAATGGGAATTATGTATTTTATGCGAAGGCATCGAGTTGCAATTAATTCAAGAACTCCTACAACTTTGCTTGATCGGGCTGTAAGTCTTTGCTGTCATTGCTTTTGCTAGGCTATAGGATTACTGTAGGATATTGAAATGCTTTAATAATTTTTATGGAAAAGATGTAACATACTTTAATTGCCAAGGTATACTGTAGCTTTGCTAATTTTGCACCCCTTTTCGACGTATAAGAATAATTCCTTTGTTGAAATATGAAACATTTTTTGTTGCAACAGTTGCTTTGTAAAAATCTGCTTTAATGGAATGGACTTTTTCCTGTTTTTAAATTTTCAAAATGTTTGAGGTTTTTATTTTTCGAGGTGTACTTAAGTTTTGGGGTAAATCTCTTTGCATGCTTTAAAATTAGAAATTTCGGTTTTGTTACATGAAATTTTTTAAAGTTTGAAAAATTTTCTAACCTTGCAAAAAATTTTTGTGAACCGACTTTGCTTTTTTTTAAACCGAAATTTTCATGTCAAAAACTTGAAAAGCACTATTATTTTGAATTGAAATTTGAATTTAATTTTGTATTTAAAATGCTTCAAGTTTGCTGTTTGCTTTTAAGGGTTAGCTTTGCTTTAATGAAATCGAAATTTCTTTATCGACAAAATACAAAAATGTTTGATTTTGAAAAGTTAAAATGGGTTTTTGTAGTTCATTTTTTACATAGAAGCAAATGTTATTTAATTACTGTTTTTTAATGATGATTATAAATTCCATTTATTTTTCAGGGTTTCAAGCCACTTCGAACTGATGATCTCGATGATGATGATTCAGAAGATGAACTATCACTTCCAACTCAAAGCACTTTAAAATAGCCAATTATTTTTGGATTCAATTTTTTGTTAACAAATTTCTTTCGTCTATGCTTTTCTTTTTATTATTATTATTTCTGTTATATTTGTATTATTTTTTGTTAATTCTTATTTCAATTATTTTATTTATCTGTTAAAATATAAAATTGCTAACAACTGTTATGATTTATCTTTTGTTTGATATTTATTTTAGTCATTTATAGTCTTTTTTATTACATTTTTCATTGCAATTTTGAGTGCCGTGAAATTCTTTTTTTGTAAAATTATCAGAATTTTTATCTTTTCTAACTTTCTTACTGTATTGTATTTTGAATACTGTACTTTTGCGGTTCTATTTTATCCTAAAAAACGCGTTTAACTCATTTTTTCATTACTAATCCTATCAGGATTTTTTCAAATCTCCTCTAATTACTAAATTTTTTAATTTATAATTAAAAACTAACACTTTTTTTTCTTAAAGCATCATTTCTTTTACCATTTTTAAACGGTTGTGAAAAAACTAAATTTCTTTTGAAAAAAACATTTCCAGATTTTATTTATTTTTATGTGCCACATTTTTCTAAAACAAAAGAAACCAATGAAAATATTTCTATTATATTTCTGTATTTTTTTTCTTCTTTCATGCATTTCACATTTTTTTAAAACCATATTATTCTATGAACTTTTTTAAACTTTGAAATTTTTAAAAGCTTATTTTGAAATAAAATTTTGAATCATTCATTAATTTTGGTTTTCCATTTTTTAGAAAAATATTTTAATTGTGATTGTAAAAAACGGTTAAACATTTGCAATGAATATTATTTTAATTAAAGTCGTTAATTTTATAACCTTTTAATATAATCTTACGAGATCCCCAACCACTTTGTTTAAATTTAACTATATAAAGATCACAGAAAAATGCAAAATTTGTTCAGATTTTCAACTTTTTTAGTTCCAAAAAATCTATTAAAGGAGACGGACCCTTTGATCCATTTTTAAAAAAAAAGGATTTCGAAATATTTCTTTTTTTTTCCAAACCATCGATATTCGTGATCAGGGTGACTCTTGAAACGAAAATGCAGCTTCCATTGTTTTTATTTTTTTAACAAAGGAAATATTTTTTCGTTTCAAGAGTCACCCTGATCACGAATATCGATGGTTTGGAAAAAAAAAGAAATATTTCGAAATCCTTTTTTTTAAAAAATGGATCAAAGGGTCCGCCTCCTTTAAATATTCAAAAAAGATTGCAGAAAAAAATGTTTTAAAGTTAAAATAAATGAATTGATTCTCTTTTTGATTATTTTAGAAAAAAAAAAGGATTCACGTGAATTATTTTTCATATTTGATTATGTTGCACTTGTGGGCCAATGATTGCAATGCCAATTTTTGGTGATAGTAATAATTGCACAAGGCACAGATTATAGTGAATTAAATGGAATATATCTGCAATTATGACTTACAAAAAACATAAAACAAATTTTATAATGCATGAACTGACTTGCCAAATAAAAATGCATTGTTAAATTTTTAGAATTCTTAGATTTCGATAAAAACAAAATATTTACTTTTTTTAATTTCCATCAGTCGCATCAAAATCAAAATTTTGATTAAACGTGGAAGCCCCAAAAGCAAAGGCCAACCATTGCAATGAAAGGATTTTCTTCAGTTTAGCGGGCAACTTTTTTTTCATTTTTTCAAAGTTTTTGAAACTTTTTTTTTTCATTTTTCTTAATGCAAATTCTGCATCGCGCGATTATTCACACGTCCGCCACAACAGCCGACGTCCACTCATGCTTTTAATTCGTAAGAAAGGAAAGGGGAAAAAATATGAAACACTGCGAATTAAAAGTATGGTTTTCGCGTTTGCTTGCAAATTACCACATTTGTAGGACAAAATAGATGCTTCTTAGACATACCGCTTTCATATTTCATGTACTTTTTCGTTTTTTGTTTTTGCAGTCTTTCGTTCGAGAACATTATGCGAATTTATAAATTTATAAACTATTTTTTAAAAATCCAAAAAGCTGCCCGCTGAAATAAAGAAGTGCGACGGTCGCACTTCTTTACTTTAGCGGGCACCTTTTCTTTCATTCTTTCAAAGTTTTTGAAACTGTTTTTCTTTTCATTTTTCTTAATATTTCTTGTACTTTTTCGTTTTTTGTTTGCTATTGCATCAGTTGCTGGAATGCGTGGAATTGTTTCTCTTGCACGTGATTATTCAACTCGACGGATTGCATTTGGAAATACACTTAATAAATGGCCATTACATTTAAAAATTCTTGCTGATCTTAAAATCAAAACTCGTGCTGGTCTTCTTTTAATGTTGGAATCAACTCGACTTTTGGGTAAACAAGAAGGTGGCCGTTCAAATGAAAATGAAGCACTTTTGCTACGTTTAATTACTCCAATTGTTAAACTTCATACTGGAAAAATTTGTGTTCCTGCAATTAGTGAAGGAATTGAATGCTTTGGTGGTCAAGGATATATTGAAGATACTGGAATACCTGGAATTCTTCGAGATGCTCAAGTTACCACAATTTGGGAAGGCACAACAAATGTCTTATCTCTTGATGTTTTACGAGTTTTTGCAACAACTAAATTTGCTGCTGCTGAAGCATTTGTTGCTCGAATCAAAGAAATTATTTTAAACACAAAAAATGGTAATGAACAACTTCAAAAAGTTGGAGATGCTCTTGAAAGTGCTTTAAATCAATTATTTGGAACATTAAAAACTGCTCAAAAAAATTCAGATTTTCCACAAAATCTTCAACGTGCTGCAAGAGATATTAGTATGGCAATGGGAAATATTTATAGTGGTGCCTTATTAACTGAATTTGCTGCACATTCTGATGCTACTGATAATGATACAGAAGTTGCATATCGTTATTGCGTTAATCAAAAACTTGCAATAGTTACTTCAAATTCTTTTGATGCTGCTAATAATTCCATTGATAAATCGATTGTATTTGAAAATTATAAAGCAAGCAAATTATAATTGATATTATTTATGTTTTCTTTTTCTTTTACTGGTTTTCTATTATGCGAAATAGTTATTTTGAAATAAAGTTTCTGTTCTTTCAACCTTTTTCAACTTTTTTCGACTTTTTTTTCCGGAAATTTTATTGTCTCTCTATTTTTTCGCTGCTATTTTTTGTCACTTTTCCTTTTGCTAATTTGTATTTGTATTTAATTGATTTTTTTCAAGAATAAAAATTTTAAAATTAAAAAACAAAATTGAAAAGTTTTTGCATTATTTTTTTTCACTCGTTCTAGCGAAATATCATCAATTTCTTTCAACTTTTTTTTCAAAATTTTATTGTATCTATTTTTTTAACCTCTGAAAATGTTTTATTCAACAACGATGGATTCTACGGATATTCTAAAAAAGTTTCAACAACAAAGATTCGAAGTTTTTCAAGCTCAGAATCCAGAAGCAATTGACTTTGATGTTGTTTTTGAAATTAATGGAAAGGTAAGAAATTTTTATTATTTAATATTTGGCTATATCTTATATATTTTTAGAAACTCTATGCAAATAAATATACATTATTTTCAATTTCTACAACCTTTCGATCAATGCTCTCTGATCGATGGACGCAAGCAAATGAAACAATAAAAATTGAAACATATTCATTTGAAACATTTAAAGAATTGCTTACATTCATTTATTCTGGAGAATGCAATATTACAAATGAAAATATTTTACAAATCATTGATATCGCAGAATTTTATGATATTCAAATTTTTAAAGATGTTTGTGAAAATTTTTTAACCAAAACTGATTTGAATCTTGAAAATATTTATCAAAGAAGAGAAATTTCAAATAAATATTCACTGGAAAAATTAAAGGAATCTGCAAATGAATTTTTTACCAGAAATTTTGTTGCTTTTTTAAAATCTGAATATTCTCAAGTGCTCGAAAAATCTCAAGTCAAAGATTTGGTTGAAGAATTCAAAGAAACAATTATTGATGAACATTTATTTGAAGGAGTACGTTTAATTTTATTTTTTCATAAAAATTCGTTTAATTTTAGGTTTATAAATGGGCAGAAAATCGCGCTTCTAAAAATCAAAAATTAAATATTAATTTGAATTTAAATGAAAGAATCAAAGAAGAATTGACAGAAATTTTACCATTGATAAAATTTGAAAAAATGAATACTATTTTTTTGATTAAATTTGTTGGTGAGTTATTTTTTATGTTTCGCAAACGTTAAATAAAATAAGATTTCGGTTAAAAAGTCTTTTCTATTTCCTGGTGATCAATTAAGTGATCTTTTATGGAAGGGTAAAAAAACTTTTGGTAAGCAGTTTTTAGCATTGCAACTTGAAAAAATACTTTCATATTTTTTTAGTAAAAATTACTGATAAAAATGGCAAAATTATGAAAGGTGAAATTCAATGTGATAATGATGAAAGAGTTGCAACAGATATTCAATCAGTCAAAAATAAACCTGCAAATCGTTTGTATGCTGATTATTATTTTTGGTCAATAAAAGGTACAAGACCATCAACGCCAAGTAAATTATCCGAAAATGCAAAGATTAAATGGTATTTACTTTATGATAAAGAAGACGATATTGCTGTTCGAAGTTATGAAAGAGTTTGGTATAGAGATTATTTACTCGCTGAAATGTTTGCTGAAGATGATTTTACACTTTCAACACATTGTAAAATTGAAGTTTTTTGTTCCAATTAATTTATAATTATTTGTAGCAAATATTTATTTGTACTGTAAAATAAAAAGATTATTTTATATAATTATTTTTTGAGGTTGTTTTGAAAGGTTTTTAAATTTAAAAATCAACTTTAATTTTTACTTAATAACTTTGATTATCCCAAATGAGAAAGTTTTTACAAAATATAGGAATTTTTGATTGTAAAAAACAGATTAATAATTGTGGCAACCGGTCTCGTTAAACATTGCAACCATCTGTTGTACAGCAACATTTTTCTATATTTTTTTTGGTATCATTAAAACAACCTTTTTGGGAAATTCCTTGTACCTGTAAAATAAAAAAAATTATTGGTAATAAAAAAAGTGCATAAAAAATTCTTTTTCAACGTTCGTCATTGTTTTTCCATTATGATCTGCATAAAACTTACCATGCAACTAGTATATTCACAAGCTCGAAAAACAGTTTTTACATTAAAATATGTGTATTTTAAGCATCCAGTTACATTTAATTTAAAATAGGATGGACAATTGGTTAAACTTTCAGTAACAGGTTCATCCATATAATTTTGAACTTGGTAGCATTTTATCATAAATACTTTATTTATCATAAATGTTATTAATAATAAATACAAGAAAAATTTGAACATGTCTCCGAAAAATTTGACAAAAATGTGAAAAAACATGCAAAAACAGATTTCATATATACATATAAAATTTAATCCGTTTTTAATTGAAGAGATTTAAAAATCATGGATCAAAAAGAATTAATAATGGTAGAAAAAATTACTTTTTATTTTTGCAAATAAAAAATAATAATTTCAGGGACCTCTCCCGAAAAAAATGCTCCCCGAAATTATAGCATATGATTTTTAGGATCACTCAAGTTTGTTACAGAATATGTGAGTCAAAAGAAGTATTTCTTGGATTTAAAAAAAATAACATTTATTTATTTTTTTGGACCGCAGCAGCGAGCACTTGGCTCACTTCAAATTTCAACACATGTCACTGTGTCGCGGAGAACGCGAATATATTTATTATTTTACTGTGTTGGCGTTGTGTTATTCAAAAAACCTCTAAAAACATATAAATAAAACAAAGTTCACGTTTTTTATTTTTATCTTTTTTATTATTTTTATCTCTTCGTATTAAAGATTAATAAATATATAAAGTATTAAAACTCTTTTGTTCTATTGCTGGATCACTTTTCTCACCAACACGCTGAGATTAAATTATTTACCTTTTTTTGACGTTAATATTCGTTTTTCGCATGCGTTTTGTATCTTCTATGCCCTCCTGGTTTTTGTTTTACTTCTGTTTACGTTTTTGTTATTTAAAGTTTAATTTTAATATCATGTTTTTTTAGTTCGTATTTTCGAGGTTTCTCGATTTTTAATTTTTAAAATGAGTCGTGCATGCTCAACAATTGGATGTTTTCGAATTAACGATCCTGAAGATGGCGGTGAAGATGTTGCTCCTGAAAATGGTGGTGACGGTGTTGCTTCTGAAAATGGTGGTGAAGGCGGCGGTGAAGTTAACGGTATGTGTAAATTTTAAAAATGATAAAAAAAATGTAAGGTTTAGTTCCTTTAAAACTTCCTCAAAGAGAAAGTAAAAGAAAAGCAATGTTGATGTATACTGAAATCAAACACACTTTAGATTGTCCAACTTGGAGTTGTCAATGCCGATGAGGGTGTTAAAGCTAGAGAAGATATTGAAGCTGACACCTCTATTGACTGGATGCGTGGAGACCGGGTCCTTGAATCAGAAGCAACGGCAGAAGATCGAAGAATGGATGATAACTTAAGTTATTCAATGCGTATTCCTGGAACAGATTACGTTATCAATTCCAGACGCGCATTCCATGGAATAGTTCAAAAATGCAATAACAGTTGCCGCCCGAATTGTATCGTCAAATGGTTAAATGGGAAATTTTGGCTGATATCTGCTGAATTTATTCCAAAAGGAGCAGAGATAACTTTTAAGTACAACTTCACATGGTGCGATTTGTCGTCTCCAAGATTTTGTTTCTGCAACAGCCCTCATTGTATTGGCATGCTAGAAGATCCAAATGATCCTAAGGCAAAAAAATTTCTTGATGAAAATAAGACTTTCAAAGAAGACTTCAGGGACCTCTCCCGAAAAAAATGCTATATAAAATCATCCTTCTATAAAACAGTGATTGTGCGTTTGTGCCTGTCATTTTATTCTTTTTTTGATTGGCCGCAGCAAAAAAGGATGCGTCTTTTTTTGCAACAGCGAATCAAAGAAAAGAGAGGCGTGTGCAACCTTTTTTTGTCATCATTTTTTCAGCTGCGAATGCTTTGCATGTTACGTGCATTTTGATGGCTTTTTTTGCAACAAAAAAATTTTTTGATGACGTTGCTTATTTTTTTGGTGAAAATTTTTAGTCATCATTTTTTGTGTTTATAAATATATAAATATAATCACTTTTTTACAATTTTTAAAATATTTTTTTTAATTTTCCTTTTAACAATTTTTTAATTGTTAAAAACATTAGCTTTTTGCTAATAAAAATTTTGTTGCGTAGTTTTAGACGCCTCCTTTTTGGAGTTAACTAATTCCCTTTATCATAATTCCTTTTTTCAACTGTCGTTATATTCGTATAACGAAGGATAATACTTCATTTATTCATAAACTCATATAATTCATATTCTTATAATTTATATATTTATAATTCACAATAACAGCTTTAAACATCTTAAATTTTTGTTTAATAATTTTTACATTTTGTATAAACATTTTTTGAAAAAAAACGTTTAAACTTTTTTGCAATGGGTAGAAAAAAAATTGAAAGAACTGCTTCCCAAGAAGCACTTCATAAAGCAGAATTAAACAGAAATAAAGCAGATAGAGATCGTAAAAGGCGATCTGATCGAACATCAGCGGAACGAGAAGCTGAAAATGCAAGAAAAAGACAGAAAACAAAAGCACAGTGATCACAATTATCAGAAACTGAAATAATAATATTAAATGAAGCACAAAAGCAAAGAACCCAAAATCGAAGATCAAATTTCGATGAAGAACAAAAAAGAGCTGAAAATGCTGCATTAAGATTGCGAATGCAATTAAAAAGAAATAAAATTACAAAACTTTGTGCTGCAGGATACGAAATTGACGATAATGGTGAAGCCCATTATGGTGGACCTTTAAATTTTATTTGTGATCATTGTGGTGCAAAACATTTTGCAAATGAAAAAGTTTCGAATAAAGGCTTATCATTTTACAGTTGCTGCCAACATGGCACAGTTAAAGTTGAAATTCCTGATTATCCTGAAGAATTAAAACAACTTTTCGATCTTGCAGAATTTAGAAAAGATATTAGAGTTTTTAATAATGCACATGCTTTTGGATCTTTCAATGCAGATGTTGTAAATTTTGGTATTAATCGACCAGGGCCATATACATATATTATTCAAGGCCAAAGTTATTATCAAATAAATACAGCTTTAAGAAATGAACCAAATCAACCAAAAAGTCATGGACAATTATATATCGTTGATCCAGAAGAAGCAGTTGAAAATCGATTAAATGTTTTTAACAGATTAAATCCAGACATAAAAAAAACATTGAGCAAAGTTTTAAGTGAAATTAATGCACAAGCAAAAGCTTTTCAACTTTCACCAAAGTAATTTTTTGTGTTTATATAATTACTTTTTTAAAGAAAAATAAAAAATATTTTTTTTTATTTCTCTTTTAACAATTTTTTATTGTAAAAAACATTAGCTTTTTGCTAATAAAAATTTTACTGCCTCCTTTTTGGAGTAAACCAATTCCATTTTTTTACTGTCGTTATATTCGTATAACGAAGGATATACTTCATAAATTCATAATTCGTAAACTCATATGATTCATATACTTTAAGCATCTTACATTTTTTCTTTAATAATTTTTCTGCATTTTGTATAAACATTTGCAAAATAATCTTTTAAACTTTTTTTGCGATGGGTATGACCATATTCCTATGTTTTTGTAAACTTAAAGAAAAAGAAAGAAAAATGTTATAAAAGTTTTTGCTCTAATTGTGTTTTTGACTCCTATCGGACGCAGAAAACGTATAAGTTCATTTAAAGATTATTTAAATACATTTTACGATCGATTCCAAAAAGACTCAGTAATTTAAAGAAGAGTCAACAGCAGTAAAAAATTATTTAAAAACAGAAACAACTTAAAAACAGCTTTGGAATATTTAGCAGAAATTAAAGAAACAAATTTATCTCGAATTTCTTTTGATCCCATTTGGTCAAATTTTACTAAAATTTTAAAGAAGAAATAAATGCCAACAGTTGTAACCAGGGCTGCAACTGCCTTAGGGAACTTGGGGAATGCTCCACCCCCTCAGACCCAGGACCATATTCTTATGTTGTTCAAGGACAGATTTATTACCAAATCAATACATCTATAATTAATGAATTAAATCAACCAAAAAGTCATGGACAACTATATATTGTTGATCCAGATGAAGCTGTTGAAAATAGATTAGGCGTTTTTAGTAAATTTAATCCAGACATTGTAAAAACAATTACTTTTTTAAGCTTTTTTTCTTCTTTTGTATACGTATTTTACTGCATACATATTCTTTGTTTTTGATTTGCAATAAATTTATTTTTTCCTCTGAATAATAGTTAGTTTTAATATAGAAATTTTAAAAAGTTTTTGCTTTTTATTATTTTTGCAAAAACTTGCAGGCGGGCCGAAGGCCCGCTTATAGTCTAGTATGCTAAAAACGGCAAAAGATCAAAGGCGTCCAAAATAATTTTGCCCTCTCCGAAAAAAATTCCTGCTGACGTACTTGAATAGTGTTTTCTTCCATTATTAATTCTTTAAATATCCGATGACTTGTTTTAAAAAAATGTGTCAAATCCCTGAAAAAATTTCAATTATATCCCAGTTACAGAAAAACCACCGTCTGAGAATGTTGTTAAAGTGGCATCCTTTTACTTTGTTTTCTCCTCCTCTTTTTAATTTTTTTGAAGTTTGATTAGTAAAATTTTTTAATTGATGAAACAAATTTAAATTAAAACTTTTAAATAATCAAATTTAATTTTTACTAAATAACTGTGGTTATCCCAAAAGCTTCCATTAAAGTTTTTACCAATTTTTTGCTCTGTTACTGCCATGAAAAAAAAATCGATTGCCTATATTTATCATCAAAAAGATTATTCAAAACTTTTATTCAAAAAATTTGCATAATCATTTTTAATTATTCATGAAAATGTCTATTTTGACGCTTCCGTCGTTTTCTCCCATTTCACATTTCTTTTCATCATAGTCGTCGGCGGTTGCTTCAGCGGTTCAAAAAAAAGAATGAATTTCTTTAAACTTTTGGTTGCTTTTATTCTTTTGCTTCTTGGATCTTTTGCACAGCGTTTTCAACGGCATTTAATAAATGGCACACAAAATGGATACATTAATGGTAAAACAGAAATGAAATCTTTGAATGCTCTTGTATCTGATGAAGAAATATATGAACAAGAAGGTGATAATGTAAAATTTGTTAGAGGTGGAAAAGAAGTTGAACTTGAATTGAAATATAAAGAATTTAAATTTAAATTTTGTTCTTATGGATGTATGAAAAAGACGTAAGTTCAATTGCTCTTCGTATGTTATTGTTTAAATACACCTTCATAAGGATTTTGTCGGGTGGTAAACAACTTTGCCGCCTGTGATGTGAGGTAAAAACAATTGACGGAGAGGGGAATCATATCTGGAAAGCATTTGATTTCATTAAATAATAAAAACATATCTGTTGACTCCAAGGTGTTTTTTTATACACAAATTACATTAAGGACGTGTCTCACACTATTTTCGATGAAGGTCTTTTAATGTTTATTTACATAAACATTATTTTTAGGGTTATTGCTTGCTATGATTCTATAAATCCTAATCTTAATGCAAAAGGTGGATGTGATCCAGGTCAGTGTGAATTCAAAGCAGGTGTTTCTGAAGCAGATGATAAATCTCCGGTTCTTTGGTTTTATGACGAATTTCACAACAAATTTTTTACCAAAAACCATGACATATGTGAAACAGCAATTATGACATTACCGAAAGCAATATCAGATGAAATTCGACCATTTCCAAGTTGTGAACCATTAAAACATGATGGAAATGTTGTAAAATTGTATGTTCGACGAGTTCCACCTGGATGTTCTTTTTATGCTGTAAGTTCCCTTTATTTTATCGATAATTTTCATACATGCTCTGATTTAGTTAAATGCTAAAATATGGACTCCACCACCTCCAACGCCATCACAAAATTCATCAAAAACAGATGAACAAAATCAAACAACTCCAAAATCGTCAAATGCTGAATTGTGGATTGGAATTGCTGTTGGAATTTTTATTATTTTTGTTATTATTATTATTGGTTTTGGGTTTGTTTTTTTTAAAGCTATGAATTATTGCAGTAAACATTTTTTTAGTTATTATTGTTACCGTACCCAAATTCAAAAGAAACCTCTTTTTGGAAACAAAAAAGAAATTCAACCAAATGCTCCAGAAAGTAAAAAAGCTGTAGACAAGAAAGAAGAAAAACAACAGCAAAAACCAGCAAAGAAAAAGCTTCCAAAAGAAAAGAAAGCAATTGTTAAAACAAAACCATCAAAAGAAGTTACCAAAGAAAATGCAACAAAGGAAGACGTTCCACCATCAGCAAAGAAAGTATCCGTTGAACAAACTTCTGAAGATCCAACAACCAAAGCATCTGTCGTTCAACAACAAAAATCAAAAAGTCCAGGAGTATATGTTCCAAATAAAGTTATTTTACCAAGCAAAAAGGATTCACTTTCTGGACAACATGAAATTGGCATACAAATAAAGGTTGAATCTGCTCCAGAATCAGTAAAACGACATTGCACTGATTTGCTAGATGAAGATGCAAATAAAGGTGCAAAAGAAAAACTTGAAAAGTGCGTTTTTTTATTATGTGTTTTTTAAATACATTTTTACATTTTAGCTTTTATCCACCTGGTCCAGTTTGTGCATTTGAACGTAAAGAAATTGAATTGTTTTGTTGTGCAAGGATTAGTATTATGCTAAAATTAATTGAAAGACTTATGTAAGTTTTTTCTTACTTTACTGAAGTATCTTCCATTTTATTTCATTTTAGTGATGTTGCAATCAAAGCTTTGCAAGAAAATGGTGTTACTTTTGATGAACATTCAAATATTATTGAAATGGATTTTCGTGCAGAAAAATATCTTCAATCAAATTCAACACCAGAATTTATTCGAAGTTTTGCTTTTGGAAGCATCTTTCGTGAATTTATTGATTCTGAAGCAAAAAAATATGAAACATTTTCTATTCCATTGCTTTTTTCAGTTGCTCTTCAACGTCGTTACACAGTTTTTAATCGTCGCAAAGCATGTACATGGATACGGTAAATCACTTTATTAATTATTTTGTTAAATCTTTAATATCTTTTTTAGTCGTCAACTTCCAATTATTCGAAAAGAATTCTCTGCAGAAGAACGTTCAGAGCTTGCTTTTCCAATTTGTGCAATTGAAGAAGCATGCAAAATGAATTATAAAGGATTCAAAAATGTTTCACTATTGGATTCTTTATCTGGTGCTGAAGAAGATGAAACGCAGCATTCAACTCTTCAAAAAAGAAAATCTGCTGGTGGAAAAAAGAAGGGTTTAAAAAAGCGTCGATGAAGAATATTTGGAAAAAAAGTTGCTCATTATTTTTTACTTGATTTTTTTGTTGGCTTTGATTGTATTTTTTGTTGTACTTTTTTGAATATGTGAAAAGCGACAGTTTTAGTTTTCAGTTTCTTTTTTGTTTGGATATTTTTCTTCTTATGCAAAAAACAATGCCGTTGTAGTATCAAGCAAAAACAAAAGTATTGTAAGCGATTTTAGAAAACAACGGTTGTACAGAAACATTAATGTTATTAAAATCATTTTTTTATTGAAAAAGCCATTTTCCTTTTATAATTTTCTGTTTAAATAAATTTTAGACAAATGTTAATAGTGTTAAAATAAGAAAAAGTAAACGTGAGTCCTTTTTATTTACTTTTATAAAACTGATGTGCGCCAATTTTCTCACGCTTTTCACAATTTTTAACCTATCCTGGTTCTTTTTCTTTGGAAGGATTATTGTAATGATCACATCAGTTACGTATATTGTTAGTTCCCCTTCTTTTTATTGTTCGTCTCTCGTTCCTTTTCTCTTGCATTGTTTAAGCTTGGCATTATGTTACTTAATGTCTCCCCTAATTTGGTATAAAAGGATCGCTTGATCACTTTTTCGTGTTCATTCTGGTCGCCTTTTTCTATTGCTCTTGTGTTTATTAGCTGTATGTGAATTATGTTGTCCAATAAAGCCGTCTTGATTATCTAATTATCCAACTCCCATCATTCACTTCGTAGCCAGCACCTTAATATGGAGGGCTCCTTACCCGTCGTTATCCTCTGCTGTTTGGTATTGCACGATCAACGATTGAATCAAGCTGGATTCCTATATTTCTCTTCATTTGTCTGCGACGAATCATCTTATGGATGTTAAGTAAGAAATGGATGGAGCGAAGATGCTTGTGGATGCAGACGGAGCATGGAATGGTTGGTCTTTGGACTTTGGATGTTCAATTCGTGGTTTATATGGATGTGCACCAGAATCACCATCAAGGCGCGGCGGATATGTTTTATGGGATGATCAAGTTGATGGGAAAAGCAATAATGGAATGCTCGTATTTCTTTGGATATATGCTGAAAGCTGAAGTCTCTCTTGGATGGTAATATGTGAGTTATATTTTCACTTGTTTACTGTTGCACATCTTTGGATGATGCTGAATATATGTATTTGTTTGGTTGCGGGTATGGATTCTTTTATCGATGGATTGATGTTGCTGGTGTATCAAGAGCTTGGATTGCTCGTAGATATTGTTTTGGGTGTATCAATAGTGATGGCTATTACATATTTTATGGTTGGGTTGCCAGTTATCCCTTAAAACTTGGAGGATGGGGTTGCTAGTTATCCCTTAAAACTTGGAAGATTATTATTATTCACTGGGTCGTGGATTCGATGCCGTTAATGGTGAAAATAATGTTGGCTTATTGTGATTATGGAATGTTTTTGGTGGATGATCTAGATTACCGTAGTCCGGCTGCTCATCTTGTTTGGATGTCCTTTTAATGGTAGCAGTATACTGTCACGACTATGTATCGTCGGTTGATTTGGATGTTCTGAAGCTGATAATATGGTCATGGTACAATATGTTCGTGGTTTTGAAGCTGTTGCACATCAATGAAGATAAAGAATGCCCGTGTAAACAAATGCTCTTGTTGCTCGTGTATGGAATGCTCGTGTAAAGATATCTCTTGGAAGAAATGCTCGTGGAAACAAATCTCAATAATGGGGACATTATTTCATCGGGGGTGGGGCAAGTTACGTATATTGTTAGTTCCCCTTCTTTTTATTGTTCGTCTCTCGTTCCTTTTCTCTTGCATTGTTTAAGCTTGGCATTATGTTACTTAATGTCTCCCCTAATTTGGTATAAAAGGATCGCTTGATCACTTTTTCGTGTTCATTCTGGTCGCCTTTTTCTATTGCTCTTGTGTTTATTAGCTGTATGTGAATTATGTTATCCAATAAAGCCGTCTTGATTATCTAATTATCCAACTCCCATCATTCACTTCGTAGCCAGCACCTTAATACATCCGCCAGTGGGATCATCCTTTTGAGGAGCATCGTAAACCGCATCAGCCCATTTTGAAATACGGTGATTTGCTTCTGGTTCATTAATTTCAATATCTGATTTGTCCTTCCAACATTCAAACTGATTCGGATGTAAACAGACAGCTTTTATTGAAGAACCGCCCCAATAACTGCGGTTTGAATAAGCTCGATTTTTGATGACCCATGCAACCCATTGTTGCCCGACTTCTGGTTCACCTCTTGCTTCTGCATAGATGGTTTTTTTGAATACTTCACGTTCATCAAGATTAGCCATTTTTACAGCACAATAAGACTAACAATAAAACTGTATGATAAAAGTAGTAAAATGAGAACTTATATAGCAAGGAAAAAGGCGGAATCTTATCATCAAATACATGAACCAGCTTGTTGACCATTTTGTTTACTTAAATTAAAGAATAAAAAAGGTTATCAGTAAAAATTATTAGCCGTAAAAAGAATAAAGAATTTAAAAAATATATAAAAAATGTTATGAAATTAAATGTTAAACTTTGGAACATACTATACTTTTAAGGTTTTTGGAACATCCAATATGCATTTTAGGAGTCCGTTATTTATTTTTTTACTTTATTTCTACAAAACAAATAAAAAATAACTCCTTGCGCAAATTTTCGTTGCTTAAAAATTTTTGTTCAAATGTCGCATGTTTAAAAAAAGAAGGTATAAAAAAATTGTCACATCAAAAATACAGATAAAAAAAAAACGGATACCGTTCAACAGAAGAAAAAACCGAATGCATGAATTAACATTATCGATTCAACATGTTCAACATTAAAATTTACGACTGTGGCAAAACGTGTCCTAATATGTGAATACGTTGTGCAAAAGATTCCATTAAAGTTTTTACCGATTTTTTTGCTCTGTTACTGCCATGAAAAAAAACGACTGCCTTAATTTATCGTCAAAAAAATATTTCAAAACTTTTAATCAAAAAATTTGCATAATCATTTTTAATTATTCATGAAAATGTCTATTTTGACGCTTCCATCGTTTTTTCCCATTTCACATTTCTTTTCATCGTCGGCGGTTGCTTCAGCGGTTCAAAAAAAGAATGAATTCTTTCAAACTTTTGGTTGTTTTTATTCTTTTGCTTCTTGGATCTTTTGCACAGCGTTTTCAACGGCATTTAAAAAATGGCACACAAAATGGATACATCAATGGTAAAACAGAAATGAAATCTTTGAATGCTCTTGTATCTGATGAAGAAATATATGAACAAGAAGGTGATAATGTAAAATTCGTTGGAGATGGAAAAGAAGTTGAACTTGAATTGAAATATAAAGAATTAGAATTTAAATTCTGTTCTTATGGATGTTTGGGTAAAACGTAAGTTTATTTTCTTTTCACATGTTGCTACCAAGATATGCCTTCATTAGGATTTTGTCGGGTGATAAACAACATTGCCACCTTTGATATGTGGCAAAAATTGTTGATCGGGGGGAGGGGAATCATATCTGGAAAGCATTTGATTTCATTAAATAATAAAAAAAATGTCTGTCGACTCCAAGGTGTCGTTTTTAAACATTAATTACATGTCTCACACTATTTTCGATGAAGGTCTTTTAATGCTTATTTACATAAACAGTATTTATAGGATTATTGCTTGCTATGATTCTACAAATCCTAATCTTAATGCAAAAGGTGGATGTGATCCAGGTCAATGTGAATTCAAAGCAGGTGTTTCCGAAGGAGATGATAAAAAGCCCTTTTTATGGTTTTATGACAAATTTCGCAACAATATTATCACCCAAAACCGTAACACATGTAAAACAGCAATTATGAAACACCCGGAAGCAACACCATATGGATTTCTATCATTTCCAAGCTGTGAACCATTAAAACATGATGGAAATGTTGTAAAATTGTACGTTCGACGAGTTCCACCTGGATGTTCTTTTTATGTTGTAAGTTTTCTTTATCTTTCATTAACTTTTTATAATTATATGGGTTTAGGAAAATGCTAAAAAATGGACTCCACCACCTCCAACGCCAACACAAAATTCATCAAAAACAGATGAACAAAATCAAACAACTCCAAAATCGTCAAATGCTGAGATGTGGATTGGAATTGCTGTTGGAATTTTTATTATTTTTGTTATTATTATTATTGGTTTCGAGTTTGTTTTTTTTTAAGCTATGAATTATTGCAGTAAACATTTTTTAGTTATTGCTGCTATCGAACTCAAATTCAAAAGAAGCCTCTTTTTGGAAAACAAAAAGAAGTCCAACCAAATGCTCCAGAAAGTAAAAAAGCTGTAGACAAGAAAGAAGAAAAACAACAACAAAAACCAGCAAAGGAAAAGCTTCCAAAAGAAAAGAAAGCAATTGTTAAAACAAAACCATCAAAAGAAGTTACCAAAGAAAATGCAACAAAGGAAGACGTTCCACCATCAGCAAAGAAAGTATCTGTTGAACAAACTTCTGAAGATCCAACAACCAAAGTATCTGTTGTTCAAAAACAACAATCAAAAACTCCAAGAGTATATGTTCCAAATAAAGTTATTTTACCAAGCAAAAAGGATTCACTTTCTGGACAACATGAAATTGGCATGCAAATAAAGGTTGAATCTGCTCCAGAATCATTAAAACGACATTGCACTGATTTGCTAGATGAAGATGCAAATGAAGGTGCGAAAGAAAAACTTGAAAAGTATATTTTTTATTGTGTTGTTTTTATACATTTTTACATTTTAGCTTTTATCCACCTGGTCCAGTTTGTGCATTTGAACGTAAAGAAATTGAATTGTTTTGTTGTGCAAGGATAAGTATTATGCTAAAATTAATTGAAAGACTTATGTAAGTTTTTTCTTACTCTACTGAAGTATCTTCCATTTTATTTCATTTTAGTGATGTTGCAATCAAAGCTTTGCAAGAAAATGGTGTTACTTTTGATGAACATTCAAATATTATTGAAATGGATTTTCGTGCAGAAAAATATCTTCAATCAAATTCAACACCAGAATTTATTCGAAGTTTTGCTTTTGGAAGCATCTTTCGTGAATTTATTGATTCTGAAGCAAAAAAATATGAAACATTTTCTATTCCATTGCTTTTTTCAGTTGCTCTTCAACGTCGTTACACAGTTTTTAATCGTCGCAAAGCATGTACATGGATACGGTAAATCACTTTATTAATTATTTTGTTAAATCTTTAATATCTTTTTTAGTCGTCAACTTCCAATTATTCGAAAAGAATTCTCTGCAGAAGAACGTTCAGAGCTTGCTTTTCCAATTTGTGCAATTGAAGAAGCATGCAAAATGAATTATAAAGGATTCAAAAATGTTTCACTATTGGATTCTTTATCTGGTGCTGAAGAAGATGAAACGCAGCATTCAACTCTTCAAAAAAGAAAATCTGCTGGTGGAAAAAAGAAGGGTTTAAAAAAGCGTCGATGAAGAATATTTGGAAAAAAAGTTGCTCATTATTTTTTACTTGATTTTTTTGTTGGCTTTGATTGTATTTTTTGTTGTACTTTTTTGAATATGTGAAAAGCGACAGTTTTAGTTTTCAGTTTCTTTTTTGTTTGGATATTTTTCTTCTTATGCAAAAAACAATGCCGTTGTAGTATCAAGCAAAAACAAAAGTATTGTAAGCGATTTTAGAAAACAACGGTTGTACAGAAACATTAATGTTATTAAAATCATTTTTTTATTGAAAAAGCCATTTTCCTTTTATAATTTTCTGTTTAAATAAATTTTAGACAAATGTTAATAGTGTTAAAATAAGAAAAAGTAAACGTGAGTCCTTTTTATTTACTTTTATAAAACTGATGTGCGCCAATTTTCTCACGCTTTTCACAATTTTTAACCTATCCTGGTTCTTTTTCTTTGGAAGGATTATTGTAATGATCACATCCGCCAGTGGGATCATCCTTTTGAGGAGCATCGTAAACCGCATCAGCCCATTTTGAAATACGATGATTTGCTTCTGGTTCATTAATTTCAATATCTGATTTGTCCTTCCAACATTCAAACTGATTCGGATGTAAACAGACAGCTTTTATTGAAGAACCGCCCCAATAACTGCGGTTTGAATAAGCTCGATTTTTGATGACCCATGCAACCCATTGTTGCCCGACTTCTGGTTCACCTCTTGCTTCTGCATAGATGGTTTTTTTGAATACTTCACGTTCATCAAGATTAGCCATTTTTACAGCACAATAAGACTAACAATAAAACTGTATGATAAAAGTAGTAAAATGAGAACTTATATAGCAAGGAAAAAGGCGGAATCTTATCATCAAATACATGAACCAGCTTGTTGACCATTTTGTTTACTTAAATTAAAGAATAAAAAAGGTTATCAGTAAAAATTATTAGCCGTAAAAAGAATAAAGAATTTAAAAAATATATAAAAAATGTTATGAAATTAAATGTTAAACTTTGGAACATACTATACTTTTAAGGTTTTTGGAACATCCAATATGCATTTTAGGAGTCCGTTATTTATTTTTTTACTTTATTTCTACAAAACAAATAAAAAATAACTCCTTGCGCAAATTTTCGTTGCTTAAAAATTTTTGTTCAAATGTCGCATGTTTAAAAAAAGAAGGTATAAAAAAATTGACTAAGATGTCTTGTTTAAAAGAATTTCTTTTTAAAATTTGATGAAAAATGTCGCATGTTTATAAAAAAACGTTCTTATTATTCTATTTAAACATTGCAAAAAAAGCAAATATATAGTAATTTATTGATTTTTGAAGATATATTGTGGATATATAATGCTATTAACTAATAGCTGGCAAAAACTTTTGTCACATCAAAAATACAGATAAAAAAAGAACGGATACCGTTCAATAGAAGAAAAAACCGAATGCACGAATTAACATTATCGATTCAACATGTTCAACATTAAAATTTACGACTGTGGCAAAACGTGTCCTAATATGTGAATACGTTGTACAAAAGATTCCATTAAAGTTTTTACCGATTTTTTTGCTCTGTTACTGCCATGAAAAAAAACGACTGCCTTAATTTATCGTCAAAAAAATATTTCAAAACTTTTAATCAAAAAATTTGCATAATCATTTTTAATTATTCATGAAAATGTCTATTTTGACGCTTCCGTCGTTTTCTCCCATTTCACATTTCTTTTCATCATAGTCGTCGGCGGTTGCTTCAGCGGTTCAAAAAAAAGAATGAATTTCTTTAAACTTTTGGTTGCTTTTATTCTTTTGCTTCTTGGATCTTTTGCACAGCGTTTTCAACGGCATTTAATAAATGGCACACAAAATGGATACATTAATGGTAATACAGAAATGGAATCTTTGAATGCTCTTGTATCTGATGAAGAAATATATGAACAAGAAGGTGATAATGTAAAATTTGTTAGAGGTGGAAAAGAAGTTGAACTTGAATTGAAATATAAAGAATTTAAATTTAAATTCTGTTCTTATGGATGTATGAAAAAGACGTAAGTTCAATTGCTCTTCGTATGTTATTGTTTAAATACACCTTCATAAGGATTTTGTCGGATGATAAACAACTTTGCCACCTTTGATATGTGGCAAAAATTGTTGATCGGGGGGAGGGGAATCATATCTGGAAAGCATTTGATTTCATTAAATAATAAAAAAATGTCTGCCGACTCCAAGGTGTCGTTTTTAAACATTAATTACATGTCTCACACTATTTTCGATGAAGGTCTTTTAATGCTTATTTACATAAACATTTTTTAGGGTTATTGCTTGCTATGATTCTATAAATCCTAATCTTAATGCAAAAGGTGGATGTGATCCAGGTCAATGTGAATTCAAAGCTGGTGTTTTGGAAGACCTTGGAAAAAAACTTATATGGTTTAAGTCAGACAAAAATTTACAAAGTCAATATGAAAACAAATGTGAAACAGCAGTTATGTCATTTCCGGAAGCAACACCATATGGATTTCGACCATTTCCAAGTTGTGAACCATTAAAACATGATGGAAATATTGTAAAATTGTATGTCCATCATGTTCCACCTGGATGTCCTTTTTATGTTGTAAGTTTTTTTATACTTTTAATTTCATTATTAAGTTTTTTTTTAAATAATTAAATACTTACAATACTGTGTATTTTTATCTTTCATTAATTTTTAATAATTGTATGGGTTTAGGAAAATGCTAAAAAATGGACTCCACCACCTCCAACGCCAACACAAAATTCATCAAAAACAGATGAACAAAATCAAACAACTCCAAAATCGTCAAATGCTGAGATGTGGATTGGAATTGGTGTTGGAATTTTTATTATTTTTGTTATTATTATTATTGGTTTTGGGTTTGTTTTTGTTTAAAGCTATGAATTATTGCAGTAAACATTTTTTTAGTTATTATTGTTACCGTACCCAAATTCAAAAGAAACCTCTTTTTGGAAACAAAAAAGAAATTCAACCAAATGCTGCAGAAAGTAAAAAAGCTGAAGACAAGAAAGAAGAAAAGCAACAACAAAAACCAGCAAAGAAAAAGCTTCCAAAAGAAAAGAAAGCAATTGTTAAAACAAAACCATCAAAAGAAGTTACCAAAGAAAATGCAACAAAGGAAGACGTTCCACCAGCAGCAAAGAAAGTATCTGTTGAATCAACTGTTGAAGATCCAACAACGAAAGCATCTGTCGTACAAAAACCTGTCGTTCAAAAACAACAATCAAAAACTCCAAGAGTATATGTTCCAAATAAAGTTATTTTACCAAGCAAAAAGGATTCACTTTCTGGACAACATGAAATTGGCATGCAAATAAAGGTTGAATCTGCTCCAGAATCATTAAAACGACATTGCACTGATTTGCTAGATGAAGGTGCAAATGAAGGTGCAAAAGAAAAACTTGAAAAGTGCGTTTTTTTATTATGTGTTGTTTTTTTATACATTTTTGCATTTTAGCTTTTATCCACCTGGTCCAGTTTGTGCATTTGAACGTAAAGAAATTGAATTATTTTGTTGTGCAAGGATAAGCATTATGCTAAAATTAATTGAAAGACTTATGTATGTTTTTTTTTCTTACTTTACTGGAGTATCTTCCATTTTATTTCATTTTAGTGATGTTGCAATCAAAGCTTTGCAAGAAAATGGTGTTATTTTTGATGAACATTCAAATATTATTGAAATGGATTTTCGTGCAGAAAAATATCTTCAATCAAATTCAACACCAGAATTTATTCGAAGTTTTGCTTTTGGAAGCATCTTTCGTGAATTTATTGATTCTGAAGCAAAAAAATATGAAACATTTTCTATTCCATTGCTTTTTTCAGTTGCTCTCCAACGTCGTTACACAGTTTTTAATCGTCGCAAAGCATGTACATGGATACGGTAAATCACTTTATTGATTTTTTTATCTTTAATATATTTTTTAGTCGTCAACTTCCAATTATTCGAAAAGAATTCTCTGCAGAAGAACGTTCAGAGCTTGCTTTTCCAATTTGTGCAATTGAAGAAGCATGCAAAATGAATTATAAAGGATTCAAAAATGTTTCATTATTGGATTCTTTATCTGGTGCTGAAGAAGATGAAACGCAGCATTCAACTCTTCAAAAAAGAAAATCTGCTCGTGGAAAAATGAAGGGTTTAAAAAAGCGTCGATGAAGAATATTTGGAAAAAAAGTTGCTCATTATTTTTTACTTGATTCTTTTGTTGGCTTTGATTGTATTTTTTTTGGTATTTTAATTTTTTCTTCTGTAATAAACTTTTACTTCAAATAGCGAAACTTTTTATTAATGGAAAACTGTAATGGGACAAAGAAGAAAATATAGTAATTTATTGATTTTTGAAGATATATTGTGGATATATAATGCTATTAACTAATAGCTGGCAAAAACTTTTGTCACATCAAAAATACAGATAAAAAAAGAACGGATACCGTTCAATAGAAGAAAAAACCGAATGCATGAATTAATTAATTACATAATTAATACTTAATTATTTTTTGATAAATATTTTAGAGATACAATAAAAATTTTATGAGAAAAGATATGTTTTTGAAAAAAGAAGCAGGGATATTCCATTGCTTTTTATTGTTTGCCACTGCTTCCATGTGATTTATTTTGTGGATCCAAAACTATTGGTAAAAGTTTTCCAACATGTTCAACCTAAAATTAATAATATGATTAAAAAAAGTTTAAATATTTGAATAAGGATATTATACCATGTGATCAGCATATGGTGAAAGTTCATGATGTTCACCAATACCAGAAAGAACACCAATTGTTCCACCAAGTTTTGCAGATCTTCCCATTCCCATATCTGCTAAGGTATCACCAACCATTAAAGCATCCTGCAAAAAACAAATAAGGATTTTTAAAAAATGTTTTCAAGAGTTTTAAAATTTTTATTTTCTATCAATTGGGTTTGGAATTTTATGGAAAAAATTATATCTTTAAAAAGCTTTTGCAATTTTTGCATGTTTCAAACTATAGAAAAATTTGTTTTTACGTTGAAATAATACTTTTTGATTGCTTTAATTTTGCTTTAAAAGATCCAAATGTTCTTCTTAGATTCTATTTTTCTCAGGATTTAGTGTTACGTCATTGTTTCTCAGTTTTTAAATTCTTTTTTGTCATTGCCATTGTCCTTATTTTTATTTCGATTTTTTACTCATCCATTTTTTCCGCTGCAAAAAATGATGATCAACAATCGCAATCGCAATTTTCAAAAAACTGAAAGCTTTGCATTTGTCGTTGACATTTTTCTTTTTTTCCATCCAACATTCAAAGAACGCAAAGAGAAAAAAGAGAGCGCGAAAAAAACAGCAAAGACCAATTTGCGCATGTGAAAAAAACGTTTTTGTTTTTTTGTGCTTTGAAAAAAAAAATTTCTTACGTAATTAAAAAAAGAAGACACAATTGTTTGTTTTTACTCTACTCAATTTCTTATGGAAAAAAGGAGTTTTAAAATGTATGTCTAGAAATCAGCTGTGTTTTTTTGGTGACTTTCAAAAGTTATTTAAAAAAAAAACAATCCATTTTTGAAATGTGTTTTTTTCGTCTGCAGTTTGAAAAAAGAGATGAAAAACGATAAAAAAAATTAGTGTTTTTCACAAAAACTGCTCTGAAGCTTCTAGAATTCAATTTAACCCTCCAAAAAAACTAATTTTTTCTTAAAAAAATATTTTTGCAAAACCCCCCAATTTTAATTGAAAAATAAAACAATTGTGGTTACAAATTTTGAAGAAAAATCCCTATTTTGAGACATTAAAAAACAACAACTTACAACAGGATCAATATTTAATGCACGACAAATTGAAAGGGCATTATGTGGATGGGGTTTTGGAAGGGCACCTTGATCATCACCACATACAATAATATCAACATATTTTTCAAGATCCAAACTACGCAATGCTGTCATGGTTCCTTCTCTAAAAATGGATATATTATTTATTTATGTCTTTTTTAGTCATCCTTTTTTTTAAATTTTGTGCTTTGTTTCGATGACAAAAAAAAGTAAGCAAGAAGAAAGCAGGAAAAAAAAGTTTGTGCTTTGTTTGGTGGCAAAAAAAGCAGAAAAAAACGTTGTAAAAATTAAAAAAAGTCAAAAAAGTTTAAATTTCGCGCGCTTTTGGCAAAATGGGAAAAAGTGTTTCCAATGCCAAACGCTCTTTCTTATCCTAATTTCATTAAATTTTGATAATTTTTTGAAAATTATTGTTTTTTAAAAAATACCTACCGACTATCTGCAGTGCAAATTGCAATTTTGACATTATGTTCTTTTAAATTTTGAAATAAATTTTGTAAATCATGAATTTCCTTCAACGTATCAAAAGAGGATGTATTACAATTATGAACATTAGCATGAACAATTTTTTGTGCCATTTTTTCATCAATATCATGTTCAACAAGTAAATCAACAATTCGTTGACGAATTTGATCCATTGTTCCTTCAGCTAATAATCCAGTTTTTACTCTTTTTTCAATTGGACAAAATCCAAGCAATTTATAAACTTTATTTGAAATATCTAATTTTGTTGCTTCTGCTAATTTTTGAACAATATTCAACGTCCATGGTACCCACATTGAATTAAAACAAATTAAAGTTCCATCTTTATCAAAAATTACTAATCCTGCTTTATTCCCTTTTCGAGTTGATGGCATTAAAGGGGAATGTAGGGTTTTGGCATTTGTTTGTTGAATTGGTGGAGATGGATGTGGTGAATGAATTTCAGGACGATTTCGATGTTGTTGTACAACAAGTTTTGGCATATCATCTTTTACAGATCGAGTAATTGTTGAAGTTTGAATTAATGAAACATCTAAAAAACAGATTGCTAAATTAATCGCAAAATTTAAAAATTTTTAAGAAATTAACGTTCTCCGAAAATTACAGTAGCAAAAAAAGTTATAAAGATTTTAAAACCGAAATTTTCGTTAATTTCTATAAATTTCAAATTCCCTTCGAGACCTACAAAAGTCGAAAAAGCATACCATTTGCTGCAACAAGTCGAGGCAAATTTCGATTTAAAGTTGAAATAAGAACGCGAGCCATTTTTTTCCAAAAATATTAATAATCAATTAATCAGTGATAAGCAGCAAAGCCAAATTTGATCAGTTATCAGGTTTATCAGTTAAAGTCAGTTTAATGCACTGAAAAAATCACAATTATTTATACCTTTTTTTTCTGATACCTCCCAATCTTTGTCAAAAAAAGATACATTAAAAACACGTTTTTCTCCGATTAAAAAAAAGAGACCCACGGGTCAAATTTGTACTTTGTATGGGAGTAAGTTTTTTTGCAAAAAAAAGCAATGAAAGATGGATCATGGAAATAAAAAAAAATTCTAATAGAAAATTAAAGAAAAGTTTAATATTACAGTTTTCCGGAAGCATCACTCAAAAATTATCTTTTATATGAAAAACAAAGAAAAAACGTGCTACAAAAAAAAAGAATTGAAATTGAATGTCAACGGTTTTTGTACTTTTTTTTTACCAAAGTTCATTACCACTCAGCTGGTCGCAGTTGAAGGTGGTGTACAAAAATGAAATTATCAAAGAATTGAAAAATGATAAAAAAAAGTGTTTCGTAGAAAACAATTATATTTTATCATTTTTTATACCTTCTCTGGTAATTTCATTTTTGTACCACCTCTCCAGCTGTGAATCAACTGTATGGTAATGAACTTTGACAAAAAAAAGCACAAAAAATCCTTGGCATCCAAGTTCAACCCTTTTTTTGTAGCACGTTTTTTCTTTATTTTTGCCTTATAAAAAAATTTGAAAGAGGGTTTAAATAGTAAATTTTTTTCAAAGCAGTTTTTGTTTTAAAAAAATTGGGGAAAATTCCGTTAAGGAAGGAAGAGGGTGTTTAACAATTTTTGCTCCATCGTTCAAAAAGACAATGGTTTTTTCCGAAAGGGTGACGTTTTACATAGATGTAATTTGGCGATAAAAGAAAAAGGAAAATGAAGTTCCTGATCATGATCATCAAAAACAATAAAAAGAAAAAAGTGTTTATTTTACAAATTTGTCACAAAAAAAGACGGAAGAGAAAATGATGTTTGTGAGGGTGGAAAGAACCAAGTGAATTTCGGGTTTTATTATTTTGATTTGAAAAATTTTTTTTTGTGGGTGTGGAATTGACGAAACAGCAGTTTTTGATTTTTTGAACCTTTGACAAAAAAACAACAGAATCTCTCTATTTCTCAAACAACAACAAAGTAGACAGACTTTTTAATTTACAGGGGTGATTCAAAAGAAATTCCCCGATTTTCATTTAGCTGACAAATCTTTGGGATTCCATTTAAACAAAAACCGCTCTTTCACAGTTGAACTCAGCATTAAATAAATTATAATTTTCTACAAAAAATTTTATCTTAAAAATTTCGATATTTTGAAATTTTCCATTCTGTGAAAAGAAAAGAATTAAATCCTATCCAATGCTGAATTCAACTGCGGAAGCCTTAAAATCAAACCCAAACGAGTGTCAGTCATTTTTAAACATGGGAGTTTCTATTCAAATTAGATTATTAGCTTGGATAATTTTTTTAGCCATTTTAGTTGTATTTTGTGACAGAAATGTAAAAAAAAATTTTCTAGGCTATTTTAATACATAACATTTTGTAAAAACAGATATAACTACTTATTAACCCCTTTCTTAAAAGTTTCTTATGACAAAGAAACACAAAACAAATCCAAAACAAAGATAATTTACAGCTTCCAACTACCATTTTTCTAAAATTATTATTTTCATTTTTAACCCCCCCCCCTTTCTCTTTTTTTCATAGCAACAAGCCTAAAATTGGTCATTCAAACACTTTACAAAAAAAAAACTTCATCTCATAATAGCTTATATAAGCTTTTTTTCCCGAAGAAAAACACTTCCGCAAAAAACATTTTTCTTTTTGCATAAAAAAAACAAAACCGGGGTTTCCCTTTTTTTCTTTACGAAAGAAAAGAAGGCGGAGCTTTTTTTTCTAAAAAAATGTTGTTTGATGAGAAAAAATGAAAAAAAGAAAGATAGCAGCGAAAAAGCGAAAAATATCTCGTCGGGGAAACCCCCCTTTTTTTCTCTCTTCTTTTTGAATGTTCACTTCTTTTTTTATTCCGTAAGCATTCAAAGAGCACTAAAAAGTAAAAAGCTGCTGCTGCTGCTGCAAAAAAACGAAGGTAAAAGCTTTGGACCGGCCCGCAAAAAAACATGTTCAAAAAGCGACGGCAGCGATGGCAAAAAAAGAGAGCAAAAGAAAGCATCAAAAAATAGCATTAAATTTTTTTAAAAAGCAAAAGATTGTCTGTGAATTTAAAAAAATAGTATAAAAAACTGAGAGACAAAATAAAAGAAGAAAAGGAAAAACGCTTTTAAAAAAGGGTTCAAAAACCATTGCAACCAACGTCAAAGAGAAATAAATAAACAAAAAAATTGTAGCAATAAATGTACAAAAAGACTTATCAAAATTGCAGCAGAAAATAACAGAAGATTCCAGTAAACTCAGTAAAAAAATTTTCAAAAGATGTCAAAATGGATGACAAAAAAATTAAAGATATAAAAATTTTGCATGCAAACCTGCGACGCTCACAATTGTTCTAAAGACGTCGCATGCATGGCGGCGCTTTTCCTTTGAAGTTTTTCAATCCCATCGAAAACGTCTTTTTTTTGTGAAAAAAAAATTGGCTGAGGGTACCTATACAAAATAACATGTTTTTTATACAAACTTATTAGTTAAATATGCATAATTTTTATTTATTGTAAGCTTTCAAATAAGCCATAATTAAAAAAGATTTTTGTTGTAACCTCAAGAATGTCTTTCAAAAATTTTCTTAAAAATATAATTTCATTTGCACTTGTTTTTTATAGATTTGAAGAACCCCAAGAACTTTGGGCTTCTTTTTCAAAAAAAAAAAATAGGCTGCATTTTTTAACAATGAATGCAAGTTTTTACACACACAAACAAAAAAAGGATATATCCTTGATAGTTAAAAATTTTTTTTATATATTTCTATTCTGGATGGTTAAGTTTTAAAAATAAAAAATTGTTTTACCTTCAAAGTATGCCAAAAAAAATAGTGTATAGGTTGTTCTATAGCAAAAAAATGAATATGTCAAAAATGAAGAACAAAAATGTGCCCCCAAAAATATAAAATTTTTTGATTATTAGTAAGAAGAATTTTAACAGTAAATCGTTTTAATTTAAAATTTTTAAATAAATTTGTATGTGTTTTTCTTAAAAGAATTTTAATTTATAGTAATTATTTATTTGTGAATAACAAAAAAAAAGCAATTAAAATTTTTGTAATACTTTCTTATAAGAATGAAATCTTTATTTCTTGAAAAAATATTGTTTCACAAAAAATTTTTTTCAGTAATTTCGCCCTTAAAATAACAGAGGAAAAAATGACACGTGCGATTTATTTATAGCTGCATGTAAACAATACACTAAATCGAAATTTAGCGTTTTCAGGTTTTTCTGAAATAACATCTTTTATTTCTTTTTCATAACATCTGCAAGCAAACTTTCCACCTTTGCCCGTGTTGCAAATAAAGGTTCGAGCGAGCAAAGAGAGACGTTTTGTCACTTATTGCCAACCCTTAACAGCCCGTAACATAAAATGAAGTAAAACTTGAATTTGATGTTTGTTTTATAATAAAATTCGAAATAATTTGTGGTGTTAAAGTTTCATTTATCCAGTCTATATCAAGATTTTCAAGTTTCGTTGAGCGGGGAATTTGTGCAGCAGCAGACAAATTAGTAATGCCATCTTGCCATCGCATTCTGAAATGTAGAAAAAAAAATTAACATCACACATTTGCATGAATGCTGCATAGGGAAAATATAATAAAAAAAAATTTACTCAAGGACAGTGTTCTGCGGTGCTGGCGCGACGCGCCGCGCCGCAGTCGCGCCGGCTACTAGAAATTAAGTTTAAACTTAAAGTAATAATTCCACGTGATAGCCTTTATAGCTGAATATCTTTTACCAAAGTTGTAGGAAAATCTGTAATCTAATAGAAGTTTAAATGTAGCCGGCGCGACTGCGGCGCGGCGCGTCGCGCCAGCACCGCAGAACACTGCTCAAGGACTTTTAAATTTGGTAATTCTGTTAAAGCTTTTTTTAACAAATCTCCGTTTCCAAGTTTAATAGTGGTTCTAAAAATTTAGCAAAATGTAAAAATTAACGATTACAAAACTTTTTTAACATGTTTAAATAAATAAGCGTTCCCAACACAATCTGGAATTGTATAAGTATTTGTATTGTTTGTGAACTTGCTTTAATGCAGATAACATTCAAGAAAACAAAAAATTTTGTAATTTTAAGAAAGTAATGCAGAAATTTTGTAAATTTGTAAATTTATCATAAAAGTTTTTCTTAGCTTACTTGATTTTTAATTCAATTAATGATGACACCAAAATAGGTTGAAGTACATCAATATCAAGCGTCCAAGGTAAGCCAGAATGTTTGTGCACAATTTCAGCACTTTCCAAAATTGAAAAATCTAATTCAGCAAAAAATGGTAAAACATCTTCACTACGGGAAATTCTTGCATCAACAACCAAATAATTCAGTTTTAAAGGTTTCTTAAGTTTAAGCTTTTCACACCAAATCAAAGCTATCATTTTATTATCTGTTTGAAGTTTTTTACTCCATTTATAATCATACCCAAATTTGAATTCTATTTTGTCAACTTGGCATCCGCGAATTTTTGAAATAACATTTTTAAGCTGTTGACATGTTGAAAAACGTTTTAATTGAATAAATGAAGATTAACATGCTCTTTTCTGTTTTTTTAAATTCTGTAATTTATAAGAAACAAATAAAACAGAAATCAGCAGGTTAAAATTGTTTTAACATGCTCTTTTCTGTATTTTTAAATTCTGTAATTTATAAGAAACAAATAAAACAGAAATCAGCAGGTTAAAATTGTTTTAACATGCTCTTTTCTGTATTTTTAAATTCTGTAATTTATAAGAAACAAATAAAACAGAAATCAGCAGGTTAAAATTGTTTTAACATGCTCTTTTCTGTATTTTTAAATTCTGTAATTTATAAGAAACAAATAAAACAGAAATCAGCAGGTTAAAATTGTTTTAACATGCTCTTTTCTGTATTTTTAAATTATGTAATTTATAAGAAACAAATAAAACAGAAATCAGCAGATTAAAATTGTTTTAACATGCTCTTTTCTGTTTTTTTAAATTCTGTAATTTATAAGAAACAAATAAAACAGAAATCAGCAGGTTAAAATTGTTTTAACATGCTCTTTTCTGTATTTTTAAATTCTGTAATTTATAAGAAACAAATAAAACAGAAATCAGCAGATTAAAATTGTTTTAACATGCTCTTTTCTGTATTTTTAAATTCTGTAATTTATAAGAAACAAATAAAACAGAAATCAGCAGATTAAAATTGTTTTAACATGCTCTTTTCTGTTTTTTTAAATTCTGTAATTTATAAGAAACAAATAAAACAGAAATCAGCAGGTTAAAATTGTTTTAACATGCTCTTTTCTGTATTTTTAAATTCTGTAATTTATAAGAAACAAATAAAACAGAAATCAGCAGATTAAAATTGTTTTAACATGCTCTTTTCTGTATTTTTAAATTCTGTAATTTATAAGAAACAAATAAAACAGAAATCAGCAGATTAAAATTGTTTTAACATGCTCTTTTCTGTATTTTTAAATTCTGTAATTTATAAGAAACAAATAAAACAGAAATCAGCAGATTAAAATTGTTTTAACATGCTCTTTTCTGTTTTTTTAAATTCTGTAATTTATAAGAAACAAATAAAACGGAAATCAGCAGGTTAAAATTGTTTTAACATGATCTTTTCTGTATTTTTAAATTCTGTAATTTATAAGAAACAAATAAAACAGAAATCAGCAGGTTAAAATTGTTTTAACATGATCTTTTCTGTTTTTTTAAATTCTGTAATTTATAAGAAACAAATAAAACAGAAATCAGCAGGTTAAAATTGTTTTAACATGCTCTTTTCTGTATTTTTAAATTCTGTAATTTATAAGAAACAAATAAAACAGAAATCAGCAGGTTAAAATTGTTTTAACATGATCTTTTCTGTTTTTTTAAATTCTGTAATTTATAAGAAACAAATAAAACAGAAATCAGCAGGTTAAAATTGTTTTAACATGCTCTTTTCTGTATTTTTAAATTCTGTAATTTATAAGAAACAAATAAAACAGAAATCAGCAGGTTAAAATTGTTTTAACATGATCTTTTCTGTTTTTTTAAATTCTGTAATTTATAAGAAACAAATAAAACAGAAATCAGCAGGTTAAAATTGTTTTAACATGATCTTTTCTGTATTTTTAAATTCTGTAATTTATAAGAAACAAATAAAACAGAAATCAGCAGATTAAAATTGTTTTAACATGCTCTTTTCTGTATTTTTAAATTCTGTAATTTATAAGAAACAAATAAAACAGAAATCAGCAGGTTAAAATTGTTTTAACATGATCTTTTCTGTATTTTTAAATTCTGTAATTTATAAGAAACAAATAAAACAGAAATCAGCAGGTTAAAATTGTTTTAACATGATCTTTTCTGTATTTTTAAATTCTGTAATTTATAAGAAACAAATAAAACAGAAATCAGCAGGTTAAAATTGTTTTAACATGATCTTTTCTGTTTTTTTAAATTCTGTAATTTATAAGAAACAAATAAAACAGAAATCAGCAGGTTAAAATTGTTTTAACATGATCTTTTCTGTATTTTTAAATTCTGTAATTTATAAGAAACAAATAAAACAGAAATCAGCAGGTTAAAATTGTTTTAACATGATCTTTTCTGTTTTTTTAAATTCTGTAATTTATAAGAAACAAATAAAACAGAAATCAGCAGGTTAAAATTGTTTTAACATGATCTTTTCTGTATTTTTAAATTCTGTAATTTATAAGAAACAAATAAAACAGAAATCAGCAGATTAAAATTGTTTTAACATGCTCTTTTCTGTATTTTTAAATTCTGTAATTTATAAGAAACAAATAAAACAGAAATCAGCAGGTTAAAATTGTTTTAACATGATCTTTTCTGTATTTTTAAATTCTGTAATAAGCAGTGGTATCAACGCAGAGTACTAAAAATAAAACAGAAATCAGCAGGTTAAAATTGTTTTAACATGATCTTTTCTGTTTTTTTAAATTCTGTAATTTATAAGAAACAAATAAAACAGAAATCAGCAGGTTAAAATTGTTTTAACATGATCTTTTCTGTTTTTTTAAATTCTGTAATTTATAAGAAACAAATAAAACAGAAATCAGCAGGTTAAAATTGTTTTAACATGATCTTTTCTGTTTTTTTAAATTCTGTAATTTATAAGAAACAAATAAAACAGAAATCAGCAGGTTAAAATTGTTTTAACATGATCTTTTCTGTTTTTTTAAATTCTGTAATTTATAAGAAACAAATAAAACAGAAATCAGCAGGTTAAAATTGTTTTAACATGATCTTTTCTGTATTTTTAAATTCTGTAATTTATAAGAAACAAATAAAACAGAAATCAGCAGGTTAAAATTGTTTTAACATGATCTTTTCTGTTTTTTAAATTCTGTAATTTATAAGAAACAAATAAAACAGAAATCAGCAGGTTAAAATTGTTTTAACATGATCTTTCTGTATTTTTAAATTCTGTAATTTATAAGAAACAAATAAAACAGAAATCAGCAGGTTAAAATTGTTTTAACATGATCTTTTCTGTTTTTTTAAATTCTGTAATTTATAAGAAACAAATAAAACAGAAATCAGCAGGTTAAAATTGTTTTAACATGATCTTTTCTGTATTTTTAAATTCTGTAATTTATAAGAAACAAATAAAACAGAAATCAGCAGGTTAAAATTGTTTTAACATGATCTTTTCTGTTTTTTTAAATTCTGTAATTTATAAGAAACAAATAAAACAGAAATCAGCAGGTTAAAATTGTTTTAACATGATCTTTTCTGTTTTTTTAAATTCTGTAATTTATAAGAAACAAATAAAACAGAAATCAGCAGGTTAAAATTGTTTTAACATGATCTTTTCTGTTTTTTAAATTCTGTAATTTATAAGAAACAAATAAAACAGAAATCAGCAGGTTAAAATTGTTTTAACATGATCTTTTCTGTTTTTTTAAATTCTGTAATTTATAAGAAACAAATAAAACAGAAATCAGCAGGTTAAAATTGTTTTAACATGATCTTTTCTGTTTTTTTAAATTCTGTAATTTATAAGAAACAAATAAAACAGAAATCAGCAGGTTAAAATTGTTTTAACATGATCTTTTCTGTTTTTTTAAATTCTGTAATTTATAAGAAACAAATAAAACAGAAATCAGCAGGTTAAAATTGTTTTAACATGATCTTTTCTGTTTTTTTAAATTCTGTAATTTATAAGAAACAAATAAAACAGAAATCAGCAGGTTAAAATTGTTTTAACATGATCTTTTCTGTTTTTTTAAATTCTGTAATTTATAAGAAACAAATAAAACAGAAATCAGCAGGTTAAAATTGTTTTAACATGATCTTTTCTGTTTTTTAAATTCTGTAATTTATAAGAAACAAATAAAACAGAAATCAGCAGGTTAAAATTGTTTTAACATGATCTTTTCTGTTTTTTTAAATTCTGTAATTTATAAGAAACAAATAAAACAGAAATCAGCAGGTTAAAATTGTTTTAACATGATCTTTTCTGTTTTTTTAAATTCTGTAATTTATAAGAAACAAATAAAACAGAAATCAGCAGGTTAAAATTGTTTTAACATGATCTTTTCTGTTTTTTTAAATTCTGTAATTTATAAGAAACAAATAAAACAGAAATCAGCAGGTTAAAATTGTTTTAACATGATCTTTTCTGTTTTTTTAAATTCTGTAATTTATAAGAAACAAATAAAACAGAAATCAGCAGGTTAAAATTGTTTTAACATGATCTTTTCTGTTTTTTTAAATTCTGTAATTTATAAGAAACAAATAAAACAGAAATCAGCAGGTTAAAATTGTTTTAACATGATCTTTTCTGTTTTTTTAAATTCTGTAATTTATAAGAAACAAATAAAACAGAAATCAGCAGGTTAAAATTGTTTTAACATGATCTTTTCTGTTTTTTTAAATTCTGTAATTTATAAGAAACAAATAAAACAGAAATCAGCAGGTTAAAATTGTTTTAACATGATCTTTTCTGTTTTTTTAAATTCTGTAATTTATAAGAAACAAATAAAACAGAAATCAGCAGGTTAAAATTGTTTTAACATGATCTTTTCTGTTTTTTTAAATTCTGTAATTTATAAGAAACAAATAAAACAGAAATCAGCAGGTTAAAATTGTTTTAACATGATCTTTTCTGTATTTTTAAATTCTGTAATTTATAAGAAACAAATAAAACAGAAATCAGCAGGTTAAAATTGTTTTAACATGATCTTTTCTGTTTTTTAAATTCTGTAATTTATAAGAAACAAATAAAACAGAAATCAGCAGGTTAAAATTGTTTTAACATGATCTTTTCTGTTTTTTTAAATTCTGTAATTTATAAGAAACAAATAAAACAGAAATCAGCAGGTTAAAATTGTTTTAACATGATCTTTTCTGTTTTTTTAAATTCTGTAATTTATAAGAAACAAATAAAACAGAAATCAGCAGGTTAAAATTGTTTTAACATGATCTTTTCTGTTTTTTTAAATTCTGTAATTTATAAGAAACAAATAAAACAGAAATCAGCAGGTTAAAATTGTTTTAACATGATCTTTTCTGTTTTTTTAAATTCTGTAATTTATAAGAAACAAATAAAACAGAAATCAGCAGGTTAAAATTGTTTTAACATGATCTTTTCTGTTTTTTTAAATTCTGTAATTTATAAGAAACAAATAAAACAGAAATCAGCAGGTTAAAATTGTTTTAACATGATCTTTTCTGTTTTTTTAAATTCTGTAATTTATAAGAAACAAATAAAACAGAAATCAGCAGGTTAAAATTGTTTTAACATGATCTTTTCTGTTTTTTTAAATTCTGTAATTTATAAGAAACAAATAAAACAGAAATCAGCAGGTTAAAATTGTTTTAACATGATCTTTTCTGTTTTTTTAAATTCTGTAATTTATAAGAAACAAATAAAACAGAAATCAGCAGGTTAAAATTGTTTTAACATGATCTTTTCTGTTTTTTTAAATTCTGTAATTTATAAGAAACAAATAAAACAGAAATCAGCAGGTTAAAATTGTTTTAACATGATCTTTTCTGTTTTTTTAAATTCTGTAATTTATAAGAAACAAATAAAACAGAAATCAGCAGGTTAAAATTGTTTTAACATGATCTTTTCTGTTTTTTTAAATTCTGTAATTTATAAGAAACAAATAAAACAGAAATCAGCAGGTTAAAATTGTTTTAACATGATCTTTTCTGTTTTTTTAAATTCTGTAATTTATAAGAAACAAATAAAACAGAAATCAGCAGGTTAAAATTGTTTTAACATGATCTTTTCTGTTTTTTTAAATTCTGTAATTTATAAGAAACAAATAAAACAGAAATCAGCAGGTTAAAATTGTTTTAACATGATCTTTTCTGTTTTTTTAAATTCTGTAATTTATAAGAAACAAATAAAACAGAAATCAGCAGGTTAAAATTGTTTTAACATGATCTTTTCTGTTTTTTTAAATTCTGTAATTTATAAGAAACAAATAAAACAGAAATCAGCAGGTTAAAATTGTTTTAACATGATCTTTTCTGTTTTTTAAATTCTGTAATTTATAAGAAACAAATAAAACAGAAATCAGCAGGTTAAAATTGTTTTAACATGATCTTTTCTGTTTTTTTAAATTCTGTAATTTATAAGAAACAAATAAAACAGAAATCAGCAGGTTAAAATTGTTTTAACATGATCTTTTCTGTTTTTTTAAATTCTGTAATTTATAAGAAACAAATAAAACAGAAATCAGCAGGTTAAAATTGTTTTAACATGATCTTTTCTGTTTTTTTAAATTCTGTAATTTATAAGAAACAAATAAAACAGAAATCAGCAGGTTAAAATTGTTTTAACATGATCTTTTCTGTTTTTTTAAATTCTGTAATTTATAAGAAACAAATAAAACAGAAATCAGCAGGTTAAAATTGTTTTAACATGATCTTTTCTGTTTTTTTAAATTCTGTAATTTATAAGAAACAAATAAAACAGAAATCAGCAGGTTAAAATTGTTTTAACATGATCTTTTCTGTTTTTTTAAATTCTGTAATTTATAAGAAACAAATAAAACAGAAATCAGCAGGTTAAAATTGTTTTAACATGATCTTTTCTGTTTTTTTAAATTCTGTAATTTATAAGAAACAAATAAAACAGAAATCAGCAGGTTAAAATTGTTTTAACATGATCTTTTCTGTTTTTTTAAATTCTGTAATTTATAAGAAACAAATAAAACAGAAATCAGCAGGTTAAAATTGTTTTAACATGATCTTTTCTGTTTTTTTAAATTCTGTAATTTATAAGAAACAAATAAAACAGAAATCAGCAGGTTTAAAATTGTTTTAACATGATCTTTTCTGTTTTTTTAAATTCTGTAATTTATAAGAAACAAATAAAACAGAAATCAGCAGGTTAAAATTGTTTTAACATGATCTTTTCTGTTTTTTTAAATTCTGTAATTTATAAGAAACAAATAAAACAGAAATCAGCAGGTTAAAATTGTTTTAACATGATCTTTTCTGTTTTTTTAAATTCTGTAATTTATAAGAAACAAATAAAACAGAAATCAGCAGGTTAAAATTGTTTTAACATGATCTTTTCTGTTTTTTTAAATTCTGTAATTTATAAGAAACAAATAAAACAGAAATCAGCAGGTTAAAATTGTTTTAACATGATCTTTTCTGTTTTTTTAAATTCTGTAATTTATAAGAAACAAATAAAACAGAAATCAGCAGGTTAAAATTGTTTTAACATGATCTTTTCTGTTTTTTAAATTCTGTAATTTATAAGAAACAAATAAAACAGAAATCAGCAGGTTAAAATTGTTTTAACATGATCTTTTCTGTTTTTTTAAATTCTGTAATTTATAAGAAACAAATAAAACAGAAATCAGCAGGTTAAAATTGTTTTAACATGATCTTTTCTGTTTTTTTAAATTCTGTAATTTATAAGAAACAAATAAAACAGAAATCAGCAGGTTAAAATTGTTTTAACATGATCTTTTCTGTTTTTTTAAATTCTGTAATTTATAAGAAACAAATAAAACAGAAATCAGCAGGTTAAAATTGTTTTAACATGATCTTTTCTGTTTTTTTAAATTCTGTAATTTATAAGAAACAAATAAAACAGAAATCAGCAGGTTAAAATTGTTTTAACATGATCTTTTCTGTTTTTTTAAATTCTGTAATTTATAAGAAACAAATAAAACAGAAATCAGCAGGTTAAAATTGTTTTAACATGATCTTTTCTGTTTTTTTAAATTCTGTAATTTATAAGAAACAAATAAAACAGAAATCAGCAGGTTAAAATTGTTTTAACATGATCTTTTCTGTTTTTTTAAATTCTGTAATTTATAAGAAACAAATAAAACAGAAATCAGCAGGTTAAAATTGTTTTAACATGATCTTTTCTGTTTTTTTAAATTCTGTAATTTATAAGAAACAAATAAAACAGAAATCAGCAGGTTAAAATTGTTTTAACATGATCTTTTCTGTTTTTTAAATTCTGTAATTTATAAGAAACAAATAAAACAGAAATCAGCAGGTTAAAATTGTTTTAACATGATCTTTTCTGTTTTTTTAAATTCTGTAATTTATAAGAAACAAATAAAACAGAAATCAGCAGGTTAAAATTGTTTTAACATGATCTTTTCTGTTTTTTAAATTCTGTAATTTATAAGAAACAAATAAAACAGAAATCAGCAGGTTAAAATTGTTTTAACATGATCTTTTCTGTTTTTTTAAATTCTGTAATTTATAAGAAACAAATAAAACAGAAATCAGCAGGTTAAAATTGTTTTAACATGATCTTTTCTGTTTTTTTAAATTCTGTAATTTATAAGAAACAAATAAAACAGAAATCAGCAGGTTAAAATTGTTTTAACATGATCTTTTCTGTTTTTTTAAATTCTGTAATTTATAAGAAACAAATAAAACAGAAATCAGCAGGTTAAAATTGTTTTAACATGATCTTTTCTGTTTTTTTAAATTCTGTAATTTATAAGAAACAAATAAAACAGAAATCAGCAGGTTAAAATTGTTTTAACATGATCTTTTCTGTTTTTTTAAATTCTGTAATTTATAAGAAACAAATAAAACAGAAATCAGCAGGTTAAAATTGTTTTAACATGATCTTTTCTGTTTTTTAAATTCTGTAATTTATAAGAAACAAATAAAACAGAAATCAGCAGGTTAAATTGTTTTAACATGATCTTTTCTGTTTTTTTAAATTCTGTAATTTATAAGAAACAAATAAAACAGAAATCAGCAGGTTAAAATTGTTTTAACATGATCTTTTCTGTTTTTTAAATTCTGTAATTTATAAGAAACAAATAAAACAGAAATCAGCAGGTTAAAATTGTTTTAACATGATCTTTTCTGTTTTTTTAAATTCTGTAATTTATAAGAAACAAATAAAACAGAAATCAGCAGGTTAAAATTGTTTTAACATGATCTTTTCTGTTTTTTTAAATTCTGTAATTTATAAGAAACAAATAAAACAGAAATCAGCAGGTTAAAATTGTTTTAACATGATCTTTTCTGTTTTTTTAAATTCTGTAATTTATAAGAAACAAATAAAACAGAAATCAGCAGGTTAAAATTGTTTTAACATGATCTTTTCTGTTTTTTTAAATTCTGTAATTTATAAGAAACAAATAAAACAGAAATCAGCAGGTTAAAATTGTTTTAACATGATCTTTTCTGTTTTTTTAAATTCTGTAATTTATAAGAAACAAATAAAACAGAAATCAGCAGGTTAAAATTGTTTTAACATGATCTTTTCTGTTTTTTTAAATTCTGTAATTTATAAGAAACAAATAAAACAGAAATCAGCAGGTTAAAATTGTTTTAACATGATCTTTTCTGTTTTTTTAAATTCTGTAATTTATAAGAAACAAATAAAACAGAAATCAGCAGGTTAAAATTGTTTTAACATGATCTTTTCTGTTTTTTTAAATTCTGTAATTTATAAGAAACAAATAAAACAGAAATCAGCAGGTTAAAATTGTTTTAACATGATCTTTTCTGTTTTTTAAATTCTGTAATTTATAAGAAACAAATAAAACAGAAATCAGCAGGTTAAAATTGTTTTAACATGATCTTTTCTGTTTTTTTAAATTCTGTAATTTATAAGAAACAAATAAAACAGAAATCAGCAGGTTAAAATTGTTTTAACATGATCTTTTCTGTATTTTTAAATTCTGTAATTTATAAGAAACAAATAAAACAGAAATCAGCAGGTTAAAATTGTTTTAACATGATCTTTTCTGTTTTTTTAAATTCTGTAATTTATAAGAAACAAATAAAACAGAAATCAGCAGGTTAAAATTGTTTTAACATGATCTTTTCTGTTTTTTTAAATTCTGTAATTTATAAGAAACAAATAAAACAGAAATCAGCAGGTTAAAATTGTTTTAACATGATCTTTTCTGTTTTTTTAAATTCTGTAATTTATAAGAAACAAATAAAACAGAAATCAGCAGGTTAAAATTGTTTTAACATGATCTTTTCTGTTTTTTAAATTCTGTAATTTATAAGAAACAAATAAAACAGAAATCAGCAGGTTAAAATTGTTTTAACATGATCTTTTCTGTTTTTTTAAATTCTGTAATTTATAAGAAACAAATAAAACAGAAATCAGCAGGTTAAAATTGTTTTAACATGATCTTTTCTGTTTTTTTAAATTCTGTAATTTATAAGAAACAAATAAAACAGAAATCAGCAGGTTAAAATTGTTTTAACATGATCTTTTCTGTTTTTTTAAATTCTGTAATTTATAAGAAACAAATAAAACAGAAATCAGCAGGTTAAAATTGTTTTAACATGATCTTTTCTGTTTTTTTAAATTCTGTAATTTATAAGAAACAAATAAAACAGAAATCAGCAGGTTAAAATTGTTTTAACATGATCTTTTCTGTTTTTTTAAATTCTGTAATTTATAAGAAACAAATAAAACAGAAATCAGCAGGTTAAAATTGTTTTAACATGATCTTTTCTGTTTTTTTAAATTCTGTAATTTATAAGAAACAAATAAAACAGAAATCAGCAGGTTAAAATTGTTTTAACATGATCTTTTCTGTTTTTTTAAATTCTGTAATTTATAAGAAACAAATAAAACAGAAATCAGCAGGTTAAAATTGTTTTAACATGATCTTTTCTGTTTTTTTAAATTCTGTAATTTATAAGAAACAAATAAAACAGAAATCAGCAGGTTAAAATTGTTTTAACATGATCTTTTCTGTTTTTTTAAATTCTGTAATTTATAAGAAACAAATAAAACAGAAATCAGCAGGTTAAAATTGTTTTAACATGATCTTTTCTGTTTTTTTAAATTCTGTAATTTATAAGAAACAAATAAAACAGAAATCAGCAGGTTAAATTGTTTTAACATGATCTTTTCTGTTTTTTTAAATTCTGTAATTTATAAGAAACAAATAAAACAGAAATCAGCAGGTTAAAATTGTTTTAACATGATCTTTTCTGTTTTTTTAAATTCTGTAATTTATAAGAAACAAATAAAACAGAAATCAGCAGGTTAAAATTGTTTTAACATGATCTTTTCTGTTTTTTAAATTCTGTAATTTATAAGAAACAAATAAAACAGAAATCAGCAGGTTAAAATTGTTTTAACATGATCTTTTCTGTTTTTTTAAATTCTGTAATTTATAAGAAACAAATAAAACAGAAATCAGCAGGTTAAAATTGTTTTAACATGATCTTTTCTGTTTTTTTAAATTCTGTAATTTATAAGAAACAAATAAAACAGAAATCAGCAGGTTAAAATTGTTTTAACATGATCTTTTCTGTTTTTTTAAATTCTGTAATTTATAAGAAACAAATAAAACAGAAATCAGCAGGTTAAAATTGTTTTAACATGATCTTTTCTGTTTTTTTAAATTCTGTAATTTATAAGAAACAAATAAAACAGAAATCAGCAGGTTAAAATTGTTTTAACATGATCTTTTCTGTTTTTTTAAATTCTGTAATTTATAAGAAACAAATAAAACAGAAATCAGCAGGTTAAAATTGTTTTAACATGATCTTTTCTGTTTTTTTAAATTCTGTAATTTATAAGAAACAAATAAAACAGAAATCAGCAGGTTAAAATTGTTTTAACATGATCTTTTCTGTTTTTTTAAATTCTGTAATTTATAAGAAACAAATAAAACAGAAATCAGCAGGTTAAAATTGTTTTAACATGATCTTTTCTGTTTTTTTAAATTCTGTAATTTATAAGAAACAAATAAAACAGAAATCAGCAGGTTAAAATTGTTTTAACATGATCTTTCTGTTTTTTTAAATTCTGTAATTTATAAGAAACAAATAAAACAGAAATCAGCAGGTTAAAATTGTTTTAACATGATCTTTTCTGTATTTTTAAATTCTGTAATTTATAAGAAACAAATAAAACAGAAATCAGCAGGTTAAAATTGTTTTAACATGATCTTTTCTGTTTTTTTAAATTCTGTAATTTATAAGAAACAAATAAAACAGAAATCAGCAGGTTAAAATTGTTTTAACATGATCTTTTCTGTTTTTTTAAATTCTGTAATTTATAAGAAACAAATAAAACAGAAATCAGCAGGTTAAAATTGTTTTAACATGCTCTTTTCTGTATTTTTAAATTCTGTAATTTATAAGAAACAAATAAAACAGAAATCAGCAGGTTAAAATTGTTTTAACATGATCTTTTCTGTATTTTTAAATTCTGTAATTTATAAGAAACAAATAAAACAGAAATCAGCAGGTTAAAATTGTTTTAACATGATCTTTTCTGTTTTTTTAAATTCTGTAATTTATAAGAAACAAATAAAACAGAAATCAGCAGGTTAAAATTGTTTTAACATGCTCTTTTCTGTATTTTTAAATTCTGTAATTTATAAGAAACAAATAAAACAGAAATCAGCAGGTTAAAATTGTTTTAACATGATCTTTTCTGTTTTTTTAAATTCTGTAATTTATAAGAAACAAATAAAACAGAAATCAGCAGGTTAAAATTGTTTTAACATGATCTTTTCTGTTTTTTTAATTCTGTAATTTATAAGAAACAAATAAAACAGAAATCAGCAGGTTAAAATTGTTTTAACATGCTCTTTTCTGTATTTTTAAATTCTGTAATTTATAAGAAACAAATAAAACAGAAATCAGCAGGTTAAAATTGTTTTAACATGATCTTTTCTGTTTTTTTAAATTCTGTAATTTATAAGAAACAAATAAAACAGAAATCAGCAGGTTAAAATTGTTTTAACATGCTCTTTTCTGTATTTTTAAATTCTGTAATTTATAAGAAACAAATAAAACAGAAATCAGCAGGTTAAAATTGTTTTAACATGATCTTTTCTGTTTTTTTAAATTCTGTAATTTATAAGAAACAAATAAAACAGAAATCAGCAGATTAAAATTGTTTTAACATGCTCTTTTCTGTATTTTTAAATTCTGTAATTTATAAGAAACAAATAAAACAGAAATCAGCAGGTTAAAATTGTTTTAACATGATCTTTTCTGTTTTTTTAAATTCTGTAATTTATAAGAAACAAATAAAACAGAAATCAGCAGGTTAAAATTGTTTTAACATGCTCTTTTCTGTATTTTTTAATTCTGTAATTTATAAGAAACAAATAAAACAGAAATCAGCAGGTTAAAATTGTTTTAACATGATCTTTTCTGTTTTTTTAAATTCTGTAATTTATAAGAAACAAATAAAACAGAAATCAGCAGGTTAAAATTGTTTTAACATGATCTTTTCTGTTTTTTAAATTCTGTAATTTATAAGAAACAAATAAAACAGAAATCAGCAGATTAAAATTGTTTTAACATGCTCTTTTCTGTATTTTTAAATTCTGTAATTTATAAGAAACAAATAAAACAGAAATCAGCAGGTTAAAATTGTTTTAACATGATCTTTTCTGTTTTTTTAAATTCTGTAATATATAAGAAACAAATAAAACAGAAATCAGCAGGTTAAAATTGTTTTAACATGCTCTTTTCTGTATTTTTAAATTCTGTAATTTATAAGAAACAAATAAAACAGAAATCAGCAGATTAAAATTGTTTTAACATGCTCTTTTCTGTATTTTTAAATTCTGTAATTTATAAGAAACAAATAAAACAGAAATCAGCAGGTTAAAATTGTTTTAACATGATCTTTTCTGTTTTTTTAAATTCTGTAATTTATAAGAAACAAATAAAACAGAAATCAGCAGGTTAAAATTGTTTTAACATGCTCTTTTCTGTATTTTTAAATTCTGTAATTTATAAGAAACAAATAAAACAGAAATCAGCAGGATAAAATTGTTTTAACATGCTCTTTTCTGTATTTTTAAATTCTGTAATTTATAAGAAACAAATAAAACAGAAATCAGCAGGTTAAAATTGTTTTAACATGATCTTTTCTGTTTTTTTAAATTCTGTAATTTATAAGAAACAAATAAAACAGAAATCAGCAGGTTAAAATTGTTTTAACATGCTCTTATTTTTAAATTCTGTAATTTATAAGAAACAAATAAAACAGAAATCAGCAGATTAAAATTGTTTTAACATGCTCTTTTCTGTATTTTTAAATTCTGTAATTTATAAGAAACAAATAAAACAGAAATCAGCAGGTTAAAATTGTTTTAACATGCTCTTTTCTATTTTTTTAAATTCTGTAATTTATAAGAAACAAATAAAACAGAAATCAGCAGGTTAAAATTGTTTTAACATGCTCTTTTCTGTATTTTTAAATTCTGTAATTTATAAGAAACAAATAAAACAGAAATCAGCAGATTAAAATTGTTTTAACATGCTCTTTTCTGTATTTTTAAATTCTGTAATTTATAAGAAACAAATAAAACAGAAATCAGCAGGTTAAAATTGTTTTAACATGATCTTTTCTGTTTTTTTAAATTCTGTAATTTATAAGAACCAAATATAACAGAAATCAGCAGGTTAAAATTGTTTTAACATGCTCTTTTCTGTATTTTTAAATTCTGTAATTTATAAGAAACAAATAAAACAGAAATCAGCAGGTTAAAATTGTTTTAACTTGATCTTTTCTGTTTTTTTAAATTCTGTAATTTATAAGAAACAAATAAAACAGAAATCAGCAGGTTAAAATTATTTTAACATGATCTTTTCTGTTTTTTTTAATTCTGTAATTTATAAGAAACAAATAAAACAGAAATCAGCAGGTTAAAATTGTTTTAACATGCTCTTTTCTGTATTTTTAAATTCTGTAATTTATAAGAAACAAATAAAACAGAAATCAGCAGGTTAAAATTGTTTTAACATGATCTTTTCTGTTTTTTTAAATTCTGTAATTTATAAGAAACAAATAAAACAGAAATCAGCAGGTTAAAATTGTTTTAACATGCTCTTTTCTGTATTTTTAAATTCTGTAAGTTATAAGAAACAAATAAAACAGAAATCAGCAGGTTAAAATTGTTTTAACATGATCTTTTCTGTTTTTTTAAATTCTGTAATTTATAAGAAACAAATAAAACAGAAATCAGCAGGTTAAAATTGTTTTAACATGCTCTTTTCTGTATTTTTAAATTCTGTAATTTATAAGAAACAAATAAAACAGAAATCAGCAGGTTAAAATTGTTTTAACATGATCTTTTCTGTTTTTTTAAATTCTGTAATTTATAAGAAACAAATAAAACAGAAATCAGCAGGTTAAAATTGTTTTAACATGCTCTTTTCTGTATTTTTAAATTCTGTAATTTATAAGAAACAAATAAAACAGAAATCAGCAGATTAAAATTGTTTTAACATGCTCTTTTCTGTATTTTTAAATTCTGTAATTTATAAGAAACAAATAAAACAGAAATCAGCAGGTTAAAATTGTTTTAACATGATCTTTTCTGTTTTTTTAAATTCTGTAATTTATAAGAACCAAATATAACAGAAATCAGCAGGTTAAAATTGTTTTAACATGCTCTTTTCTGTATTTTTAAATTCTGTAATTTATAAGAAACAAATAAAACAGAAATCAGCAGGTTAAAATTGTTTTAACTTGATCTTTTCTGTTTTTTTAAATTCTGTAATTTATAAGAAACAAATAAAACAGAAATCAGCAGGTTAAAATTATTTTAACATGATCTTTTCTGTTTTTTTTAATTCTGTAATTTATAAGAAACAAATAAAACAGAAATCAGCAGGTTAAAATTGTTTTAACATGCTCTTTTCTGTATTTTTAAATTCTGTAATTTATAAGAAACAAATAAAACAGAAATCAGCAGGTTAAAATTGTTTTAACATGATCTTTTCTGTTTTTTTAAATTCTGTAATTTATAAGAAACAAATAAAACAGAAATCAGCAGGTTAAAATTGTTTTAACATGCTCTTTTCTGTATTTTTAAATTCTGTAAGTTATAAGAAACAAATAAAACAGAAATCAGCAGGTTAAAATTGTTTTAACATGATCTTTTCTGTTTTTTTAAATTCTGTAATTTATAAGAAACAAATAAAACAGAAATCAGCAGGTTAAAATTGTTTTAACATGCTCTTTTCTGTATTTTTAAATTCTGTAATTTATAAGAAACAAATAAAACAGAAATCAGCAGGTTAAAATTGTTTTAACATGATCTTTTCTGTTTTTTTAAATTCTGTAATTTATAAGAAACAAATAAAACAGAAATCAGCAGGTTAAAATTGTTTTAACATGCTCTTTTCTGTTTTTTTAAATTCTGTAATTTATAAGAAACAAATAAAACAGAAATCAGCAGGTTAAAATTGTTTTAACATGATCTTTTCTGTTTTTTTAAATTCTGTAATTTATAAGAAACAAATAAAACAGAAATCAGCAGGTTAAAATTGTTTTAACATGCTCTTTTCTGTTTTTTTAAATTTTGTAATTTATAAGAAACAAATAAAACAGAAATCAGCAGGTTAAAATTGTTTTAACATGCTCTTTTCTGTTTTTTTAAATTCTGTAATTTATAAGAAACAAATAAAACAGAAATCAGCAGATTAAAGTTGTTTTAACATGCTCTTTTCTGTATTTTTAAATTCTGTAATTTATAAGAAACAAATAAAACAGAAATCAGCAGATTAAAGTTGTTTTAACATGCTCTTTTCTGTATTTTTAAATTCTGTAATTTATAAGAAACAAATAAAACAGAAATCAGCAGGTTAAAATTGTTTTAACATGATCTTTTCTGTTTTTTTAAATTCTGTAATTTATAAGAAACAAATAAAACAGAAATCAGCAGGTTAAAATTGTTTTAACATGATCTTTTCTGTTTTTTTAAATTCTGTAATTTATAAGAAACAAATAAAACAGAAATCAGCAGATTAAAATTGTTTTAACATGCTCTTTTCTGTATTTTTAAATTCTGTAATTTATAAGAAACAAATAAAACAGAAATCAGCAGGTTAAAATTGTTTTAACATGATCTTTTCTGTTTTTTTAAATTCTGTAATTTATAAGAAACAAATAAAACAGAAATCAGCAGGTTAAAATTGTTTTAACATGCTCTTTTCTGTTTTTTTAAATTTTGTAATTTATAAGAAACAAATAAAACAGAAATCAGCAGGTTAAAATTGTTTTAACATGCACTTTTCTGTTTTTTTAAATTCTGTAATTTATAAGAAACAAATAAAACAGAAATCAGCAGATTAAAGTTGTTTTAACATGCTCTTTTCTGTATTTTTAAATTCTGTAATTTATAAGAAACAAATAAAACAGAAATCAGCAGGTTAAAATTGTTTTAACATGCTCTTTTCTGTATTTTTAAATTCTGTAATTTATAAGAAACAAATAAAACAGAAATCAGCAGGTTAAAATTGTTTTAACATGATCTTTTCTGTTTTTTTAAATTCTGTAATTTATAAGAAACAAATAAAACAGAAATCAGCAGGTTAAAATTGTTTTAACATGCTCTTTTCTGTATTTTTAAATTCTGTAATTTATAAGAAACAAATAAAACAGAAATCAGCAGGTTAAAATTGTTTTAACATGATCTTTTCTGTTTTTTTAAATTCTGTAATTTATAAGAAACAAATAAAACAGAAATCAGCAGATTAAAATTGTTTTAACATGCTCTTTTCTGTATTTTTAAATTCTGTAATTTATAAGAAACAAATAAAACAGAAATCAGCAGGTTAAAATTGTTTTAACATGCTCTTTTGTGTATTTTTAAATTCTGTAATTTATAAGAAACAAATAAAACAGAAATCAGCAGGTTAAAATTGTTTTAACATGCTCTTTTCTGTTTTTTTAAATTCTGTAATTTATAAGAAACAAATAAAACAGAAATCAGCAGGTTAAAATTGTTTTAACATGATCTTTTCTGTTTTTTTAAATTCTGTAATTTATAAGAAACAAATAAAACAGAAATCAGCAGGTTAAAATTGTTTTAACATGCTCTTTTCTGTATTTTTAAATTCTGTAATTTATAAGAAACAAATAAAACAGAAATCAGCAGGTTAAAATTGTTTTAACATGCTCTTTTCTGTATTTTTAAATTCTGTAATTTATAAGAAACAAATAAAACAGAAATCAGCAGGTTAAAATTGTTTTAACATGATCTTTTCTGTTTTTTTAAATTCTGTAATTTATAAGAAACAAATAAAACAGAAATCAGCAGGTTAAAATTGTTTTAACATGCTCTTTTCTGTTTTTTTAAATTCTGTAATTTATAAGAAACAAATAAAACAGAAATCAGCAGGTTAAAATTGTTTTAACATGATCTTTTCTGTTTTTTTAAATTCTGTAATTTATAAGAAACAAATAAAACAGAAATCAGCAGGTTAAAATTGTTTTAACATGCTCTTTTCTGTTTTTTTAAATTTTGTAATTTATAAGAAACAAATAAAACAGAAATCAGCAGGTTAAAATTGTTTTAACATGCTCTTTTCTGTTTTTTTAAATTCTGTAATTTATAAGAAACAAATAAAACAGAAATCAGCAGATTAAAGTTGTTTTAACATGCTCTTTTCTGTATTTTTAAATTCTGTAATTTATAAGAAACAAATAAAACAGAAATCAGCAGGTTAAAATTGTTTTAACATGCTCTTTTCTGTATTTTTAAATTCTGTAATTTATAAGAAACAAATAAAACAGAAATCAGCAGGTTAAAATTGTTTTAACATGATCTTTTCTGTTTTTTTAAATTCTGTAATTTATAAGAAACAAATAAAACAGAAATCAGCAGGTTAAAATTGTTTTAACATGCTCTTTTCTGTATTTTTAAATTCTGTAATTTATAAGAAACAAATAAAACAGAAATCAGCAGGTTAAAATTGTTTTAACATGATCTTTTCTGTTTTTTTAAATTCTGTAATTTATAAGAAACAAATAAAACAGAAATCAGCAGATTAAAATTGTTTTAACATGCTCTTTTCTGTATTTTTAAATTCTGTAATTTATAAGAAACAAATAAAACAGAAATCAGCAGGTTAAAATTGTTTTAACATGCTCTTTTGTGTATTTTTAAATTCTGTAATTTATAAGAAACAAATAAAACAGAAATCAGCAGGTTAAAATTGTTTTAACATGCTCTTTTCTGTTTTTTTAAATTCTGTAATTTATAAGAAACAAATAAAACAGAAATCAGCAGGTTAAAATTGTTTTAACATGATCTTTTCTGTTTTTTTAAATTCTGTAATTTATAAGAAACAAATAAAACAGAAATCAGCAGGTTAAAATTGTTTTAACATGCTCTTTTCTGTATTTTTAAATTCTGTAATTTATAAGAAACAAATAAAACAGAAATCAGCAGGTTAAAATTGTTTTAACATGCTCTTTTCTGTATTTTTAAATTCTGTAATTTATAAGAAACAAATAAAACAGAAATCAGCAGGTTAAGATTGTTTTAACATGATCTTTTCTGTTTTTTTAAATTCTGTAATTTATAAGAAACAAATAAAACAGAAATCAGCAGGTTAAAATTGTTTTAACATGCTCTTTTCTGTTTTGTTAAATTCTGTAATTTATAAGAAACAAATAAAACAGAAATCAGCAGGTTAAAATTGTTTTAACATGATCTTTTCTGTTTTTTTAAATTCTGTAATTTATAAGAAACAAATAAAACAGAAATCAGCAGGTTAAAATTGTTTTAACATGCTCTTTTCTGTTTTTTTAAATTTTGTAATTTATAAGAAACAAATAAAACAGAAATCAGCAGGTTAAAATTGTTTTAACATGCTCTTTTCTGTTTTTTTAAATTCTGTAATTTATAAGAAACAAATAAAACAGAAATCAGCAGGTTAAAATTGTTTTAACATGCTCTTTTCTGTATTTTTAAATTCTGTAATTTATAAGAAACAAATAAAACAGAAATCAGCAGGTTAAAATTGTTTTAACATGCTCTTTTCTGTATTTTTAAATTCTGTAATTTATAAGAAACAAATAAAACAGAAATCAGCAGGTTAAAATTGTTTTAACATGCTCTTTTCTGTATTTTTAAATTCTGTAATTTATAAGAAACAAATAAAACAGAAATCAGCAGGTTAAAATTGTTTTAACATGATCTTTTCTGTTTTTTTAAATTCTGTAATTTATAAGAAACAAATAAAACAGAAATCAGCAGGTTAAAATTGTTTTAACATGCTCTTTTCTGTTTTTTTAAATTCTGTAATTTATAAGAAACAAATAAAACAGAAATCAGCAGGTTAAAATTGTTTTAACATGATCTTTTCTGTTTTTTTAAATTCTGTAATTTATAAGAAACAAATAAAACAGAAATCAGCAGGTTAAAATTGTTTTAACATGCTCTTTTCTGTATTTTTAAATTCTGTAATTTATAAGAAACAAATAAAACAGAAATCAGCAGGTTAAAATTGTTTTAACATGATCTTTTCTGTTTTTTTAAATTCTGTAATTTATAAGAAACAAATAAAACAGAAATCAGCAGGTTAAAATTGTTTTAACATGCTCTTTTCTGTTTTTTTAAATTCTGTAATTTATAAGAAACAAATAAAACAGAAATCAGCAGATTAAAGTTGTTTTAACATGCTCTTTTCTGTATTTTTAAATTCTGTAATTTATAAGAAACAAATAAAACAGAAATCAGCAGGTTAAAATTGTTTTAACATGCTCTTTTCTGTATTTTTAAATTCTGTAATTTATAAGAAACAAATAAAACAGAAATCAGCAGGTTAAAATTGTTTTAACATGATCTTTTCTGTTTTTTTAAATTCTGTAATTTATAAGAAACAAATAAAACAGAAATCAGCAGGTTAAAATTGTTTTAACATGCTCTTTTCTGTATTTTTAAATTCTGTAATTTATAAGAAACAAATAAAACAGAAATCAGCAGGTTAAAATTGTTTTAACATGCTCTTTTCTGTTTTTTTAAATTCTGTAATTTATAAGAAACAAATAAAACAGAAATCAGCAGGTTAAAATTGTTTTAACATGCTCTTTTCTGTATTTTTAAATTCTGTAATTTATAAGAAACAAATAAAACAGAAATCAGCAGGTTAAAATTGTTTTAACATGCTCTTTTCTGTTTTTTTAAATTTTGTAATTTATAAGAAACAAATAAAACAGAAATCAGCAGGTTAAAATTGTTTTAACATGCTCTTTTCTGTTTTTTTAAATTCTGTAATTTATAAGAAACAAATAAAACAGAAATCAGCAGATTAAAGTTGTTTTAACATGCTCTTTTCTGTATTTTTAAATTCTGTAATTTATAAGAAACAAATAAAACAGAAATCAGCAGGTTAAAATTGTTTTAACATGCTCTTTTCTGTATTTTTAAATTCTGTAATTTATAAGAAACAAATAAAACAGAAATCAGCAGGTTAAAATTGTTTTAACATGATCTTTTCTGTTTTTTTAAATTCTGTAATTTATAAGAAACAAATAAAACAGAAATCAGCAGGTTAAAATTGTTTTAACATGCTCTTTTCTGTATTTTTAAATTCTGTAATTTATAAGAAACAAATAAAACAGAAATCAGCAGGTTAAAATTGTTTTAACATGATCTTTTCTGTTTTTTTAAATTCTGTAATTTATAAGAAACAAATAAAACAGAAATCAGCAGATTAAAATTGTTTTAACATGCTCTTTTCTGTTTTTTTAAATTCTGTAATTTATAAGAAACAAATAAAACAGAAATCAGCAGATTAAAGTTGTTTTAACATGCTCTTTTCTGTATTTTTAAATTCTGTAATTTATAAGAAACAAATAAAACAGAAATCAGCAGGTTAAAATTGTTTTAACATGCTCTTTTCTGTATTTTTAAATTCTGTAATTTATAAGAAACAAATAAAACAGAAATCAGCAGGTTAAAATTGTTTTAACATGATCTTTTCTGTTTTTTTAAATTCTGTAATTTATAAGAAACAAATAAAACAGAAATCAGCAGGTTAAAATTGTTTTAACATGCTCTTTTGTGTATTTTTAAATTCTGTAATTTATAAGAAACAAATAAAACAGAAATCAGCAGGTTAAAATTGTTTTAACATGCTCTTTTCTGTATTTTTAAATTCTGTAATTTATAAGAAACAAAATAACAGAAATCAGCAGGTTAAAATTGTTTTAACATGATCTTTTCTGTTTTTTTAAATTCTGTAATTTATAAGAAACAAATAAAACAGAAATCAGCAGGTTAAAATTGTTTTAACATGCTCTTTTCTGTTTTTTTAAATTTTGTAATTTATAAGAAACAAATAAAACAGAAATCAGCAGGTTAAAATTGTTTTAACATGCTCTTTTCTGTTTTTTTAAATTCTGTAATTTATAAGAAACAAATAAAACAGAAATCAGCAGATTAAAGTTGTTTTAACATGCTCTTTTCTGTATTTTTAAATTCTGTAATTTATAAGAAACAAATAAAACAGAAATCAGCAGGTTAAAGTTGTTTTAACATGCTCTTTTCTGTTTTTTTAAATTCTGTAATTTATAAGAAACAAATAAAACAGAAATCAGCAGGTTAAAATTGTTTTAACATGATCTTTTCTGTTTTTTTAAATTCTGTAATTTATAAGAAACAAATAAAACAGAAATCAGCAGGTTAAAATTGTTTTAACATGCTCTTTTCTGTTTTTTTAAATTTTGTAATTTATAAGAAACAAATAAAACAGAAATCAGCAGGTTAAAATTGTTTTAACATGCTCTTTTCTGTTTTTTTAAATTCTGTAATTTATAAGAAACAAATAAAACAGAAATCAGCAGATTAAAGTTGTTTTAACATGCTCTTTTCTGTATTTTTAAATTCTGTAATTTATAAGAAACAAATAAAACAGAAATCAGCAGATTAAAATTGTTTTAACATGCTCTTTTCTGTTTTTTTAAATTCTGTAATTTATAAGAAACAAATAAAACAGAAATCAGCAGATTAAAGTTGTTTTAACATGCTCTTTTCTGTATTTTTAAATTCTGTAATTTATAAGAAACAAATAAAACAGAAATCAGCAGGTTAAAATTGTTTTAACATGCTCTTTTCTGTATTTTTAAATTCTGTAATTTATAAGAAACAAATAAAACAGAAATCAGCAGGTTAAAATTGTTTTAACATGATCTTTTCTGTTTTTTTAAATTCTGTAATTTATAAGAAACAAATAAAACAGAAATCAGCAGGTTAAAATTGTTTTAACATGATCTTTTCTGTTTTTTTAAATTCTGTAATTTATAAGAAACAAATAAAACAGAAATCAGCAGATTAAAATTGTTTTAACATGCTCTTTTCTGTATTTTTAAATTCTGTAATTTATAAGAAACAAATAAAACAGAAATCAGCAGATTAAAATTGTTTTAACATGCTCTTTTCTGTATTTTTAAATTCTGTAATTTATAAGAAACAAATAAAACAGAAATCAGCAGGTTAAAATTGTTTTAACATGCTCTTTTCTGTATTTTTAAATTCTGTAATTTATAAGAAACAAATAAAACAGAAATCAGCAGATTAAAATTGTTTTAACATGCTCTTTTCTGTATTTTTAAATTCTGTAATTTATAAGAAACAAATAAAACAGAAATCAGCAGGTTAAAATTGTTTTAACATGCTCTTTTCTGTATTTTTAAATTCTGTAATTTATAAGAAACAAATAAAACAGAAATCAGCAGGTTAAAATTGTTTTAACATGCTCTTTTCTGTTTTTTTAAATTCTGTAATTTATAAGAAACAAATAAAACAGAAATCAGCAGGTTAAAATTGTTTTAACATGCTCTTTTCTGTATTTTTAAATTCTGTAATTTATAAGAAACAAATAAAACAGAAATCAGCAGATTAAAATTGTTTTAACATGCTCTTTTCTGTATTTTTAAATTCTGTAATTTATAAGAAACAAATAAAACAGAAATCAGCAGGTTAAAATTGTTTTAACATGCTCTTTTCTGTATTTTTAAATTCTGTAATTTATAAGAAACAAATAAAACAGAAATCAGCAGGTTAAAATTGTTTTAACATGCTCTTTTCTGTATTTTTAAATTCTGTAATTTATAAGAAACAAATAAAACAGAAATCAGCAGGTTAAAATTGTTTTAACATGCTCTTTTCTGTTTTTTTAAATTCTGTAATTTATAAGAAACAAATAAAGCAGAAATCAGCAGATTAAAATTGTTTTAACATGCTCTTTTCTGTTTTTTTAAATTCTGTAATTTATAAGAAACAAATAAAACAGAAATCAGCAGATTAAAATTGTTTTAACATGCCCTTTTCTGTATTTTTAAATTCTGTAATTTATAAGAAACAAATAAAACAGAAATCAGCAGGTTAAAATTGTTTTAACATGCCCTTTTCTGTATTTTTAAATTCTGTAATTTATAAGAAACAAATAAAACAGAAATCAGCAGGTTAAAATTGTTTTAACATGCTCTTTTCTGTATTTTTAAATTCTGTAATTTATAAGAAACAAATAAAACAGAAATCAGCAGGTTAAAATTGTTTTAACATGATCTTTTCTGTTTTTTTTAATTCTGTAATTTATAAGAAACAAATAAAACAGAAATCAGCAGGTTAAAATTGTTTTAACATGCTTTTTTCTGTATTTTTAAATTCTGTAATTTATAAGAAACAAATAAAACAGAAATCAGCAGGTTAAAATTGTTTTAACATGCTCTTTTCTGTATTTTTAAATTCTGTAATTTATAAGAAACAAATAAAACAGAAATCAGCAGGTTAAAATTGTTTTAACATGCTCTTTTCTGTATTTTTAAATTCTGTAATTTATAAGAAACAAATAAAACAGAAATCAGCAGATTAAAATTGTTTTAACATGCTCTTTTCTGTATTTTTAAATTCTGTAATTTATAAGAAACAAATAAAACAGAAATCAGCAGGTTAAAATTGTTTTAACATGCTCTTTTCTGTATTTTTAAATTCTGTAATTTATAAGAAACAAATAAAACAGAAATCAGCAGGTTAAAATTGTTTTAACATGCTCTTTTCTGTTTTTTTAAATTCTGTAATTTATAAGAAACAAATAAAACAGAAATCAGCAGGTTAAAATTGTTTTAACATGCTCTTTTCTGTATTTTTAAATTCTGTAATTTATAAGAAACAAATAAAACAGAAATCAGCAGGTTAAAATTGTTTTAACATGCTCTTTTCTGTTTTTTTAAATTCTGTAATTTATAAGAAACAAATAAAACAGAAATCAGCAGATTAAAATTGTTTTAACATGCCCTTTTCTGTATTTTTAAATTCTGTAATTTATAAGAAACAAATAAAACAGAAATCAGCAGGTTAAAATTGTTTTAACATGCTCTTTTCTGTATTTTTAAATTCTGTAATTTATAAGAAACAAATAAAACAGAAATCAGCAGGTTAAAATTGTTTTAACATGATCTTTTCTGTTTTTTTTAATTCTGTAATTTATAAGAAACAAATAAAACAGAAATCAGCAGGTTAAAATTGTTTTAACATGCTCTTTTCTGTATTTTTAAATTCTGTAATTTATAAGAAACAAATAAAACAGAAATCAGCAGGTTAAAATTGTTTTAACATGATCTTTTCTGTTTTTTTAAATTCTGAAATTTATAAGAAACAAATAAAACAGAAATCAGCAGGTTAAAATTGTTTTAACATGCTCTTTTCTGTATTTTTAAATTCTGTAATTTATAAGAAACAAATAAAACAGAAATCAGCAGATTAAAATTGTTTTAACATGCTTTTTTCTGTATTTTTAAATTCTGTAATTTATAAGAAACAAATAAAACAGAAATCAGCAGGTTAAAATTGTTTTAACATGCTCTTTTCTGTATTTTTAAATTCTGTAATTTATAAGAAACAAATAAAACAGAAATCAGCAGGTTAAAATTGTTTTAACATGATCTTTTCTGTTTTTTTAAATTCTGTAATTTATAAGAAACAAATAAAAAAGAAATCAGCAGATAAAAATTGTTTTAACATGCTCTTTTCTGTATTTTTAAATTTTGTAATTTATAAGAAACAAATAAAACAGAAATCAGCAGGTTAAAATTGTTTTAACATGCTCTTTTCTGTTTTTTTAAATTCTGTAATTTATAAGAAACAAATAAAACAGAAATCAGCAGGTAAAAATTGTTTTAACATGCTCTTTTCTGTATTTTTAAATTCTGTAATTTATAAGAAACAAATAAAACAGAAATCAGCATGTTAAAATTGTTTTAACATGCTCTTTTCTGTTTTTTTAAATTCTGTAATTTATAAGAAACAAATAAAACAGAAATCAGCAGGATAAAATTGTTTTAACATGCTCTTTTCTGTATTTTTAAATTCTGTAATTTATAAGAAACAAATAAAACAGAAATCAGCAGATTAAAATTGTTTTAACATGCTCTTTTCTGTTTTTTTAAATTCTGTAATTTATAAGAAACAAATAAAACAGAAATCAGCAGGTTAAAATTGTTTTAACATGCTCTTTTCTGTTTTTTTAAATTTTGTAATTTATAAGAAACAAATAAAACAGAAATCAGCAGATTAAAATTGTTTTAACATGCTCTTTTCTGTATTTTTAAATTCTGTAATTTATAAGAAACAAATAAAACAGAAATCAGCAGGTTAAAATTGTTTTAACATGCTCTTTTCTGTATTTTTAAATTCTGTAATTTATAAGAAACAAATAAAACAGAAACCAGCAGATTAAAATTGTTTTAACATGCTCTTTTCTGTTTTTTTAAATTCTGTAATTTATAAGAAACAAATAAAACAGAAATCAGCAGGTTAAAATTGTTTTAACATGCTCTTTTCTGTTTTTTTAAATTTTGTAATTTATAAGAAACAAATAAAACAGAAATTAGCTGGTTAAAATTGTTTTAACATGATCTTTTCTGTTTTTTTAAATTCTGTAATTTATAAGAAACAAAAAAAACAGAAATCAGCAGATTAAAATTGTTTTAACATGCTCTTTTCTGTATTTTTAAATTCTGTAATTTATAAGAAACAAATAAAACAGAAATCAGCAGGTTAAAATTGTTTTAACATGCTCTTTTCTGTTTTTTTAAATTTTGTAATTTATAAGAAACAAATAAAACAGAAATCAGCAGATTAAAATTGTTTTAACATGCTCTTTTCTGTATTTTTAAATTCTGTAATTTATAAGAAACAAATAAAACAGAAATCAGCAGGTTAAAATTGTTTTAACATGCTCTTTTCTGTATTTTTAAATTCTGTAATTTATAAGAAACAAATAAAACAGAAATCAGCAGGTTAAAATTGTTTTAACATGCTCTTTTCTGTTTTTTTAAATTCTGTAATTTATAAGAAACAAATAAAACAGAAATCAGCAGGTTAAAATTGTTTTAACATGCTCTTTTCTGTTTTTTTAAATTTTGTAATTTATAAGAAACAAATAAAACAGAAATCAGCAGATTAAAATTGTTTTAACATGCTCTTTTCTGTATTTTTAAATTCTGTAATTTATAAGAAACAAATAAAACAGAAATCAGCAGGTTAAAATTGTTTTAACATGCTCTTTTCTGTATTTTTAAATTCTGTAATTTATAAGAAACAAATAAAACAGAAATCAGCAGGTTAAAATTGTTTTAACATGCTCTTTTCTGTTTTTTTAAATTCTGTAATTTATAAGAAACAAATAAAACAGAAACCAGCAGATTAAAATTGTTTTAACATGCTCTTTTCTGTTTTTTTAAATTCTGTAATTTATAAGAAACAAATAAAACAGAAATTAGCAGGTAAAAATTGTTTTAACATGCTCTTTTCTGTTTTTTTAAATTCTGTAATTTATAAGAAACAAATAAAACAGAAATCAGCAGATTAAAATTGTTTTAACATGCTCTTTTCTGTTTTTTTAAATTCTGTAATTTATAAGAAACAAATAAAACAGAAATCAGCAGGTTAAAATTGTTTTAACATGCTCTTTTCTGTTTTTTTAAATTCTGTAATTTATAAGAAACAAATAAAACAGAAATCAGCAGATTAAAATTGTTTTAACATGCTCTTTTCTGTATTTTTAAATTCTGTAATTTATAAGAAACAAATAAAACAGAAATCAGCAGGTTAAAATTGTTTTAACATGCTCTTTTCTGTATTTTTAAATTCTGTAATTTATAAGAAACAAATAAAACAGAAATCAGCAGGTTAAAATTGTTTTAACATGCTCTTTTCTGTATTTTTAAATTCTGTAATTTATAAGAAACAAATAAAACAGAAATCAGCAGGTTAAAATTGTTTTAACATGCTCTTTTCTGTTTTTTTAAATTCTGTAATTTATAAGAAACAAATAAAACAGAAATCAGCAGGTTAAAATTGTTTTAACATGCTCTTTTCTGTTTTTTTAAATTCTGTAATTTATAAGAAACAAATAAAACAGAAATCAGCAGATTAAAATTGTTTTAACATGCTCTTTTCTGTATTTTTAAATTCTGTAATTTATAAGAAACAAAAAAACAGAAATCAGCAGATTAAAATTGTTTTAACATGCTCTTTTCTGTTTTTTTAAATTCTGTAATTTATAAGAAACAAATAAAACAGAAATCAGCAGATTAAAATTGTTTTAACATGCTCTTTTCTGTTTTTTTAAACTTTGTAATTTATAAGAAACAAATAAAACAGAAATCAGCAGATTAAAATTGTTTTAACATGCTCTTTTCTGTATTTTTAAATTCTGTAATTTATAAGAAACAAATAAAACAGAAATCAGCAGATTAAAATTGTTTTAACATGCTCTTTTCTGTATTTTTAAATTCTGTAATTTATAAGAAACAAATAAAACAGAAATCAGCAGGTTAAAATTGTTTCAACATGCTCTTTTCTGTTTTTTTAAATTTTGTAATTTATAAGAAACAAATAAAACAGAAATTAGCAGGTAAAAATTGTTTTAACATGCTCTTTTCTGTTTTTTTAAATTCTGTAATTTATAAGAAACAAATAAAACAGAAATCAGCAGATTAAAATTGTTTTAACATGCTCTTTTCTGTTTTTTTAAATTCTGTAATTTATAAGAAACAAATAAAACAGAAATCAGCAGGTTAAAATTGTTTTAACATGCTCTTTTCTGTTTTTTTAAATTCTGTAATTTATAAGAAACAAATAAAACAGAAATCAGCAGATTAAAATTGTTTTAACATGCTCTTTTCTGTTTTTTTAAATTCTGTAATTTATAAGAAACAAATAAAACAGAAATCAGCAGATTAAAATTGTTTTAACATGCTCTTTTCTGTTTTTTTAAATTCTGTAATTTATAAGAAACAAATAAAACAGAAATCAGCAGATTAAAATTGTTTTAACATGCTCTTTTCTGTTTTTTTAAATTCTGTAATTTATAAGAAACAAATAAAACAGAAATCAGCAGGTTAAAATTGTTTTAACATGCTCTTTTCTGTTGTTTTAAATTTTGTAATTTATAAGAAACAAATAAAACAGAAATCAGCAGATTAAAATTGTTTTAACATGCTCTTTTCTGTTTTTTTAAATTCTGTTATTTATCAGAAACAAATAAAACAGAAATCAGCAGATTAAAATTGTTTTAACATGCTCTTTTCTGTTTTTTTAAATTCTGTAATTTATAAGAAACAAATAAAACAGAAATCAGCAGGTTAAAATTGTTTTAACATGCTCTTTTCTGTTTTTTTAAATTTTGTAATTTATAAGAAACAAATAAAACAGAAATCAGCAGGTTAAAATTGTTTTAACATGCTCTTTTCTGTATTTTTAAATTCTGTAATTTATAAGAAACAAATAAAACAGAAATCAGCAGATTAAAATTGTTTTAACATGCTCTTTTCTGTTTTTTTAAATTCTGTAATTTATAAGAAACAAATAAAACAGAAATCAGCAGGTTAAAATTGTTTTAACATGCTCTTTTCTGTTTTTTTAAATTTTGTTATTTATAAGAAACAAATAAAACAGAAATCAGCAGATTAAAATTGTTTTAACATGCTCTTTTCTGTTTTTTTAAATTCTGTTATTTATCAGAAACAAATAAAACAGAAATCAGCAGATTAAAATTGTTTTAACATGCTCTTTTCTGTTTTTTTAAATTCTGTAATTTATAAGAAACAAATAAAACAGAAATCAGCAGGTTAAAATTGTTTTAACATGCTCTTTTCTGTTTTTTTAAATTTTGTAATTTATAAGAAACAAATAAAACAGAAATCAGCAGATTAAAATTGTTTTAACATGCTCTTTTCTGTTTTTTCAAATTTTGTAATTTATAAGAAACAAATAAAACAGAAATCAGCAGGTTAAAATTGTTTTAACATGCTCTTTTCTGTTTTTTTAAATTCTGTAATTTATAAGAAACAAATAAAATAGAAATCAGAAGGTTAAAATTGTTTTAACATGCTCTTTTCTGTATTTTTAAATTCTGTAATTTATAAGAAACAAATAAAACAGAAATCAGCAGGTTAAAATTGTTTTAACATGCTCTTTTCTGTTTTTTTAAATTCTGTAATTTATAAGAAACAAATAAAACAGAAATCAGCAAGATAAAATTGTTTTAACATGCTCTTTTCTGTTTTTTTAAATTCTGTAATTTATAAGAAACAAATAAAACAGAAATCAGCAGGTTAAAATTGTATTAACATGCTCTTTTCTGTATTTTTAAATTCTGTAATTTATAAGAAACAAATAAAACAGAAATCAGCAGGTTAAAATTGTTTTAACATGCTCTTTTCTGTTTTTTTAAATTCTGTAATTTATAAGAAACAAATAAAACAGAAATCAGCAGGTTAAAATTGTATTAACATGCTCTTTTCTGTATTTTTAAATTCTGTAATTTATAAGAAACAAATAAAACAGAAATCAGCAGGTTAAAATTGTTTTAACATGCTCTTTTCTGTTTTTTTAAATTCTGTAATTTATAAGAAACAAATAAAACAGAAATCAGCAGGTTAAAATTGTTTTAACATGCTCTTTTCTGTTTTTTTAAATTCTGTAATTTATAAGAAACAAATAAAACAGAAATCAGCAGATTAAAATTGTTTTAACATGCTCTTTTCTGTTTTTTTAAATTCTGTAATTTATAAGAAACAAATAAAACAGAAATCAGCAGGTTAAAATTGTTTTAACATGCTCTTTTCTGTATTTTTAAATTCTGTAATTTATAAGAAACAAATAAAACAGAAATCAGCAAATTAAAATTGTTTTAACATGCTCTTTTCTGTATTTTTAAATTCTGTAATTTATAAGAAACAAATAAAACAGAAATCAGCAGATTAAAATTGTTTTAACATGCTCTTTTCTGTTTTTTTAAATTCTGTAATTTATAAGAAACAAATAAAACAGAAATCAGCAGGTTAAAATTGTTTTAACATGCTCTTTTCTGTTTTTTTAAATTTTGTAATTTATAAGAAACAAATAAAACAGAAATCAGCAGATTAAAATTGTTTTAACATGATCTTTTCTGTTTTTTTAAATTCTGTAATTTATAAGAAACAAATAAAACAGAAATCAGCAGATTAAAATTGTTTTAACATGCTCTTTTCTGTTTTTTTAAATTCTGTAATTTATAAGAAACAAATAAAACAGAAATCAGCAGGTTAAAATTGTTTTAACATGCTCTTTTCTGTATTTTTAAATTCTGTAATTTATAAGAAACAAATAAAACAGAAATCAGCAGATCAAAATTGTTTTAACATGCTCTTTTCTGTATTTTTAAATTCTGTAATTTATAAGAAACAAATAAAACAGAAATCAGCAGATTAAAATTGTTTTAACATGCTCTTTTCTGTTTTTTTAAATTTTGTAATTTATAAGAAACAAATAAAACAGAAATTAGCAGGTAAAAGTTGTTTTAACATGCTCTTTTCTGTTTTTTTAAATTCTGTAATTTATAAGAAACAAATAAAACAGAAATCAGCAGATTAAAATTGTTTTAACATGCTCTTTTCTGTTTTTTTAAATTCTGTAATTTATAAGAAACAAATAAAACAGAAATCAGCAGGTTAAAATTGTTTTAACATGCTCTTTTCTGTTTTTTTAAATTCTGTAATTTATAAGAAACAAATAAAACAGAAATCAGCAGATTAAAATTGTTTTAACATGCTCTTTTCTGTTTTTTTAAATTCTGTAATTTATAAGAAACAAATAAAACAGAAATCAGCAGGTTAAAATTGTTTTAACATGCTCTTTTCTGTATTTTTAAATTCTGTAATTTATAAGAAACAAATAAAACAGAAATCAGCAAATTAAAATTGTTTTAACATGCTCTTTTCTGTATTTTTAAATTCTGTAATTTATAAGAAACAAATAAAACAGAAATCAGCAGATTAAAATTGTTTTAACATGCTCTTTTCTGTTTTTTTAAATTCTGTAATTTATAAGAAACAAATAAAACAGAAATCAGCAGGTTAAAATTGTTTTAACATGCTCTTTTCTGTTTTTTTAAATTTTGTAATTTATAAGAAACAAATAAAACAGAAATCAGCAGATTAAAATTGTTTTAACATGATCTTTTCTGTTTTTTTAAATTCTGTAATTTATAAGAAACAAATAAAACAGAAATCAGCAGATTAAAATTGTTTTAACATGCTCTTTTCTGTTTTTTTAAATTCTGTAATTTATAAGAAACAAATAAAACAGAAATCAGCAGGTTAAAATTGTTTTAACATGCTCTTTTCTGTTGTTTTAAATTTTGTAATTTATAAGAAACAAATAAAACAGAAATCAGCAGATTAAAATTGTTTTAACATGCTCTTTTCTGTTTTTTTAAATTCTGTTATTTATCAGAAACAAATAAAACAGAAATCAGCAGATTAAAATTGTTTTAACATGCTCTTTTCTGTTTTTTTAAATTTTGTAATTTATAAGAAACAAATAAAACAGAAATCAGCAGGTTAAAATTGTTTTAACATGCTCTTTTCTGTTTTTTTAAATTTTGTAATTTATAAGAAACAAATAAAACAGAAATCAGCAGGTTAAAATTGTTTTAACATGCTCTTTTCTGTTTTTTTAAATTTTGTAATTTATAAGAAACAAATAAAACAGAAATCAGCAGATTAAAATTGTTTTAACATGATCTTTTCTGTTTTTTTAAATTCTGTAATTTATAAGAAACAAATAAAACAGAAATCAGCAGATTAAAATTGTTTTAACATGCTCTTTTCTGTTTTTTTAAATTCTGTAATTTATAAGAAACAAATAAAACAGAAATCAGCAGGTTAAAATTGTTTTAACATGCTCTTTTCTGTATTTTTAAATTCCGTAATTTATAAGAAACAAATAAAACAGAAATCAGCAGATTAAAATTGTTTTAACATGCTCTTTTCTGTATTTTTAAATGCTGTAATTTATAAGAAACAAATAAAACAGAAATCAGCAGATTAAAATTGTTTTAACATGCTCTTTTCTGTTTTTTTAAATTCTGTAATTTATAAGAAACAAATAAAACAGAAATCAGCAGGTTAAAATTGTTTTAACATGCTCTTTTCTGTACTTTTAAATTCTGTAATTTATAAGAAACAAATAAAACAGAAATCAGCAGGTTAAAATTGTTTTAACATGCTCTTTTCTGTTTTTTTAAATTTTGTAATTTATAAGAAACAAATAAAACAGAAATCAGCAGATTAAAATTGTTTTAACATGCTCTTTTCTGTTTTTTTAAATTCTGTAATTTATAAGAAACAAATAAAACAGAAATCAGCAGGTTAAAATTGTTTTAACATGCTCTTTTCTGTTTTTTTAAATTTTGTAATTTATAAGAAACAAATAAAACAGAAATCAGCAGATTAAAATTGTTTTAACATGCTCTTTTCTGTTTTTTTAAATTTTGTAATTTATAAGAAACAAATAAAACAGAAATCAGCAGATTAAAATTGTTTTAACATGCTCTTTTCTGTTTTTTTAAATTCTGTAATTTATAAGAAACAAATAAAACAGAAATCAGCAGATTAAAATTGTTTTAACATGCTCTTTTCTGTTTTTTTAAATTTTGTAATTTATAAGAAACAAATAAAACAGAAATCAGCAGGTTAAAATTGTTTTAACATGCTCTTTTCTGTTTTTTTAAATTCTGTAATTTATAAGAAACAAATAAAACAGAAATCAGCAGATTAAAATTGTTTTAACATGCTCTTTTCTGTTTTTTTAAATTCTGTAATTTATAAGAAACAAATAAAACAGAAATCAGCAGGTTAAAATTGTTTTAACATGCTCTTTTCTGTTTTTTTAAATTCTGTAATTTATAAGAAACAAATAAAACAGAAATCAGCAGGTTAAAATTGTTTTAACATGCTCTTTTCTGTTTTTTTAAATTCTGTAATTTATAAGAAACAAATAAAACAGAAATCAGCAGATTAAAATTGTTTTAACATGCTCTTTTCTGTTTTTTTAAATTCTGTAATTTATAAGAAACAAATAAAACAGAAATCAGCAGGTTAAAATTGTTTTAACATGCTCTTTTCTGTATTTTTAAATTCTGTAATTTATAAGAAACAAATAAAACAGAAATCAGCAGGTTAAAATTGTTTTAACATGCTCTTTTCTGTTTTTTTAAATTCTGTAATTTATAAGAAACAAATAAAACAGAAATCAGCAGGTTAAAATTGTTTTAACATGCTCTTTTCTGTATTTTTAAATTCTGTAATTTATAAGAAACAAATAAAACAGAAATCAGCAGGTTAAAATTGTTTTAACATGCTCTTTTCTGTTTTTTTAAATTTTGTAATTTATAAGAAACAAATAAAACAGAAATCAGCAGATTAAAATTGTTTTAACATGCTCTTTTCTGTTTTTTTAAATTCTGTAATTTATAAGAAACAAATAAAACAGAAATCAGCAGGTTAAAATTGTTTTAACATGCTCTTTTCTGTTTTTTTAAATTTTGTAATTTATAAGAAACAAATAAAACAGAAATCAGCAGATTAAAATTGTTTTAACATGCTCTTTTCTGTTTTTTTAAATTCTGTAATTTATAAGAAACAAATTAAACAGAAATCAGCAGGTTAAAATTGTTTTAACATGCTCTTTTCTGTTTTTTTAAATTTTGTAATTTATAAGAAACAAATAAAACAGAAATCAGCAGATTAAAATTGTTTTAACATGCTCTTTTCTGTTTTTTTAAATTCTGTAATTTATAAGAAACAAATAAAACAGAAATCAGCAGGTTAAAATTGTTTTAACATGCTCTTTTCTGTATTTTTAAATTCTGTAATTTATAAGAAACAAATAAAACAGAAATCAGCAGATTAAAATTGTTTTAACATGCTCTTTTCTGTTTTTTTAAATTCTGTAATTTATAAGAAACAAATAAAACAGAAATCAGCAGGTTAAAATTGTTTTAACATGCTCTTTTCTGTATTTTTAAATTCTGTAATTTATAAGAAACAAATAAAACAGAAATCAGCAGGTTAAAATTGTTTTAACATGCTCTTTTCTGTTTTTTTAAATTTTGTAATTTATAAGAAACAAATAAAACAGAAATCAGCAGATTAAAATTGTTTTAACATGCTCTTTTCTGTTTTTTTAAATTCTGTAATTTATAAGAAACAAATAAAACAGAAATCAGCAGGTTAAAATTGTTTTAACATGCTCTTTTCTGTTTTTTTAAATTTTGTAATTTATAAGAAACAAATAAAACAGAAATCAGCAGATTAAAATTGTTTTAACATGCTCTTTTCTGTTTTTTTAAATTCTGTAATTTATAAGAAACAAATAAAACAGAAATCAGCAGGTTAAAATTGTTTTAACATGCTCTTTTCTGTTTTTTTAAATTTTGTAATTTATAAGAAACAAATAAAACAGAAATCAGCAGATTAAAATTGTTTTAACATGCTCTTTTCTGTTTTTTTAAATTCTGTAATTTATAAGAAACAAATAAAACAGAAATCAGCAGATTAAAATTGTTTTAACATGCTCTTTTCTGTTTTTTTAAATTCTGTAATTTATAAGAAACAAATAAAACAGAAATCAGCAGATTAAAATTGTTTTAACATGCTCTTTTCTGTTTTTTTAAATTCTGTAATTTATAAGAAACAAATAAAACAGAAATCAGCAGGTTAAAATTGTTTTAACATGCTCTTTTCTGTTTTTTTAAATTTTGTAATTTATAAGAAACAAATAAAACAGAAATCAGCAGATTAAAATTGTTTTAACATGCTCTTTTCTGTATTTTTAAATTCTGTAATTTATAAGAAACAAATAAAACAGAAATCAGCAGATTAAAATTGTTTTAACATGCTCTTTTCTGTTTTTTTAAATTCTGTAATTTATAAGAAACAAATAAAACAGAAATCAGCAGGTTAAAATTGTTTTAACATGCTCTTTTCTGTTTTTTTAAATTCTGTAATTTATAAGAAACAAATAAAACAGAAATCAGCAGATTAAAATTGTTTTAACATGCTCTTTTCTGTTTTTTTAAATTCTGTAATTTATAAGAAACAAATAAAACAGAAATCAGCAGGTTAAAATTGTTTTAACATGCTCTTTTCTGTTTTTTTAAATTTTGTAATTTATAAGAAACAAATAAAACAGAAATCAGCAGATTAAAATTGTTTTAACATGCTCTTTTCTGTTTTTTTAAATTCTGTAATTTATAAGAAACAAATAAAACAGAAATCAGCAGATTAAAATTGTTTTAACATGCTCTTTTCTGTTTTTTTAAATTCTGTAATTTATAAGAAACAAATAAAACAGAAATCAGCAGATTAAAATTGTTTTAACATGCTCTTTTCTGTTTTTTTAAATTCTGTAATTTATAAGAAACAAATAAAACAGAAATCAGCAGGTTAAAATTGTTTTAACATGCTCTTTTCTGTATTTTTAAATTCTGTAATTTATAAGAAACAAATAAAACAGAAATCAGCAAATTAAAATTGTTTTAACATGCTCTTTTCTGTATTTTTAAATTCTGTAATTTATAAGAAACAAATAAAACAGAAATCAGCAGATTAAAATTGTTTTAACATGCTCTTTTCTGTTTTTTTAAATTCTGTAATTTATAAGAAACAAATAAAACAGAAATCAGCAGGTTAAAATTGTTTTAACATGCTCTTTTCTGTTTTTTTAAATTTTGTAATTTATAAGAAACAAATAAAACAGAAATCAGCAGATTAAAATTGTTTTAACATGCTCTTTTCTGTTTTTTTAAATTTTGTAATTTATAAGAAACAAACAAAACAGAAATCAGCAGATTAAAATTGTTTTAACATGCTCTTTTCTGTTTTTTTAAATTCTGTAATTTATAAGAAACAAATAAAACAGAAATCAGCAGGTTAAAATTGTTTTAACATGCTCTTTTCTGTTTTTTTAAATTTTGTAATTTATAAGAAACAAATAAAACAGAAATCAGCAGATTAAAATTGTTTTAACATGCTCTTTTCTGTTTTTTTAAATTCTGTAATTTATAAGAAACAAATAAAACAGAAATCAGCAGGTTAAAATTGTTTTAACATGCTCTTTTCTGTTTTTTTAAATTTTGTAATTTATAAGAAACAAATAAAACAGAAATCAGCAGATTAAAATTGTTTTAACATGCTCTTTTCTGTTTTTTTAAATTCTGTAATTTATAAGAAACAAATAAAACAGAAATCAGCAGATTAAAATTGTTTTAACATGCTCTTTTCTGTTTTTTTAAATTCTGTAATTTATAAGAAACAAATAAAACAGAAATCAGCAGGTTAAAATTGTTTTAACATGCTCTTTTCTGTTTTTTTAAATTTTGTAATTTATAAGAAACAAATAAAACAGAAATCAGCAGGTTAAAATTGTTTTAACATGCTCTTTTCTGTATTTTTAAATTCTGTAATTTATAAGAAACAAATAAAACAGAAATCAGCAAATTAAAATTGTTTTAACATGCTCTTTTCTGTATTTTTAAATTCTGTAATTTATAAGAAACAAATAAAACAGAAATCAGCAGATTAAAATTGTTTTAACATGCTCTTTTCTGTTTTTTTAAATTCTGTAATTTATAAGAAACAAATAAAACAGAAATCAGCAGGTTAAAATTGTTTTAACATGCTCTTTTCTGTTTTTTTAAATTTTGTAATTTATAAGAAACAATTAAAACAGAAATCAGCAGATTAAAATTGTTTTAACATGATCTTTTCTGTTTTTTTAAATTCTGTAATTTATAAGAAACAAATAAAACAGAAATCAGCAGATTAAAATTGTTTTAACATGCTCTTTTCTGTTTTTTTAAATTCTGTAATTTATAAGAAACAAATAAAACAGAAATCAGCAGGTTAAAATTGTTTTAACATGCTCTTTTCTGTATTTTTAAATTCTGTAATTTATAAGAAACAAATAAAACAGAAATCAGCAGATTAAAATTGTTTTAACATGCTCTTTTCTGTATTTTTAAATTCTGTAATTTATAAGAAACAAATAAAACAGAAATCAGCAGATTAAAATTGTTTTAACATGCTCTTTTCTGTTTTTCTAAATTCTGTAATTTATAAGAAACAAATAAAACAGAAATCAGCAGGTTAAAATTGTTTTAACATGCTCTTTTCTGTTTTTTTAAATTTTGTAATTTATAAGAAACAAATAAAACAGAAATCAGCAGGTTAAAATTGTTTTAACATGCTCTTTTCTGTTTTTTTAAATTTTGTAATTTATAAGAAACAAATAAAACAGAAATCAGCAGATTAAAATTGTTTTAACATGATCTTTTCTGTTTTTTTAAATTCTGTAATTTATAAGAAACAAATAAAACAGAAATCAGCAGATTAAAATTGTTTTAACATGCTCTTTTCTGTTTTTTTAAATTCTGTAATTTATAAGAAACAAATAAAACAGAAATCAGCAGGTTAAAATTGTTTTAACATGCTCTTTTCTGTATTTTTAAATTCTGTAATTTATAAGAAACAAATAAAACAGAAATCAGCAGATTAAAATTGTTTTAACATGCTCTTTTCTGTTTTTTTAAATTCTGTAATTTATAAGAAACAAATAAAACAGAAATCAGCAGATTAAAATTGTTTTAACATGCTCTTTTCTGTATTTTTAAATTCTGTAATTTATAAGAAACAAATAAAACAGAAATCAGCAGGTTAAAATTGTTTTAACATGCTCTTTTCTGTACTTTTAAATTCTGTAATTTATAAGAAACAAATAAAACAGAAATCAGCAGGTTAAAATTGTTTTAACATGCTCTTTTCTGTTTTTTTAAATTTTGTAATTTATAAGAAACAAATAAAACAGAAATCAGCAGATTAAAATTGTTTTAACATGCTCTTTTCTGTTTTTTTAAATTCTGTAATTTATAAGAAACAAATAAAACAGAAATCAGCAGGTTAAAATTGTTTTAACATGCTCTTTTCTGTTTTTTTAAATTTTGTAATTTATAAGAAACAAATAAAACAGAAATCAGCAGATTAAAATTGTTTTAACATGCTCTTTTCTGTTTTTTTAAATTTTGTAATTTATAAGAAACAAATAAAACAGAAATCAGCAGATTAAAATTGTTTTAACATGCTCTTTTCTGTTTTTTTAAATTCTGTAATTTATAAGAAACAAATAAAACAGAAATCAGCAGATTAAAATTGTTTTAACATGCTCTTTTCTGTTTTTTTAAATTTTGTAATTTATAAGAAACAAATAAAACAGAAATCAGCAGGTTAAAATTGTTTTAACATGCTCTTTTCTGTTTTTTTAAATTCTGTAATTTATAAGAAACAAATAAAACAGAAATCAGCAGATTAAAATTGTTTTAACATGCTCTTTTCTGTTTTTTTAAATTCTGTAATTTATAAGAAACAAATAAAACAGAAATCAGCAGGTTAAAATTGTTTTAACATGCTCTTTTCTGTTTTTTTAAATTCTGTAATTTATAAGAAACAAATAAAACAGAAATCAGCAGGTTAAAATTGTTTTAACATGCTCTTTTCTGTTTTTTTAAATTCTGTAATTTATAAGAAACAAATAAAACAGAAATCAGCAGATTAAAATTGTTTTAACATGCTCTTTTCTGTTTTTTTAAATTCTGTAATTTATAAGAAACAAATAAAACAGAAATCAGCAGGTTAAAATTGTTTTAACATGCTCTTTTCTGTATTTTTAAATTCTGTAATTTATAAGAAACAAATAAAACAGAAATCAGCAGGTTAAAATTGTTTTAACATGCTCTTTTCTGTTTTTTTAAATTCTGTAATTTATAAGAAACAAATAAAACAGAAATCAGCAGGTTAAAATTGTTTTAACATGCTCTTTTCTGTATTTTTAAATTCTGTAATTTATAAGAAACAAATAAAACAGAAATCAGCAGGTTAAAATTGTTTTAACATGCTCTTTTCTGTTTTTTTAAATTTTGTAATTTATAAGAAACAAATAAAACAGAAATCAGCAGATTAAAATTGTTTTAACATGCTCTTTTCTGTTTTTTTAAATTCTGTAATTTATAAGAAACAAATAAAACAGAAATCAGCAGGTTAAAATTGTTTTAACATGCTCTTTTCTGTTTTTTTAAATTTTGTAATTTATAAGAAACAAATAAAACAGAAATCAGCAGATTAAAATTGTTTTAACATGCTCTTTTCTGTTTTTTTAAATTTTGTAATTTATAAGAAACAAATAAAACAGAAATCAGCAGATTAAAATTGTTTTAACATGCTCTTTTCTGTTTTTTTAAATTTTGTAATTTATAAGAAACAAATAAAACAGAAATCAGCAGATTAAAATTGTTTTAACATGCTCTTTTCTGTTTTTTTAAATTCTGTAATTTATAAGAAACAAATAAAACAGAAATCAGCAGGTTAAAATTGTTTTAACATGCTCTTTTCTGTATTTTTAAATTCTGTAATTTATAAGAAACAAATAAAACAGAAATCAGCAGGTTAAAATTGTTTTAACATGCTCTTTTCTGTATTTTTAAATTCTGTAATTTATAAGAAACAAATAAAACAGAAATCAGCAGGTTAAAATTGTTTTAACATGCTCTTTTCTGTATTTTTAAATTCTGTAATTTATAAGAAACAAATAAAACAGAAATCAGCAGGTTAAAATTGTTTTAACATGCTCTTTTCTGTATTTTTAAATTCTGTAATTTATAAGAAACAAATAAAACAGAAATCAGCAGGTTAAAATTGTTTTAACATGCTCTTTTCTGTATTTTTAAATTCTGTAATTTATAAGAAACAAATAAAACAGAAATCAGCAGGTTAAAATTGTTTTAACATGCTCTTTTCTGTTTTTTTAAATTTTGTAATTTATAAGAAACAAATAAAACAGAAATCAGCAGATTAAAATTGTTTTAACATGCTCTTTTCTGTTTTTTTAAATTCTGTAATTTATAAGAAACAAATAAAACAGAAATCAGCAGGTTAAAATTGTTTTAACATGCTCTTTTCTGTTTTTTTAAATTCTGTAATTTATAAGAAACAAATAAAACAGAAATCAGCAGGTTAAAATTGTTTTAACATGCTCTTTTCTGTTTTTTTAAATTTTGTAATTTATAAGAAACAAATAAAACAGAAATCAGCAGATTAAAATTGTTTTAACATGCTCTTTTCTGTTTTTTTAAATTTTGTAATTTATAAGAAACAAATAAAACAGAAATCAGCAGATTAAAATTGTTTTAACATGCTCTTTTCTGTTTTTTTAAATTTTGTAATTTATAAGAAACAAATAAAACAGAAATCAGCAGGTTAAAATTGTTTTAACATGCTCTTTTCTGTATTTTTAAATTCTGTAATTTATAAGAAACAAATAAAACAGAAATCAGCAGGTTAAAATTGTTTTAACATGCTCTTTTCTGTTTTTTTAAATTTTGTAATTTATAAGAAACAAATAAAACAGAAATCAGCAGATTAAAATTGTTTTAACATGCTCTTTTCTGTTTTTTTAAATTCTGTAATTTATAAGAAACAAATAAAACAGAAATCAGCAGGTTAAAATTGTTTTAACATGCTCTTTTCTGTTTTTTTAAATTTTGTAATTTATAAGAAACAAATAAAACAGAAATCAGCAGATTAAAATTGTTTTAACATGCTCTTTTCTGTTTTTTTAAATTTTGTAATTTATAAGAAACAAATAAAACAGAAATCAGCAGGTTAAAATTGTTTTAACATGCTCTTTTCTGTATTTTTAAATTCTGTAATTTATAAGAAACAAATAAAACAGAAATCAGCAGGTTAAAATTGTTTTAACATGCTCTTTTCTGTATTTTTAAATTCTGTAATTTATAAGAAACAAATAAAACAGAAATCAGCAGGTTAAAATTGTTTTAACATGCTCTTTTCTGTATTTTTAAATTCTGTAATTTATAAGAAACAAATAAAACAGAAATCAGCAGGTTAAAATTGTTTTAACATGCTCTTTTCTGTATTTTTAAATTCTGTAATTTATAAGAAACAAATAAAACAGAAATCAGCAGGTTAAAATTGTTTTAACATGCTCTTTTCTGTATTTTTAAATTTTGTAATTTATAAGAAACAAATAAAACAGAAATCAGCAGATTAAAATTGTTTTAACATGCTCTTTTCTGTTTTTTTAAATTCTGTAATTTATAAGAAACAAATAAAACAGAAATCAGCAGGTTAAAATTGTTTTAACTTGCTCTTTTCTGTTTTTTTAAATTTTGTAATTTATAAGAAACAAATAAAACAGAAATCAGCAGATTAAAATTGTTTTAACATGCTCTTTTCTGTTTTTTTAAATTTTGTAATTTATAAGAAACAAATAAAACAGAAATCAGCAGGTTAAAATTGTTTTAACATGCTCTTTTCTGTATTTTTAAATTCTGTAATTTATAAGAAACAAATAAAACAGAAATCAGCAGGTTAAAATTGTTTTAACATGCTCTTTTCTGTATTTTTAAATTCTGTAATTTATAAGAAACAAATAAAACAGAAATCAGCAGGTTAAAATTGTTTTAACATGCTCTTTTCTGTATTTTTAAATTCTGTAATTTATAAGAAACAAATAAAACAGAAATCAGCAGGTTAAAATTGTTTTAACATGCTCTTTTCTGTATTTTTAAATTCTGTAATTTATAAGAAACAAATAAAACAGAAATCAGCAGGTTAAAATTGTTTTAACATGCTCTTTTCTGTATTTTTAAATTCTGTAATTTATAAGAAACAAATAAAACAGAAATCAGCAGGTTAAAATTGTTTTAACATGCTCTTTTCTGTTTTTTTAAATTTTGTAATTTATAAGAAACAAATAAAACAGAAATCAGCAGATTAAAATTGTTTTAACATGCTCTTTTCTGTTTTTTTAAATTCTGTAATTTATAAGAAACAAATAAAACAGAAATCAGCAGGTTAAAATTGTTTTAACATGCTCTTTTCTGTTTTTTTAAATTTTGTAATTTATAAGAAACAAATAAAACAGAAATCAGCAGATTAAAATTGTTTTAACATGCTCTTTTCTGTTTTTTTAAATTTTGTAATTTATAAGAAACAAATAAAACAGAAATCAGCAGATTAAAATTGTTTTAACATGCTCTTTTCTGTTTTTTTAAATTCTGTAATTTATAAGAAACAAATAAAACAGAAATCAGCAGGTTAAAATTGTTTTAACATGCTCTTTTCTGTATTTTTAAATTCTGTAATTTATAAGAAACAAATAAAACAGAAATCAACAGGTTAAAATTGTTTTAACATGCTCTTTTCTGTTTTTTTAAATTTTGTAATTTATAAGAAACAAATAAAACAGAAATCAGCAGATTAAAATTGTTTTAACATGCTCTTTTCTGTTTTTTTAAATTCTGTAATTTATAAGAAACAAATAAAACAGAAATCAGCAGGTTAAAATTGTTTTAACATGCTCTTTTCTGTTTTTTTAAATTTTGTAATTTATAAGAAACAAATAAAACAGAAATCAGCAGATTAAAATTGTTTTAACATGCTCTTTTCTGTTTTTTTAAATTTTGTAATTTATAAGAAACAAATAAAACAGAAATCAGCAGGTTAAAATTGTTTTAACATGCTCTTTTCTGTATTTTTAAATTCTGTAATTTATAAGAAACAAATAAAACAGAAATCAGCAGGTTAAAATTGTTTTAACATGCTCTTTTCTGTTTTTTTAAATTTTGTAATTTATAAGAAACAAATAAAACAGAAATCAGCAGATTAAAATTGTTTTAACATGCTCTTTTCTGTTTTTTTAAATTCTGTAATTTATAAGAAACAAATAAAACAGAAATCAGCAGGTTAAAATTGTTTTAACATGCTCTTTTCTGTTTTTTTAAATTTTGTAATTTATAAGAAACAAATAAAACAGAAATCAGCAGATTAAAATTGTTTTAACATGCTCTTTTCTGTTTTTTTAAATTTTGTAATTTATAAGAAACAAATAAAACAGAAATCAGCAGATTAAAATTGTTTTAACATGCTCTTTTCTGTTTTTTTAAATTTTGTAATTTATAAGAAACAAATAAAACAGAAATCAGCAGATTAAAATTGTTTTAACATGCTCTTTTCTGTTTTTTTAAATTCTGTAATTTATAAGAAACAAATAAAACAGAAATCAGCAGGTTAAAATTGTTTTAACATGCTCTTTTCTGTATTTTTAAATTCTGTAATTTATAAGAAACAAATAAAACAGAAATCAGCAGGTTAAAATTGTTTTAACATGCTCTTTTCTGTATTTTTAAATTCTGTAATTTATAAGAAACAAATAAAACAGAAATCAGCAGGTTAAAATTGTTTTAACATGCTCTTTTCTGTATTTTTAAATTCTGTAATTTATAAGAAACAAATAAAACAGAAATCAGCAGGTTAAAATTGTTTTAACATGCTCTTTTCTGTATTTTTAAATTCTGTAATTTATAAGAAACAAATAAAACAGAAATCAGCAGGTTAAAATTGTTTTAACATGCTCTTTTCTGTATTTTTAAATTCTGTAATTTATAAGAAACAAATAAAACAGAAATCAGCAGGTTAAAATTGTTTTAACATGCTCTTTTCTGTTTTTTTAAATTTTGTAATTTATAAGAAACAAATAAAACAGAAATCAGCAGATTAAAATTGTTTTAACATGCTCTTTTCTGTTTTTTTAAATTCTGTAATTTATAAGAAACAAATAAAACAGAAATCAGCAGGTTAAAATTGTTTTAACATGCTCTTTTCTGTTTTTTTAAATTTTGTAATTTATAAGAAACAAATAAAACAGAAATCAGCAGATTAAAATTGTTTTAACATGCTCTTTTCTGTTTTTTTAAATTTTGTAATTTATAAGAAACAAATAAAACAGAAATCAGCAGGTTAAAATTGTTTTAACATGCTCTTCTCTGTATTTTTAAATTCTGTAATTTATAAGAAACAAATAAAACAGAAATCAGCAGATTAAAATTGTTTTAACATGCTCTTTTCTGTTTTTTTAAATTCTGTAATTTATAAGAAACAAATAAAACAGAAATCAGCAGGTTAAAATTGTTTTAACATGCTCTTTTCTGTATTTTTAAATTCTGTAATTTATAAGAAACAAATAAAACAGAAATCAGCAGATTAAAATTGTTTTAACATGCTCTTTTCTGTTTTTTTAAATTCTGTAATTTATAAGAAACAAATAAAACAGAAATCAGCAGGTTAAAATTGTTTTAACATGCTCTTTTCTGTTTTTTTAAATTTTGTAATTTATAAGAAACAAATAAAACAGAAATCAGCAGATTAAAATTGTTTTAACATGCTCTTTTCTGTTTTTTTAAATTTTGTAATTTATAAGAAACAAATAAAACAGAAATCAGCAGATTAAAATTGTTTTAACATGCTCTTTTCTGTTTTTTTAAATTTTGTAATTTATAAGAAACAAATAAAACAGAAATCAGCAGATTAAAATTGTTTTAACATGCTCTTTTCTGTTTTTTTAAATTCTGTAATTTATAAGAAACAAATAAAACAGAAATCAGCAGGTTAAAATTGTTTTAACATGCTCTTTTCTGTTTTTTTAAATTCTGTAATTTATAAGAAACAAATAAAACAGAAATCAGCAGGTTAAAATTGTTTTAACATGCTCTTTTCTGTATTTTTAAATTCTGTAATTTATAAGAAACAAATAAAACAGAAATCAGCAGATTAAAATTGTTTTAACATGCTCTTTTCTGTATTTTTAAATTCTGTAATTTATAAGAAACAAATAAAACAGAAATCAGCAGATTAAAATTGTTTTAACATGCTCTTTTCTGTTTTTTTAAATTCTGTAATTTATAAGAAACAAATAAAACAGAAATCAGCAGGTTAAAATTGTTTTAACATGCTCTTTTCTGTTTTTTTAAATTTTGTAATTTATAAGAAACAAATAAAACAGAAATCAGCAGATTAAAATTGTTTTAACATGCTCTTTTCTGTTTTTTTAAATTCTGTTATTTATCAGAAACAAATAAAACAGAAATCAGCAGATTAAAATTGTTTTAACATGCTCTTTTCTGTTTTTTTAAATTCTGTAATTTATAAGAAACAAATAAAACAGAAATCAGCAGATTAAAATTGTTTTAACATGCTCTTTTCTGTTTTTTTAAATTCTGTAATTTATAAGAAACAAATAAAACAGAAATCAGCAGGTTAAAATTGTTTTAACATGCTCTTTTCTGTTTTTTTAAATTTTGTAATTTATAAGAAACAAATAAAACAGAAATCAGCAGATTAAAATTGTTTTAACATGCTCTTTTCTGTTTTTTTAAATTTTGTAATTTATAAGAAACAAATAAAACAGAAATCAGCAGATTAAAATTGTTTTAACATGCTCTTTTCTGTTTTTTTAAATTTTGTAATTTATAAGAAACAAATAAAACAGAAATCAGCAGATTAAAATTGTTTTAACATGCTCTTTTCTGTTTTTTTAAATTCTGTAATTTATAAGAAACAAATAAAACAGAAATCAGCAGGTTAAAATTGTTTTAACATGCTCTTTTCTGTTTTTTTAAATTCTGTAATTTATAAGAAACAAATAAAACAGAAATCAGCAGGTTAAAATTGTTTTAACATGCTCTTTTCTGTATTTTTAAATTCTGTAATTTATAAGAAACAAATAAAACAGAAATCAGCAGATTAAAATTGTTTTAACATGCTCTTTTCTGTATTTTTAAATTCTGTAATTTATAAGAAACAAATAAAACAGAAATCAGCAGATTAAAATTGTTTTAACATGCTCTTTTCTGTTTTTTTAAATTCTGTAATTTATAAGAAACAAATAAAACAGAAATCAGCAGGTTAAAATTGTTTTAACATGCTCTTTTCTGTTTTTTTAAATTTTGTAATTTATAAGAAACAAATAAAACAGAAATCAGCAGATTAAAATTGTTTTAACATGCTCTTTTCTGTTTTTTTAAATTTTGTAATTTATAAGAAACAAATAAAACAGAAATCAGCAGATTAAAATTGTTTTAACATGCTCTTTTCTGTTTTTTTAAATTCTGTAATTTATAAGAAACAAATAAAACAGAAATCAGCAGGTTAAAATTGTTTTAACATGCTCTTTTCTGTTTTTTTAAATTCTGTAATTTATAAGAAACAAATAAAACAGAAATCAGCAGGTTAAAATTGTTTTAACATGCTCTTTTCTGTATTTTTAAATTCTGTAATTTATAAGAAACAAATAAAACAGAAATCAGCAGATTAAAATTGTTTTAACATGCTCTTTTCTGTATTTTTAAATTCTGTAATTTATAAGAAACAAATAAAACAGAAATCAGCAGATTAAAATTGTTTTAACATGCTCTTTTCTGTTTTTTTAAATTCTGTAATTTATAAGAAACAAATAAAACAGAAATCAGCAGGTTAAAATTGTTTTAACATGCTCTTTTCTGTTTTTTTAAATTTTGTAATTTATAAGAAACAAATAAAACAGAAATCAGCAGATTAAAATTGTTTTAACATGCTCTTTTCTGTTTTTTTAAATTCTGTTATTTATCAGAAACAAATAAAACAGAAATCAGCAGATTAAAATTGTTTTAACATGCTCTTTTCTGTTTTTTTAAATTCTGTAATTTATAAGAAACAAATAAAACAGAAATCAGCAGGTTAAAATTGTTTTAACATGCTCTTTTCTGTTTTTTTAAATTTTGTAATTTATAAGAAACAAATAAAACAGAAATCAGCAGATTAAAATTGTTTTAACATGCTCTTCTCTGTATTTTTAAATTCTGTAATTTATAAGAAACAAATAAAACAGAAATCAGCAGGTTAAAATTGTTTTAACATGCTCTTTTCTGTTTTTTTAAATTCTGTAATTTATAAGAAACAAATAAAACAGAAATCAGCAGGTTAAAATTGTTTTAACATGCTCTTTTCTGTTTTTTTAAATTCTGTAATTTATAAGAAACAAATAAAACAGAAATCAGCAGATTAAAATTGTTTTAACATGCTCTTTTCTGTTTTTTTAAATTTTGTAATTTATAAGAAACAAATAAAACAGAAATTAGCAGGTAAAAATTGTTTTAACATGCTCTTTTCTGTTTTTTTAAATTTTGTAATTTATAAGAAACAAATAAAACAGAAATCAGCAGATTAAAATTGTTTTAACATGCTCTTTTCTGTATTTTTAAATTCTGTAATTTATAAGAAACAAATAAAACAGAAATCAGCAGGTTAAAATTGTTTTAACATGCTCTTTTCTGTTTTTTCAAATTTTGTAATTTATAAGAAACAAATAAAACAGAAATCAGCAGGTTAAAATTGTTTTAACATGCTCTTTTCTGTTTTTTTAAATTCTGTAATTTATAAGAAACAAATAAAACAGAAATCAGCAGGTTAAAATTGTTTTAACATGCTCTTTTCTGTATTTTTAAATTCTGTAATTTATAAGAAACAAATAAAACAGAAATCAGCAGGTTAAAATTGTTTTAACATGCTCTTTTCTGTTTTTTTAAATTCTGTAATTTATAAGAAACAAATAAAACAGAAATCAGCAGGATAAAATTGTTTTAACATGCTCTTTTCTGTTTTTTTAAATTCTGTAATTTATAAGAAACAAATAAAACAGAAATCAGCAGATTAAAATTGTTTTAACATGCTCTTTTCTGTATTTTTAAATTCTGTAATTTATAAGAAACAAATAAAACAGAAATCAGCAGGTTAAAATTGTTTTAACATGCTCTTTTCTGTTTTTTCAAATTTTGTAATTTATAAGAAACAAATAAAACGGAAATCAGCAGGTTAAAATTGTTTTAACATGCTCTTTTCTGTTTTTTTAAATTCTGTAATTTATAAGAAACAAATAAAACAGAAATCAGCAGGTTAAAATTGTTTTAACATGCTCTTTTCTGTATTTTTAAATTCTGTAATTTATAAGAAACAAATAAAACAGAAATCAGGAGGTTAAAATTGTTTTAACATGCTCTTTTCTGTTTTTTTAAATTCTGTAATTTATAAGAAACAAATAAAACAGAAATCAGCAGGATAAAATTGTTTTAACATGCTCTTTTCTGTTTTTTTAAATTCTGTAATTTATAAGAAACAAATAAAACAGAAATCAGCAGATTAAAATTGTTTTAACATGCTCTTTTCTGTTTTTTTAAATTCTGTAATTTATAAGAAAAAAATAAAACAGAAATCAGCAGGTTAAAATTGTTTTAACATGCTCTTTTCTGTTTTTTTAAATTCTGTAATTTATAAGAAACAAATAAAACAGAAATCAGCAGATTAAAATTGTTTTAACATGCTCTTTTCTGTATTTTTAAATTCTGTAATTTATTAGAAACAAATAAAACAGAAATCAGCAGGTTAAAATTGTTTTAACATGCTCTTTTCTGTATTTTTAAATTCTGTAATTTATAAGAAACAAATAAAACAGAAATCAGCAGGTTAAAATTGTTTCAACATGCTCTTTTCTGTTTTTTTAAATTCTGTAATTTATAAGAAACAAATAAAACAGAAACCAGCAGATTAAAATTGTTTTAACATGCTCTTTTCTGTTTTTTTAAATTCTGTAATTTATAAGAAACAAATAAAACAGAAATCAGCAGATTAAAATTGTTTTAACATGCTCTTTTCTGTTTTTTTAAATTTTGTAATTTATAAGAAACAAATAAAACAGAAATTAGCAGGTAAAAATTGTTTTAACATGCTTTTTTCTGTATTTTTAAATTCTGTAATTTATAAGAAACAAATAAAACAGAAATCAGCAGGTTAAAATTGTTTTAACATGATCTTTTCTGTTTTTTTAAATTCTGTAATTTATAAGAAACAAATAAAACAGAAATCAGCAGATTAAAATTGTTTTAACATGCTCTTTTCTGTATTTTTAAATTCTGTAATTTATAAGAAACAAATAAAACAGAAATCAGCAGGTTAAAATTGTTTTAACATGCTCTTTTCTGTATTTTTAAATTCTGTAATTTATAAGAAACAAATAAAACAGAAATCAGCAGGTTAAAATTGTTTTAACATGCTCTTTTCTGTTTTTTTAAATTCTGTAATTTATAAGAAACAAATAAAACAGAAACCAGCAGATTAAAATTGTTTTAACATGCTCTTTTCTGTTTTTTTAAATTTTGTAATTTATAAGAAACAAATAAAACAGAAATCAGCAGGTTAAAATTGTTTTAACATGCTCTTTTCTGTTTTTTCAAATTTTGTAATTTATAAGAAACAAATAAAACAGAAATCAGCAGGTTAAAATTGTTTTAACATGCTCTTTTCTGTTTTTTTAAATTCTGTAATTTATAAGAAACAAATAAAACAGAAATCAGCAGGTTAAAATTGTTTTAACATGGTCTTTTCTGTATTTTTAAATTCTGTAATTTATAAGAAACAAATAAAACAGAAATCGGCAGGTTAAAATTGCTTTAACATGCTCTTTTCTGTTTTTTTAAATTCTGTAATTTATAAGAAACAAATAAAACAGAAATCAGCAGGATAAAATTGTTTTAACATGCTCTTTTCTGTTTTTTTAAATTCTGTAATTTATAAGAAACAAATAAAACAGAAATCAGCAGATTAAAATTGTTTTAACATGCTCTTTTCTGTATTTTTAAATTCTGTAATTTATAAGAAACAAATAAAACAGAAATCAGCAGGTAAAATTTTTTTAACATGCTCTTTTCTGTTTTTTCAAATTTTGTAATTTATAAGAAACAAATAAAACAGAAATCAGCAGGTTAAAATTGTTTTAACATGCTCTTTTCTGTTTTTTTAAATTCTGTAATTTATAAGAAACAAATAAAACAGAAATCAGCAGGTTAAAATTGTTTTAACATGCTCTTTTCTGTATTTTTAAATTCTGTAATTTATAAGAAACAAATAAAACAGAAATCAGCAGGTTAAAATTGTTTTAACATGCTCTTTTCTGTTTTTTTAAATTCTGTAATTTATAAGAAACAAATAAAACAGAAATCAGCAGGATAAAATTGTTTTAACATGCTCTTTTCTGTTTTTTTAAATTCTGTAATTTATAAGAAACAAATAAAACAGAAATCAGCAGATTAAAATTGTTTTAACATGCTCTTTTCTGTTTTTTTAAATTCTGTAATTTATAAGAAACAAATAAAACAGAAATCAGCAGGTTAAAATTGTTTTAACATGCTCTTTTCTGTTTTTTTAAATTTTGTAATTTATAAGAAACAAATAAAACAGAAATCAGCAGATTAAAATTGTTTTAACATGCTCTTTTCTGTATTTTTAAATTCTGTAATTTATAAGAAACAAATAAAACAGAAATCAGCAGGTTAAAATTGTTTTAACATGCTCTTTTCTGTTTTTTTAAATTCTGTAATTTATAAGAAACAAATAAAACAGAAATCAGCAGATTAAAATTGTTTTAACATGCTCTTTTCTGTTTTTTTAAATTTTGTAATTTATAAGAAACAAATAAAATTGAAATCAGCAGATTAAAATTGTTTAAACATGCTCTTTTCTGTTTTTTTAAATTCTGTAATTTATAAGAAACAAATAAAACAGAAATCAGCAGATTAAAATTGTTTTAACATGCTCTTTTCTGTATTTTTAAATTCTGTAATTTATAAGAAACAAATAAAACAGAAATCAGCAGGTTAAAATTGTTTTAACATGCTCTTTTCTGTTTTTTTAAATCTTGTAATTTATAAGAAACAAATAAAACAGAAATCAGCAGGTTAAAATTGTTTTAACATGCTCTTTTCTGTTTTTTTAAATTCTGTAATTTATAAGAAACAAATAAAACAGAAATCAGCAGGTTAAAATTGTTTTAACATGCTCTTTTCTGTTTTTTTAAATTCTGTAATTTATAAGAAACAAATAAAACAGAAATCAGCAGGTTAAAATTGTTTTAACATGCTCTTTTCTGTTTTTTTAAATTTTGTAATTTATAAGAAACAAATAAAACAGAAATCAGCAGATTAAAATTGTTTTAACATGCTCTATTCTGTATTTTTAAATTCTGTAATTTATAAGAAACAAATAAAACAGAAATCAGCAGGTTAAAATTGTTTTAACATGCTCTTTTCTGTTTTTTTAAATTTTGTAATTTATAAGAAACAAATAAAACAGAATACAGCAGATTAAAATTGTTTTAACATGCTCTTTTCTGTATTTTTAAATTCTGTAATTTATAAGAAACAAATAAAACAGAAATCAGCAGGTTAAAATTGTTTTAACATGCTCTTTTCTGTTTTTTTAAATTTTGTAATTTATAAGAAACAAATAAAACAGAAATCAGCAGGTTAAAATTGTTTTAACATGCTCTTTTCTGTTTTTTTAAATTCTGTAATTTATAAGAAACAAATAAAACAGAAATCAGCAGATTAAAATTGTTTTAACATGCTCTTTTCTGTATTTTTAAATTCTGTAATTTATAAGAAACAAATAAAACAGAAATCAGCAGATTAAAATTGTTTTAACATGCTCTTTTCTGTTTTTTTAAATTCTGTAATTTATAAGAAACAAATAAAACAGAAATCAGCAGGTTAAAATTGTTTTAACATGCTCTTTTCTGTTTTTTTAAATTTTGTAATTTATAAGAAACAAATAAAACAGAAATCAGCAGGTTAAAATTGTTTTAACATGCTCTTTTCTGTTTTTTTAAATTCTGTAATTTATAAGAAACAAATAAAACAGAAATCAGCAGGATAAAATTGTTTTAACATGCTCTTTTCTGTTTTTTTAAATTCTGTAATTTATAAGAAACAAATAAAACAGAAATCAGCAGATTAAAATTGTTTTAACATGCTCTTTTCTGTTTTTTTAAATTCTGTAATTTATAAGAAACAAATAAAACAGAAATCAGCAGGTTAAAATTGTTTTAACATGCTCTTTTCTGTTTTTTTAAATTTTGTAATTTATAAGAAACAAATAAAACAGAAATCAGCAGATTAAAATTGTTTTAACATGCTCTTTTCTGTTTTTTTAAATTCTGTTATTTATCAGAAACAAATAAAACAGAAATCAGCAGATTAAAATTGTTTTAACATGCTCTTTTCTGTTTTTCTAAATTCTGTTATTTATCAGAAACAAATAAAACAGAAATCAGCAGGTTAAAATTGTTTTAACATGCTCTTTTCTGTTTTTTCAAATTTTGTAATTTATAAGAAACAAATAAAACAGAAATCAGCAGGTTAAAATTGTTTTAACATGCTCTTTTCTGTTTTTTTAAATTTTGTAATTTATAAGAAACAAATAAAACAGAAATCAGCAGATTAAAATTGTTTTAACATGCTCTTTTCTGTTTTTTTAAATTCTGTAATTTATAAGAAACAAATAAAACAGAAATCAGCAGGTTAAAATTGTTTTAACATGCTCTTTTCTGTTTTTTTAAATTTTGAAATTTATAAGAAACAAATAAAACAGAAATCAGCAGATTAAAATTGTTTTAACATGCTCTTTTCTGTTTTTTTAAATTCTGTAATTTATAAGAAACAAATAAAACAGAAATCAGCAGATTAAAATTGTTTTAACATGCTCTTTTCTGTATTTTTAAATTCTGTAATTTATAAGAAACAAATAAAACAGAAATCAGCAGGTTAAAATTGTTTTAACATGCTCTTTTCTGTTTTTTTAAATTCTGTAATTTATAAGAAACAAATAAAACAGAAATCAGCAGATTAAAATTGTTTTAACATGCTCTTTTCTGTATTTTTAAATTCTGTAATTTATAAGAAACAAATAAAACAGAAATCAGCAGATTAAAATTGTTTTAACATGCTCTTTTCTGTTTTTTTAAATTCTGTAATTTATAAGAAACAAATAAAACAGAAATCAGCAGGTTAAAATTGTTTTAACATGCTCTTTTCTGTTTTTTTAAATTTTGTAATTTATAAGAAACAAATAAAACAGAAATCAGCAGGTTAAAATTGTTTTAACATGCTCTTTTCTGTTTTTTTAAATTCTGTAATTTATAAGAAACAAATAAAACAGAAATCAGCAGGATAAAATTGTTTTAACATGCTCTTTTCTGTTTTTTTAAATTCTGTAATTTATAAGAAACAAATAAAACAGAAATCAGCAGATTAAAATTGTTTTAACATGCTCTTTTCTGTTTTTTTAAATTCTGTAATTTATAAGAAACAAATAAAACAGAAATCAGCAGGTTAAAATTGTTTTAACATGCTCTTTTCTGTTTTTTTAAATTTTGTAATTTATAAGAAACAAATAAAACAGAAATCAGCAGATTAAAATTGTTTTAACATGCTCTTTTCTGTTTTTTTAAATTCTGTTATTTATCAGAAACAAATAAAACAGAAATCAGCAGATTAAAATTGTTTTAACATGCTCTTTTCTGTTTTTCTAAATTCTGTTATTTATCAGAAACAAATAAAACAGAAATCAGCAGGTTAAAATTGTTTTAACATGCTCTTTTCTGTTTTTTCAAATTTTGTAATTTATAAGAAACAAATAAAACAGAAATCAGCAGGTTAAAATTGTTTTAACATGCTCTTTTCTGTTTTTTTAAATTTTGTAATTTATAAGAAACAAATAAAACAGAAATCAGCAGATTAAAATTGTTTTAACATGCTCTTTTCTGTATTTTTAAATTCTGTAATTTATAAGAAACAAATAAAACAGAAATCAGCAGGTTAAAATTGTTTTAACATGCTCTTTTCTGTTTTTTTAAATTTTGTAATTTATAAGAAACAAATAAAACAGAAATCAGCAGATTAAAATTGTTTTAACATGCTCTTTTCTGTATTTTTAAATTCTGTAATTTATAAGAAACAAATAAAACAGAAATCAGCAGATTAAAATTGTTTTAACATGCTCTTTTCTGTTTTTTTAAATTCTGTAATTTATAAGAAACAAATAAAACAGAAATCAGCAGGTTAAAATTGTTTTAACATGCTCTTTTCTGTTTTTTTAAATTTTGTAATTTATAAGAAACAAATAAAACAGAAATCAGCAGGTTAAAATTGTTTTAACATGCTCTTTTCTGTTTTTTTAAATTCTGTAATTTATAAGAAACAAATAAAACAGAAATCAGCAGGATAAAATTGTTTTAACATGCTCTTTTCTGTTTTTTTAAATTCTGTAATTTATAAGAAACAAATAAAACAGAAATCAGCAGATTAAAATTGTTTTAACATGCTCTTTTCTGTTTTTTTAAATTCTGTAATTTATAAGAAACAAATAAAACAGAAATCAGCAGGTTAAAATTGTTTTAACATGCTCTTTTCTGTTTTTTTAAATTTTGTAATTTATAAGAAACAAATAAAACAGAAATCAGCAGATTAAAATTGTTTTAACATGCTCTTTTCTGTTTTTTTAAATTCTGTTATTTATCAGAAACAAATAAAACAGAAATCAGCAGATTAAAATTGTTTTAACATGCTCTTTTCTGTTTTTCTAAATTCTGTTATTTATCAGAAACAAATAAAACAGAAATCAGCAGGTTAAAATTGTTTTAACATGCTCTTTTCTGTTTTTTCAAATTTTGTAATTTATAAGAAACAAATAAAACAGAAATCAGCAGGTTAAAATTGTTTTAACATGCTCTTTTCTGTTTTTTTAAATTTTGTAATTTATAAGAAACAAATAAAACAGAAATCAGCAGATTAAAATTGTTTTAACATGCTCTTTTCTGTTTTTTTAAATTCTGTAATTTATAAGAAACAAATAAAACAGAAATCAGCAGGTTAAAATTGTTTTAACATGCTCTTTTCTGTTTTTTTAAATTTTGAAATTTATAAGAAACAAATAAAACAGAAATCAGCAGATTAAAATTGTTTTAACATGCTCTTTTCTGTTTTTTTAAATTCTGTAATTTATAAGAAACAAATAAAACAGAAATCAGCAGATTAAAATTGTTTTAACATGCTCTTTTCTGTATTTTTAAATTCTGTAATTTATAAGAAACAAATAAAACAGAAATCAGCAGGTTAAAATTGTTTTAACATGCTCTTTTCTGTTTTTTTAAATTTTGTAATTTATAAGAAACAAATAAAACAGAAATCAGCAGGTTAAAATTGTTTTAACATGCTCTTTTCTGTTTTTTTAAATTTTGTAATTTATAAGAAACAAATAAAACAGAAATCAGCAGATTTAAATTGTTTTAACATGCTCTTTTCTGTTTTTTTAAATTCTGTAATTTATAAGAAACAAATAAAACAGAAATCAGCAGGTTAAAATTGTTTTAACATGCTCTTTTCTGTTTTTTTAAATTTTGTAATTTATAAGAAACAAAAAAAAAAGAAATCAGCAGATTAAAATTGTTTTAACATGCTCTTTTCTGTATTTTTAAATTCTGTAATTTATAAGAAACAAATAAAACAGAAATCAGCAGGTTAAAATTGTTTTAACATGCTCTTTTCTGTTTTTTTAAATTCTGTAATTTATAAGAAACAAATAAAACAGAAATCAGCAGGTTAAAATTGTTTTAACATGCTCTTTTCTGTTTTTTTAAATTCTGTAATTTATAAGAAACAAATAAAACAGAAATCAGCAGATTAAAATTGTTTTAACATGCTCTTTTCTTTTTTTTTAAATTCTGTAATTTATAAGAAACAAATAAAACAGAAATCAGCAGGTTAAAATTGTTTTAACATGCTCTTTTCTGTTTTTTTAAATTTTGTAATTTATAAGAAACAAATAAAACAGAAATCAGCAGATTAAAATTGTTTTAACATGCTCTTTTCTGTTTTTTTAAATTTTGTAATTTATAAGAAACAAAAAAAAAAGAAATCAGCAGATTAAAATTGTTTTAACATGCTCTTTTCTGTATTTTTAAATTCTGTAATTTATAAGAAACAAATAAAACAGAAATCAGCAGGTTAAAATTGTTTTAACATGCTCTTTTCTGTTTTTTTAAATTCTGTAATTTATAAGAAACAAATAAAACAGAAATCAGCAGGTTAAAATTGTTTTAACATGCTCTTTTCTGTTTTTTTAAATTCTGTAATTTATAAGAAACAAATAAAACAGAAATCAGCAGATTAAAATTGTTTTAACATGCTCTTTTCTTTTTTTTTAAATTCTGTAATTTATAAGAAACAAATAAAACAGAAATCAGCAGGTTAAAATTGTTTTAACATGCTCTTTTCTGTTTTTTTAAATTTTGTAATTTATAAGAAACAAATAAAACAGAAATCAGCAGATTAAAATTGTTTTAACATGCTCTTTTCTGTTTTTTTAAATTCTGTAATTTATAAGAAACAAATAAAACAGAAATCAGCAGATTAAAATTGTTTTAACATGCTCTTTTCTGTTTTTTTAAATTCTGTAATTTATAAGAAACAAATAAAACAGAAATCAGCAGGTTAAAATTGTTTTAACATGCTCTTTTCTGTTTTTTTAAATTTTGTAATTTATAAGAAACAAATAAAACAGAAATCAGCAGATTAAAATTGTTTTAACATGCTCTTTTCTGTATTTTTAAATTCTGTAATTTATAAGAAACAAATAAAACAGAAATCAGCAGGTTAAAATTGTTTTAACATGCTCTTTTTTGTTTTTTTAAATTCTGTAATTTATAAGAAACAAATAAAACAGAAATCAGCAGATTAAAATTGTTTTAACATGCTCTTTTCTGTTTTTTTAAATTTTGTAATTTATAAGAAACAAATAAAACAGAAATCAGCAGATTAAAATTGTTTTAACATGCTCTTTTCTGTTTTTTTAAATTTTGTAATTTATAAGAAACAAATAAAACAGAAATCAGCAGATTAAAATTGTTTTAACATGCTCTTTTCTGTTTTTTTAAATTCTGTAATTTATAAGAAACAAATAAAACAGAAATCAGCAGATTAAAATTGTTTTAACATGCTCTTTTCTGTATTTTTAAATTCTGTAATTTATAAGAAACAAATAAAACAGAAATCAGCAGGTTAAAATTGTTTTAACATGCTCTTTTCTGTTTTTTTAAATTTTGTAATTTATAAGAAACAAATAAAACAGAAATCAGCAGGTTAAAATTGTTTTAACATGCTCTTTTCTGTTTTTTTAAATTTTGTAATTTATAAGAAACAAATAAAACAGAAATCAGCAGATTAAAATTGTTTTAACATGCTCTTTTCTGTTTTTTTAAATTTTGTAATTTATAAGAAACAAATAAAACAGAAATCAGCAGATTAAAATTGTTTTAACATGCTCTTTTCTGTTTTTTTAAATTTTGTAATTTATAAGAAACAAATAAAACAGAAATCAGCAGATTAAAATTGTTTTAACATGCTCTTTTCTGTTTTTTTAAATTCTGTAATTTATAAGAAACAAATAAAACAGAAATCAGCAGATTAAAATTGTTTTAACATGCTCTTTTCTTTTTTTTTAAATTCTGTAATTTATAAGAAACAAATAAAACAGAAATCAGCAGGTTAAAATTGTTTTAACATGCTCTTTTCTGTTTTTTTAAATTTTGTAATTTATAAGAAACAAATAAAACAGAAATCAGCAGATTAAAATTGTTTTAACATGCTCTTTTCTGTTTTTTTAAATTCTGTAATTTATAAGAAACAAATAAAACAGAAATCAGCAGATTAAAATTGTTTTAACATGCTCTTTTCTGTTTTTTTAAATTCTGTAATTTATAAGAAACAAATAAAACAGAAATCAGCAGGTTAAAATTGTTTTAACATGCTCTTTTCTGTTTTTTTAAATTTTGTAATTTATAAGAAACAAATAAAACAGAAATCAGCAGATTAAAATTGTTTTAACATGCTCTTTTCTGTATTTTTAAATTCTGTAATTTATAAGAAACAAATAAAACAGAAATCAGCAGGTTAAAATTGTTTTAACATGCTCTTTTCTGTTTTTTTAAATTCTGTAATTTATAAGAAACAAATAAAACAGAAATCAGCAGATTAAAATTGTTTTAACATGCTCTTTTCTGTTTTTTTAAATTCTGTAATTTATAAGAAACAAATAAAACAGAAATCAGCAGGTTAAAATTGTTTTAACATGCTCTTTTCTGTTTTTTTAAATTCTGTAATTTATAAGAAACAAATAAAACAGAAATCAGCAGATTAAAATTGTTTTAACATGCTCTTTTCTTTTTTTTTAAATTCTGTAATTTATAAGAAACAAATAAAACAGAAATCAGCAGGTTAAAATTGTTTTAACATGCTCTTTTCTGTTTTTTTAAATTTTGTAATTTATAAGAAACAAATAAAACAGAAATCAGCAGATTAAAATTGTTTTAACATGCTCTTTTCTGTTTTTTTAAATTCTGTAATTTATAAGAAACAAATAAAACAGAAATCAGCAGATTAAAATTGTTTTAACATGCTCTTTTCTGTTTTTTTAAATTCTGTAATTTATAAGAAACAAATAAAACAGAAATCAGCAGGTTAAAATTGTTTTAACATGCTCTTTTCTGTTTTTTTAAATTTTGTAATTTATAAGAAACAAATAAAACAGAAATCAGCAGATTAAAATTGTTTTAACATGCTCTTTTCTGTATTTTTAAATTCTGTAATTTATAAGAAACAAATAAAACAGAAATCAGCAGGTTAAAATTGTTTTAACATGCTCTTTTTTGTTTTTTTAAATTCTGTAATTTATAAGAAACAAATAAAACAGAAATCAGCAGATTAAAATTGTTTTAACATGCTCTTTTCTGTTTTTTTAAATTTTGTAATTTATAAGAAACAAATAAAACAGAAATCAGCAGATTAAAATTGTTTTAACATGCTCTTTTCTGTTTTTTTAAATTTTGTAATTTATAAGAAACAAATAAAACAGAAATCAGCAGATTAAAATTGTTTTAACATGCTCTTTTCTGTTTTTTTAAATTCTGTAATTTATAAGAAACAAATAAAACAGAAATCAGCAGATTAAAATTGTTTTAACATGCTCTTTTCTGTTTTTTTAAATTTTGTAATTTATAAGAAACAAATAAAACAGAAATCAGCAGATTAAAATTGTTTTAACATGCTCTTTTCTGTATTTTTAAATTCTGTAATTTATAAGAAACAAATAAAACAGAAATCAGCAGGTTAAAATTGTTTTAACATGCTCTTTTCTGTTTTTTTAAATTTTGTAATTTATAAGAAACAAATAAAACAGAAATCAGCAGGTTAAAATTGTTTTAACATGCTCTTTTCTGTTTTTTTAAATTTTGTAATTTATAAGAAACAAATAAAACAGAAATCAGCAGATTAAAATTGTTTTAACATGCTCTTTTCTGTTTTTTTAAATTTTGTAATTTATAAGAAACAAATAAAACAGAAATCAGCAGATTAAAATTGTTTTAACATGCTCTTTTCTGTTTTTTTAAATTTTGTAATTTATAAGAAACAAATAAAACAGAAATCAGCAGATTAAAATTGTTTTAACATGCTCTTTTCTGTATTTTTAAATTCTGTAATTTATAAGAAACAAATAAAACAGAAATCAGCAGGCTAAAATTGTTTTAACATGCTCTTTTCTGTTTTTTTAAATTTTGTAATTTATAAGAAACAAATAAAACAGAAATCAGCAGATTAAAATTGTTTTAACATGCTCTTTTCTGTTTTTTTAAATTTTGTAATTTATAAGAAACAAATAAAACAGAAATCAGCAGATTAAAATTGTTTTAACATGCTCTTTTCTGTTTTTTTAAATTCTGTAATTTATAAGAAACAAATAAAACAGAAATCAGCAGATTAAAATTGTTTTAACATGCTCTTTTCTGTTTTTTTAAATTTTGTAATTTATAAGAAACAAATAAAACAGAAATCAGCAGGTTAAAATTGTTTTAACATGCTCTTTTCTGTTTTTTTAAATTTTGTAATTTATAAGAAACAAATAAAACAGAAATCAGCAGATTAAAATTGTTTTAACATGCTCTTTTCTGTATTTTTAAATTCTGTAATTTATAAGAAACAAATAAAACAGAAATCAGCAGGTTAAAATTGTTTTAACATGCTCTTTTCTGTTTTTTTAAATTTTGTAATTTATAAGAAACAAATAAAACAGAAATCAGCAGGTTAAAATTGTTTTAACATGCTCTTTTCTGTTTTTTTAAATTTTGTAATTTATAAGAAACAAATAAAACAGAAATCAGCAGATTAAAATTGTTTTAACATGCTCTTTTCTGTTTTTTTAAATTTTGTAATTTATAAGAAACAAATAAAACAGAAATCAGCAGATTAAAATTGTTTTAACATGCTCTTTTCTGTTTTTTTAAATTTTGTAATTTATAAGAAACAAATAAAACAGAAATCAGCAGATTAAAATTGTTTTAACATGCTCTTTTCTGTTTTTTTAAATTCTGTAATTTATAAGAAACAAATAAAACAGAAATCAGCAGATTAAAATTGTTTTAACATGCTCTTTTCTGTTTTTTTAAATTTTGTAATTTATAAGAAACAAATAAAACAGAAATCAGCAGATTAAAATTGTTTTAACATGCTCTTTTCTGTTTTTTTAAATTTTGTAATTTATAAGAAACAAATAAAACAGAAATCAGCAGATTAAAATTGTTTTAACATGCTCTTTTCTGTTTTTTTAAATTCTGTAATTTATAAGAAACAAATAAAACAGAAATCAGCAGGTTAAAATTGTTTTAACATGCTCTTTTCTGTTTTTTTAAATTTTGTAATTTATAAGAAACAAATAAAACAGAAATCAGCAGGTTAAAATTGTTTTAACATGCTCTTTTCTGTTTTTTTAAATTTTGTAATTTATAAGAAACAAATAAAACAGAAATCAGCAGATTAAAATTGTTTTAACATGCTCTTTTCTGTTTTTTTAAATTCTGTAATTTATAAGAAACAAATAAAACAGAAATCAGCAGGTTAAAATTGTTTTAACATGCTCTTTTCTGTTTTTTTAAATTTTGTAATTTATAAGAAACAAATAAAACAGAAATCAGCAGATTAAAATTGTTTTAACATGCTCTTTTCTGTATTTTTAAATTCTGTAATTTATAAGAAACAAATAAAACAGAAATCAGCAGATTAAAATTGTTTTAACATGCTCTTTTCTGTTTTTTTAAATTCTGTAATTTATAAGAAAAAAATAAAACAGAAATCAGCAGGTTAAAATTGTTTTAACATGCTCTTTTCTGTTTTTTTAAATTTTGTAATTTATAAGAAACAAATAAAACAGAAATCAGCAGATTAAAATTGTTTTAACATGCTCTTTTCTGTTTTTTTAAATTCTGTAATTTATAAGAAACAAATAAAACAGAAATCAGCAGATTAAAATTGTTTTAACATGCTCTTTTCTGTTTTTTTAAATTCTGTAATTTATAAGAAACAAATAAAACAGAAATCAGCAGGTTAAAATTGTTTTAACATGCTCTTTTCTGTTTTTTTAAATTTTGTAATTTATAAGAAACAAATAAAACAGAAATCAGCAGATTAAAATTGTTTTAACATGCTCTTTTCTGTTTTTTTAAATTCTGTAATTTATAAGAAACAAATAAAACAGAAATCAGCAGGTTAAAATTGTTTTAACATGCTCTTTTCTGTTTTTTTAAATTTTGTAATTTATAAGAAACAAATAAAACAGAAATCAGCAGATTAAAATTGTTTTAACATGCTCTTTTCTGTATTTTTAAATTCTGTAATTTATAAGAAACAAATAAAACAGAAATCAGCAGATTAAAATTGTTTTAACATGCTCTTTTCTGTTTTTTTAAATTCTGTAATTTATAAGAAACAAATAAAACAGAAATCAGCAGGTTAAAATTGTTTTAACATGCTCTTTTCTGTTTTTTTAAATTTTGTAATTTATAAGAAACAAATAAAACAGAAATAAGCAGATTAAAATTGTTTTAACATGCTCTTTTCTGTATTTTTAAATTCTGTAATTTATAAGAAACAAATAAAACAGAAATCAGCAGATTAAAATTGTTTTAACATGCTCTTTTCTGTTTTTTTAAATTCTGTAATTTATAAGAAACAAATAAAACAGAAATCAGCAGATTAAAATTGTTTTAACATGCTCTTTTCTGTTTTTTTAAATTCTGTAATTTATAAGAAACAAATAAAACAGAAATCAGCAGGTTAAAATTGTTTTAACATGCTCTTTTCTGTTTTTTTAAATTCTGTAATTTATAAGAAACAAATAAAACAGAAATCAGCAGATTAAAATTGTTTTAACATGCTCTTTTCTGTTTTTTTAAATTCTGTAATTTATAAGAAACAAATAAAACAGAAATCAGCAGGTTAAAATTGTTTTAACATGCTCTTTTCTGTTTTTTTAAATTTTGTAATTTATAAGAAACAAATAAAACAGAAATCAGCAGATTAAAATTGTTTTAACATGCTCTTTTCTGTTTTTTTAAATTCTGTAATTTATAAGAAACAAATAAAACAGAAATCAGCAGGTTAAAATTGTTTTAACATGCTCTTTTCTGTTTTTTTAAATTTTGTAATTTATAAGAAACAAATAAAACAGAAATCAGCAGATTAAAATTGTTTTAACATGCTCTTTTCTGTATTTTTAAATTCTGTAATTTATAAGAAACAAATAAAACAGAAATCAGCAGGTTAAAATTGTTTTAACATGCTCTTTTCTGTTTTTTTAAATTCTGTAATTTATAAGAAACAAATAAAACAGAAATCAGCAGATTAAAATTGTTTTAACATGCTCTTTTCTGTTTTTTTAAATTCTGTAATTTATAAGAAACAAATAAAACAGAAATCAGCAGGTTAAAATTGTTTTAACATGCTCTTTTCTGTTTTTTTAAATTCTGTAATTTATAAGAAACAAATAAAACAGAAATCAGCAGGTTAAAATTGTTTTAACATGCTCTTTTCTGTTTTTTTAAATTTTGTAATTTATAAGAAACAAATAAAACAGAAATCAGCAGATTAAAATTGTTTTAACATGCTCTTTTCTGTTTTTTTAAATTTTGTAATTTATAAGAAACAAATAAAACAGAAATCAGCAGGTTAAAATTGTTTTAACATGCTCTTTTCTGTTTTTTTAAATTTTGTAATTTATAAGAAACAAATAAAACAGAAATCAGCAGGTTAAAATTGTTTTAACATGCTCTTTTCTGTTTTTTTAAATTCTGTAATTTATAAGAAACAAATAAAACAGAAATCAGCAGGTTAAAATTGTTTTAACATGCTCTTTTCTGTTTTTTTAAATTTTGTAATTTATAGGAAACAAATAAAACAGAAATCAGCAGGTTAAAATTGTTTTAACATGCTCTTTTCTGTTTTTTTAAATTTTGTAATTTATAAGAAACAAATAAAACAGAAATCAGCAGGTTAAAATTGTTTTAACATGCTCTTTTCTGTTTTTTTAAATTCTGTAATTTATAAGAAACAAATAAAACAGAAATCAGCAGGTTAAAATTGTTTTAACATGCTCTTTTCTGTTTTTTTAAATTTTGTAATTTATAAGAAACAAATAAAACAGAAATCAGCAGATTAAAATTGTTTTAACATGCTCTTTTCTGTTTTTTTAAATTCTGTAATTTATAAGAAACAAATAAAACAGAAATCAGCAGGTTAAAATTGTTTTAACATGCTCTTTTCTGTTTTTTTAAATTCTGTAATTTATAAGAAACAAATAAAACAGAAATCAGCAGATTAAAATTGTTTTAACATGCTCTTTTCTGTTTTTTTAAATTTTGTAATTTATAAGAAACAAATAAAACAGAAATCAGCAGGTTAAAATTGTTTTAACATGCTCTTTTCTGTTTTTTTAAATTCTGTAATTTATAAGAAACAAATAAAACAGAAATCAGCAGATTAAAATTGTTTTAACATGCTCTTTTCTGTTTTTTAAAATTCTGTAATTTATAAGAAACAAATAAAACAGAAATCAGCAGGTTAAAATTGTTTTAACATGCTCTTTTCTGTTTTTTTAAATTCTGTAATTTATAAGAAACAAATAAAACAGAAATCAGCAGGTTAAAATTGTTTTAACATGCTCTTTTCTGTTTTTTTAAATTTTGTAATTTATAAGAAACAAATAAAACAGAAATCAGCAGATTAAAATTGTTTTAACATGCTCTTTTCTGTTTTTTTAAATTCTGTAATTTATAAGAAACAAATAAAACAGAAATCAGCAGATTAAAATTGTTTTAACATGCTCTTTTCTGTATTTTTAAATTCTGTAATTTATAAGAAACAAATAAAACAGAAATCAGCAGGTTAAAATTGTTTTAACATGCTCTTTTCTGTTTTTTTAAATTCTGTAATTTATAAGAAACAAATAAAACAGAAATCAGCAGATTAAAATTGTTTTAACATGCTCTTTTCTGTATTTTTAAATTCTGTAATTTATAAGAAACAAATAAAACAGAAATCAGCAGATTAAAATTGTTTTAACATGCTCTTTTCTGTTTTTTTAAATTCTGTAATTTATAAGAAACAAATAAAACAGAAATCAGCAGGTTAAAATTGTTTTAACATGCTCTTTTCTGTTTTTTTAAATTTTGTAATTTATAAGAAACAAATAAAACAGAAATCAGCAGATTAAAATTGTTTTAACATGCTCTTTTCTGTTTTTTTAAATTCTGTAATTTATAAGAAACAAATAAAACAGAAATCAGCAGGTTAAAATTGTTTTAACATGCTCTTTTCTGTTTTTTTAAATTCTGTAATTTATAAGAAACAAATAAAACAGAAATCAGCAGATTAAAATTGTTTTAACATGCTCTTTTCTGTTTTTTTAAATTTTGTAATTTATAAGAAACAAATAAAACAGAAATCAGCAGATTAAAATTGTTTTAACATGCTCTTTTCAGTTTTTTTAAATTTTGTAATTTATAAGAAACAAATAAAACAGAAATCAGCAGATTAAAATTGTTTTAACATGCTCTTTTCTGTTTTTTTAAATTCTGTAATTTATAAGAAACAAATAAAACAGAAATCAGCAGATTAAAATTGTTTTAACATGCTCTTTTCTGTATTTTTAAATTCTGTAATTTATAAGAAACAAATAAAACAGAAATCAGCAGGTTAAAATTGTTTTAACATGCTCTTTTCTGTTTTTTTAAATTCTGTAATTTATAAGAAACAAATAAAACAGAAATCAGCAGATTAAAATTGTTTTTACATGCTCTTTTCTGTTTTTTTAAATTCTGTAATTTATAAGAAACAAATAAAACAGAAATCAGCAGGTTAAAATTGTTTTAACATGCTCTTTTCTGTTTTTTTAAATTTTGTAATTTATAGGAAACAAATAAAACAGAAATCAGCAGATTAAAATTGTTTTAACATGCTCTTTTCTGTTTTTTTAAATTCTGTAATTTATAAGAAACAAATAAAACAGAAATCAGCAGGTTAAAATTGTTTTAACATGCTCTTTTCTGTTTTTTTAAATTCTGTAATTTATAAGAAACAAATAAAACAGAAATCAGCAGGTTAAAATTGTTTTAACATGCTCTTTTCTGTTTTTTTAAATTCTGTAATTTATAAGAAACAAATAAAACAGAAATCAGCAGGTTAAAATTGTTTTAACATGCTCTTTTCTGTTTTTTTAAATTCTGTAATTTATAAGAAACAAATAAAACAGAAATCAGCAGATTAAAATTGTTTTAACATGCTCTTTTCTGTATTTTTAAATTCTGTAATTTATAAGAAACAAATAAAACAGAAATCAGCAGGTTAAAATTGTTTTAACATGCTCTTTTCTGTTTTTTTAAATTCTGTAATTTATAAGAAACAAATAAAACAGAAATCAGCAGGTTAAAATTGTTTTAACATGCTCTTTTCTGTTTTTTTAAATTTTGTAATTTATAAGAAACAAATAAAACAGAAATCAGCAGATTAAAATTGTTTTAACATGCTCTTTTCTGTTTTTTTAAATTCTGTAATTTATAAGAAACAAATAAAACAGAAATCAGCAGATTAAAATTGTTTTAACATGCTCTTTTCTGTTTTTTTAAATTCTGTAATTTATAAGAAACAAATAAAACAGAAATCAGCAGGTTAAAATTGTTTTAACATGCTCTTTTCTGTTTTTTTAAATTTTGTAATTTATAAGAAACAAATAAAACAGAAATCAGCAGATTAAAATTGTTTTAACATGCTCTTTTCTGTATTTTTAAATTCTGTAATTTATAAGAAACAAATAAAACAGAAATCAGCAGGTTAAAATTGTTTTAACATGCTCTTTTCTGTTTTTTTAAATTCTGTAATTTATAAGAAACAAATAAAACAGAAATCAGCAGGTTAAAATTGTTTTAACATGCTCTTTTCTGTTTTTTTAAATTCTGTAATTTATAAGAAACAAATAAAACAGAAATCAGCAGGTTAAAATTGTTTTAACATGCTCTTTTCTGTTTTTTTAAATTTTGTAATTTATAAGAAACAAATAAAACAGAATACAGCAGATTAAAATTGTTTTAACATGCTCTTTTCTGTTTTTTTAAATTCTGTAATTTATAAGAAACAAATAAAACAGAAATCAGCAGATTAAAATTGTTTTAACATGCTCTTTTCTGTATTTTTAAATTCTGTAATTTATAAGAAACAAATAAAACAGAAATCAGCAGGTTAAAATTGTTTTAACATGCTCTTTTCTGTTTTTTTAAATTCTGTAATTTATAAGAAACAAATAAAACAGAAATCAGCAGATTAAAATTGTTTTAACATGCTCTTTTCTTTTTTTTTAAATTCTGTAATTTATAAGAAACAAATAAAACAGAAATCAGCAGATTAAAATTGTTTTAACATGCTCTTTTCTGTTTTTTTAAATTCTGTAATTTATAAGAAACAAATAAAACAGAAATCAGCAGGTTAAAATTGTTTTAACATGCTCTTTTCTGTTTTTTTAAATTCTGTAATTTATAAGAAACAAATAAAACAGAAATCAGTAGATTAAAATTGTTTTAACATGCTCTTTTCTGTTTTTTAAAATTCTGTAATTTATAAGAAACAAATAAAACAGAAATCAGCAGGTTAAAATTGTTTTAACATGCTCTTTTCTGTTTTTTTAAATTCTGTAATTTATAAGAAACAAATAAAACAGAAATCAGCAGGTTAAAATTGTTTTAACATGCTCTTTTCTGTTTTTTTAAATTTTGTAATTTATAAGAAACAAATAAAACAGAAATCAGCAGATTAAAATTGTTTTAACATGCTCTTTTCTGTTTTTTTAAATTCTGTAATTTATAAGAAACAAATAAAACAGAAATCAGCAGATTAAAATTGTTTTAACATGCTCTTTTCTGTTTTTTTAAATTCTGTAATTTATAAGAAACAAATAAAACAGAAATCAGCAGGTTAAAATTGTTTTAACATGCTCTTTTCTGTTTTTTTAAATTTTGTAATTTATAAGAAACAAATAAAACAGAAATCAGCAGATTAAAATTGTTTTAACATGCTCTTTTCTGTTTTTTTAAATTCTGTAATTTATAAGAAACAAATAAAACAGAAATCAGCAGGTTAAAATTGTTTTAACATGCTCTTTTCTGTATTTTTAAATTCTGTAATTTATAAGAAACAAATAAAACAGAAATCAGCAGATTAAAATTGTTTTAACATGCTCTTTTCTGTTTTTTTAAATTTTGTAATTTATAAGAAACAAATAAAACAGAAATCAGCAGATTAAAATTGTTTTAACATGCTCTTTTCTGTATTTTTAAATTCTGTAATTTATAAGAAACAAATAAAACAGAAATCAGCAGATTAAAATTGTTTTAACATGCTCTTTTCTGTATTTTTAAATTCTGTAATTTATAAGAAACAAATAAAACAGAAATCAGCAGGTTAAAATTGTTTTAACATGCTCTTTTCTGTTTTTTTAAATTCTGTAATTTATAAGAAACAAATAAAACAGAAATCAGCAGGTTAAAATTGTTTTAACATGCTCTTTTCTGTTTTTTTAAATTTTGTAATTTATAAGAAACAAATAAAACAGAAATCAGCAGATTAAAATTGTTTTAACATGCTCTTTTCTGTATTTTTAAATTCTGTAATTTATAAGAAACAAATAAAACAGAAATCAGCAGGTTAAAATTGTTTTAACATGCTCTTTTCTGTTTTTTTAAATTCTGTAATTTATAAGAAACAAATAAAACAGAAATCAGCAGGTTAAAATTGTTTTAACATGCTCTTTTCTGTTTTTTTAAATTCTGTAATTTATAAGAAACAAATAAAACAGAAATCAGCAGGTAAAAATTGTTTTAACATGCTCTTTTCTGTTTTTTTAAATTTTGTAATTTATAAGAAACAAATAAAACAGAATACAGCAGATTAAAATTGTTTTAACATGCTCTTTTCTGTTTTTTTAAATTCTGTAATTTATAAGAAACAAATAAAACAGAAATCAGCAGATTAAAATTGTTTTAACATGCTCTTTTCTGTATTTTTAAATTCTGTAATTTATAAGAAACAAATAAAACAGAAATCAGCAGGTTAAAATTGTTTTAACATGCTCTTTTCTGTTTTTTTAAATTCTGTAATTTATAAGAAACAAATAAAACAGAAATCAGCAGATTAAAATTGTTTTAACATGCTCTTTTCTTTTTTTTTAAATTCTGTAATTTATAAGAAACAAATAAAACAGAAATCAGCAGATTAAAATTGTTTTAACATGCTCTTTTCTGTTTTTTTAAATTCTGTAATTTATAAGAAACAAATAAAACAGAAATCAGCAGGTTAAAATTGTTTTAACATGCTCTTTTCTGTTTTTTTAAATTCTGTAATTTATAAGAAACAAATAAAACAGAAATCAGTAGATTAAAATTGTTTTAACATGCTCTTTTCTGTTTTTTAAAATTCTGTAATTTATAAGAAACAAATAAAACAGAAATCAGCAGGTTAAAATTGTTTTAACATGCTCTTTTCTGTTTTTTTAAATTCTGTAATTTATAAGAAACAAATAAAACAGAAATCAGCAGGTTAAAATTGTTTTAACATGCTCTTTTCTGTTTTTTTAAATTCTGTAATTTATAAGAAACAAATAAAACAGAAATCAGCAGATTAAAATTGTTTTAACATGCTCTTTTCTGTATTTTTAAATTCTGTAATTTATAAGAAACAAATAAAACAGAAATCAGCAGGTTAAAATTGTTTTAACATGCTCTTTTCTGTTTTTTTAAATTTTGTAATTTATAAGAAACAAATAAAACAGAAATCAGCAGATTAAAATTGTTTTAACATGCTCTTTTCTGTTTTTTAAAATTCTGTAATTTATAAGAAACAAATAAAACAGAAATCAGCAGATTAAAATTGTTTTAACATGCTCTTTTCTGTTTTTTTAAATTCTGTAATTTATAAGAAACAAATAAAACAGAAATCAGCAGGTTAAAATTGTTTTAACATGCTCTTTTCTGTATTTTTAAATTCTGTAATTTATAAGAAACAAATAAAACAGAAATCAGCAGATTAAAATTGTTTTAACATGCTCTTTTCTGTATTTTTAAATTCTGTAATTTATAAGAAACAAATAAAACAGAAATCAGCAGATTAAAATTGTTTTAACATGCTCTTTTCTGTATTTTTAAATTCTGTAATTTATAAGAAACAAATAAAACAGAAATCAGCAGATTAAAATTGTTTTAACATGCTCTTTTCTGTTTTTTAAAATTCTGTAATTTATAAGAAACAAATAAAACAGAAATCAGCAGATTAAAATTGTTTTAACATGCTCTTTTCTGTTTTTTTAAATTCTGTAATTTATAAGAAACAAATAAAACAGAAATCAGCAGGTTAAAATTGTTTTAACATGCTCTTTTCTGTTTTTTTAAATTCTGTAATTTATAAGAAACAAATAAAACAGAAATCAGCAGATTAAAATTGTTTTAACATGCTCTTTTCTGTATTTTTAAATTCTGTAATTTATAAGAAACAAATAAAACAGAAATCAGCAGGTTAAAATTGTTTTAACATGCTCTTTTCTGTTTTTTTAAATTCTGTAATTTATAAGAAACAAATAAAACAGAAATCAGCAGATTAAAATTGTTTTAACATGCTCTTTTCTGTTTTTTTAAATTCTGTAATTTATAAGAAACAAATAAAACAGAAATCAGCAGGTTAAAATTGTTTTAACATGCTCTTTTCTGTTTTTTTAAATTCTGTAATTTATAAGAAACAAATAAAACAGAAATCAGCAGGTTAAAATTGTTTTAACATGCTCTTTTCTGTTTTTTTAAATTTTGTAATTTATAAGAAACAAATAAAACAGAAATCAGCAGATTAAAATTGTTTTAACATGCTCTTTTCTGTATTTTTAAATTCTGTAATTTATAAGAAACAAATAAAACAGAAATCAGCAGGTTAAAATTGTTTTAACATGCTCTTTTCTGTTTTTTTAAATTCTGTAATTTATAAGAAACAAATAAAACAGAAATCAGCAGGTTAAAATTGTTTTAACATGCTCTTTTCTGTTTTTTTAAATTCTGTAATTTATAAGAAACAAATAAAACAGAAATCAGCAGATTAAAATTGTTTTAACATGCTCTTTTCTGTATTTTTAAATTCTGTAATTTATAAGAAACAAATAAAACAGAAATCAGCAGATTAAAATTGTTTTAACATGCTCTTTTCTGTTTTTTTAAATTCTGTAATTTATAAGAAACAAATAAAACAGAAATCAGCAGGTTAAAATTGTTTTAACATGCTCTTTTCTGTTTTTTTAAATTTTGTAATTTATAAGAAACAAATAAAACAGAAATCAGCAGATTAAAATTGTTTTAACATGCTCTTTTCTGTATTTTTAAATTCTGTAATTTATAAGAAACAAATAAAACAGAAATCAGCAGGTTAAAATTGTTTTAACATGCTCTTTTCTGTTTTTTTAAATTCTGTAATTTATAAGAAACAAATAAAACAGAAATCAGCAGATTAAAATTGTTTTAACATGCTCTTTTCTGTTTTTTTAAATTTTGTAATTTATAAGAAACAAATAAAATTGAAATCAGCAGATTAAAATTGTTTAAACATGCTCTTTTCTGTTTTTTTAAATTCTGTAATTTATAAGAAACAAATAAAACAGAAATCAGCAGATTAAAATTGTTTTAACATGCTCTTTTCTGTATTTTTAAATTCTGTAATTTATAAGAAACAAATAAAACAGAAATCAGCAGGTTAAAATTGTTTTAACATGCTCTTTTCTGTTTTTTTAAATCTTGTAATTTATAAGAAACAAATAAAACAGAAATCAGCAGGTTAAAATTGTTTTAACATGCTCTTTTCTGTTTTTTTAAATTCTGTAATTTATAAGAAACAAATAAAACAGAAATCAGCAGGTTAAAATTGTTTTAACATGCTCTTTTCTGTTTTTTTAAATTCTGTAATTTATAAGAAACAAATAAAACAGAAATCAGCAGGTTAAAATTGTTTTAACATGCTCTTTTCTGTTTTTTTAAATTTTGTAATTTATAAGAAACAAATAAAACAGAAATCAGCAGATTAAAATTGTTTTAACATGCTCTATTCTGTATTTTTAAATTCTGTAATTTATAAGAAACAAATAAAACAGAAATCAGCAGGTTAAAATTGTTTTAACATGCTCTTTTCTGTTTTTTTAAATTTTGTAATTTATAAGAAACAAATAAAACAGAATACAGCAGATTAAAATTGTTTTAACATGCTCTTTTCTGTATTTTTAAATTCTGTAATTTATAAGAAACAAATAAAACAGAAATCAGCAGGTTAAAATTGTTTTAACATGCTCTTTTCTGTTTTTTTAAATTTTGTAATTTATAAGAAACAAATAAAACAGAATACAGCAGATTAAAATTGTTTTAACATGCTCTTTTCTGTTTTTTTAAATTCTGTAATTTATAAGAAACAAATAAAACAGAAATCAGCAGATTAAAATTGTTTTAACATGCTCTTTTCTGTATTTTTAAATTCTGTAATTTATAAGAAACAAATAAAACAGAAATCAGCAGGTTAAAATTGTTTTAACATGCTCTTTTCTGTTTTTTTAAATTCTGTAATTTATAAGAAACAAATAAAACAGAAATCAGCAGATTAAAATTGTTTTAACATGCTCTTTTCTTTTTTTTTAAATTCTGTAATTTATAAGAAACAAATAAAACAGAAATCAGCAGATTAAAATTGTTTTAACATGCTCTTTTCTGTTTTTTTAAATTCTGTAATTTATAAGAAACAAATAAAACAGAAATCAGCAGGTTAAAATTGTTTTAACATGCTCTTTTCTGTTTTTTTAAATTCTGTAATTTATAAGAAACAAATAAAACAGAAATCAGTAGATTAAAATTGTTTTAACATGCTCTTTTCTGTTTTTTAAAATTCTGTAATTTATAAGAAACAAATAAAACAGAAATCAGCAGGTTAAAATTGTTTTAACATGCTCTTTTCTGTTTTTTTAAATTCTGTAATTTATAAGAAACAAATAAAACAGAAATCAGCAGGTTAAAATTGTTTTAACATGCTCTTTTCTGTTTTTTTAAATTCTGTAATTTATAAGAAACAAATAAAACAGAAATCAGCAGATTAAAATTGTTTTAACATGCTCTTTTCTGTATTTTTAAATTCTGTAATTTATAAGAAACAAATAAAACAGAAATCAGCAGGTTAAAATTGTTTTAACATGCTCTTTTCTGTTTTTTTAAATTTTGTAATTTATAAGAAACAAATAAAACAGAAATCAGCAGATTAAAATTGTTTTAACATGCTCTTTTCTGTTTTTTAAATTCTGTAATTTATAAGAAACAAATAAAACAGAAATCAGCAGATTAAAATTGTTTTAACATGCTCTTTTCTGTTTTTTTAAATTCTGTAATTTATAAGAAACAAATAAAACAGAAATCAGCAGGTTAAAATTGTTTTAACATGCTCTTTTCTGTTTTTTTAAATTTTGTAATTTATAAGAAACAAATAAAACAGAAATCAGCAGATTAAAATTGTTTTAACATGCTCTTTTCTGTATTTTTAAATTCTGTAATTTATAAGAAACAAATAAAACAGAAATCAGCAGGTTAAAATTGTTTTAACATGCTCTTTTCTGTTTTTTTAAATTCTGTAATTTATAAGAAACAAATAAAACAGAAATCAGCAGGTTAAAATTGTTTTAACATGCTCTTTTCTGTTTTTTTAAATTCTGTAATTTATAAGAAACAAATAAAACAGAAATCAGCAGATTAAAATTGTTTTAACATGCTCTTTTCTGTATTTTTAAATTCTGTAATTTATAAGAAACAAATAAAACAGAAATCAGCAGGTTAAAATTGTTTTAACATGCTCTTTTCTGTTTTTTTAAATTCTGTAATTTATAAGAAACAAATAAAACAGAAATCAGCAGATTAAAATTGTTTTAACATGCTCTTTTCTGTTTTTTTAAATTCTGTAATTTATAAGAAACAAATAAAACAGAAATCAGCAGGTTAAAATTGTTTTAACATGCTCTTTTCTGTTTTTTTAAATTCTGTAATTTATAAGAAACAAATAAAACAGAAATCAGCAGGTTAAAATTGTTTTAACATGCTCTTTTCTGTTTTTTTAAATTTTGTAATTTATAAGAAACAAATAAAACAGAAATCAGCAGATTAAAATTGTTTTAACATGCTCTTTTCTGTATTTTTAAATTCTGTAATTTATAAGAAACAAATAAAACAGAAATCAGCAGGTTAAAATTGTTTTAACATGCTCTTTTCTGTTTTTTTAAATTCTGTAATTTATAAGAAACAAATAAAACAGAAATCAGCAGGTTAAAATTGTTTTAACATGCTCTTTTCTGTTTTTTTAAATTCTGTAATTTATAAGAAACAAATAAAACAGAAATCAGCAGATTAAAATTGTTTTAACATGCTCTTTTCTGTATTTTTAAATTCTGTAATTTATAAGAAACAAATAAAACAGAAATCAGCAGATTAAAATTGTTTTAACATGCTCTTTTCTGTTTTTTTAAATTCTGTAATTTATAAGAAACAAATAAAACAGAAATCAGCAGGTTAAAATTGTTTTAACATGCTCTTTTCTGTTTTTTTAAATTTTGTAATTTATAAGAAACAAATAAAACAGAAATCAGCAGATTAAAATTGTTTTAACATGCTCTTTTCTGTATTTTTAAATTCTGTAATTTATAAGAAACAAATAAAACAGAAATCAGCAGGTTAAAATTGTTTTAACATGCTCTTTTCTGTTTTTTTAAATTCTGTAATTTATAAGAAACAAATAAAACAGAAATCAGCAGATTAAAATTGTTTTAACATGCTCTTTTCTGTTTTTTTAAATTTTGTAATTTATAAGAAACAAATAAAACAGAAATCAGCAGATTAAAATTGTTTAAACATGCTCTTTTCTGTTTTTTTAAATTCTGTAATTTATAAGAAACAAATAAAACAGAAATCAGCAGATTAAAATTGTTTTAACATGCTCTTTTCTGTATTTTTAAATTCTGTAATTTATAAGAAACAAATAAAACAGAAATCAGCAGGTTAAAATTGTTTTAACATGCTCTTTTCTGTTTTTTTAAATCTTGTAATTTATAAGAAACAAATAAAACAGAAATCAGCAGGTTAAAATTGTTTTAACATGCTCTTTTCTGTTTTTTTAAATTCTGTAATTTATAAGAAACAAATAAAACAGAAATCAGCAGGTTAAAATTGTTTTAACATGCTCTTTTCTGTTTTTTAAATTCTGTAATTTATAAGAAACAAATAAAACAGAAATCAGCAGGTTAAAATTGTTTTAACATGCTCTTTTCTGTTTTTTTAAATTTTGTAATTTATAAGAAACAAATAAAACAGAAATCAGCAGATTAAAATTGTTTTAACATGCTCTTTTCTGTATTTTTAAATTCTGTAATTTATAAGAAACAAATAAAACAGAAATCAGCAGATTAAAATTGTTTTAACATGCTCTTTTCTGTTTTTTTAAATTCTGTAATTTATAAGAAACAAATAAAACAGAAATCAGCAGGTTAAAATTGTTTTAACATGCTCTTTTCTGTTTTTTTAAATTCTGTAATTTATAAGAAACAAATAAAACAGAAATCAGCAGATTAAAATTGTTTTAACATGCTCTTTTCTGTTTTTTTAAATTCTGTAATTTATAAGAAACAAATAAAACAGAAATCAGCAGATTAAAATTGTTTTAACATGCTCTTTTCTGTTTTTTTAAATTCTGTAATTTATAAGAAACAAATAAAACAGAAATCAGCAGATTAAAATTGTTTTAACATGCTCTTTTCTGTTTTTTTAAATTCTGTAATTTATAAGAAACAAATAAAACAGAAATCAGCAGGTTAAAATTGTTTTAACATGCTCTTTTCTGTTTTTTAAAATTCTGTAATTTATAAGAAACAAATAAAACAGAAATCAGCAGATTAAAATTGTTTTAACATGCTCTTTTCTGTTTTTTTAAATTCTGTAATTTATAAGAAACAAATAAAACAGAAATCAGCAGATTAAAATTGTTTTAACATGCTCTTTTCTGTTTTTTTAAATTCTGTAATTTATAAGAAACAAATAAAACAGAAATCAGCAGATTAAAATTGTTTTAACATGCTCTTTTCTGTTTTTTTAAATTCTGTAATTTATAAGAAACAAATAAAACAGAAATCAGCAGGTTAAAATTGTTTTAACATGCTCTTTTCTGTTTTTTTAAATTCTGTAATTTATAAGAAACAAATAAAACAGAAATCAGCAGATTAAAATTGTTTTAACATGCTCTTTTCTGTTTTTTTAAATTCTGTAATTTATAAGAAACAAATAAAACAGAAATCAGCAGATTAAAATTGTTTTAACATGCTCTTTTCTGTATTTTTAAATTCTGTAATTTATAAGAAACAAATAAAACAGAAATCAGCAGGTTGAAATTGTTTTAACATGCTCTTTTCTGTTTTTTTAAATTTTGTAATTTATAAGAAACAAATAAAACAGAAATCAGCAGATTAAAATTGTTTTAACATGCTCTTTTCTGTTTTTTAAAATTCTGTAATTTATAAGAAACAAATAAAACAGAAATCAGCAGATTAAAATTGTTTTAACATGCTCTTTTCTGTTTTTTTAAATTCTGTAATTTATAAGAAACAAATAAAACAGAAATCAGCAGGTTAAAATTGTTTTAACATGCTCTTTTCTGTTTTTTTAAATTTTGTAATTTATAAGAAACAAATAAAACAGAAATCAGCAGATTAAAATTGTTTTAACATGCTCTTTTCTGTATTTTTAAATTCTGTAATTTATAAGAAACAAATAAAACAGAAATCAGCAGGTTAAAATTGTTTTAACATGCTCTTTTCTGTTTTTTTAAATTCTGTAATTTATAAGAAACAAATAAAACAGAAATCAGCAGGTTAAAATTGTTTTAACATGCTCTTTTCTGTTTTTTTAAATTTTGTAATTTATAAGAAACAAATAAAACAGAAATCAGCAGATTAAAATTGTTTTAACATGCTCTTTTCTGTATTTTTAAATTCTGTAATTTATAAGAAACAAATAAAACAGAAATCAGCAGGTTAAAATTGTTTTAACATGCTCTTTTCTGTTTTTTTAAATTCTGTAATTTATAAGAAACAAATAAAACAGAAATCAGCAGATTAAAATTGTTTTAACATGCTCTTTTCTGTTTTTTTAAATTTTGTAATTTATAAGAAACAAATAAAACAGAAATCAGCAGATTAAAATTGTTTTAACATGCTCTTTTCTGTTTTTTTAAATTTTGTAATTTATAAGAAACAAATAAAACAGAATACAGCAGATTAAAATTGTTTTAACATGCTCTTTTCTGTTTTTTTAAATTCTGTAATTTATAAGAAACAAATAAAACAGAAATCAGCAGGTTAAAATTGTTTTAACATGCTCTTTTCTGTTTTTTTAAATTCTGTAATTTATAAGAAACAAATAAAACAGAAATCAGCAGATTAAAATTGTTTTAACATGCTCTTTTCTGTTTTTTTAAATTCTGTAATTTATAAGAAACAAATAAAACAGAAATCAGCAGATTAAAATTGTTTTAACATGCTCTTTTCTGTTTTTTTAAATTCTGTAATTTATAAGAAACAAATAAAACAGAAATCAGCAGATTAAAATTGTTTTAACATGCTCTTTTCTGTTTTTTTAAATTCTGTAATTTATAAGAAACAAATAAAACAGAAATCAGCAGGTTAAAATTGTTTTAACATGCTCTTTTCTGTTTTTTTAAATTCTGTAATTTATAAGAAACAAATAAAACAGAAATCAGCAGATTAAAATTGTTTTAACATGCTCTTTTCTGTTTTTTAAAATTCTGTAATTTATAAGAAACAAATAAAACAGAAATCAGCAGGTTAAAATTGTTTTAACATGCTCTTTTCTGTTTTTTTAAATTCTGTAATTTATAAGAAACAAATAAAACAGAAATCAGCAGATTAAAATTGTTTTAACATGCTCTTTTCTGTATTTTTAAATTCTGTAATTTATAAGAAACAAATAAAACAGAAATCAGCAGATTAAAATTGTTTTAACATGCTCTTTTCTGTTTTTTTAAATTCTGTAATTTATAAGAAACAAATAAAACAGAAATCAGCAGGTTAAAATTGTTTTAACATGCTCTTTTCTGTTTTTTTAAATTTTGTAATTTATAAGAAACAAATAAAGCAGAAATCAGCAGATTAAAATTGTTTTAACATGCTCTTTTCTGTATTTTTAAATTCTGTAATTTATAAGAAACAAATAAAACAGAAATCAGCAGGTTAAAATTGTTTTAACATGCTCTTTTCTGTTTTTTTAAATTCTGTAATTTATAAGAAACAAATAAAACAGAAATCAGCAGATTAAAATTGTTTTAACATGCTCTTTTCTGTTTTTTTAAATTTTGTAATTTATAAGAAACAAATAAAACAGAAATCAGCAGATTAAAATTGTTTTAACATGCTCTTTTCTGTTTTTTTAAATTTTGTAATTTATAAGAAACAAATAAAACAGAAATCAGCAGATTAAAATTGTTTAAACATGCTCTTTTCTGTTTTTTTAAATTCTGTAATTTATAAGAAACAAATAAAACAGAAATCAGCAGATTAAAATTGTTTTAACATGCTCTTTTCTGTTTTTTTAAATTTTGTAATTTATAAGAAACAAATAAAACAGAAATCAGCAGATTAAAATTGTTTTAACATGCTCTTTTCAGTTTTTTTAAATTTTGTAATTTATAAGAAACAAATAAAACAGAAATCAGCAGATTAAAATTGTTTTAACATGCTCTTTTCTGTTTTTTTAAATTCTGTAATTTATAAGAAACAAATAAAACAGAAATCAGCAGGTTAAAATTGTTTTAACATGCTCTTTTCTGTTTTTTTAAATTCTGTAATTTATAAGAAACAAATAAAACAGAAATCAGCAGGTTAAAATTGTTTTAACATGCTCTTTTCTGTTTTTTTAAATTCTGTAATTTATAAGAAACAAATAAAACAGAAATCAGCAGATTAAAATTGTTTTAACATGCTCTTTTCTGTTTTTTTAAATTTTGTAATTTATAAGAAACAAATAAAACAGAAATCAGCAGATTAAAATTGTTTTAACATGCTCTTTTCTGTTTTTTTAAATTTTGTAATTTATAAGAAACAAATAAAACAGAAATCAGCAGGTTAAAATTGTTTTAACATGCTCTTTTCTGTTTTTTTAAATTCTGTAATTTATAAGAAACAAATAAAACAGAAATCAGCAGATTAAAATTGTTTTAACATGCTCTTTTCTGTTTTTTTAAATTTTGTAATTTATAAGAAACAAATAAAACAGAAATCAGCAGATTAAAATTGTTTTAACATGCTCTTTTCTGTTTTTTTAAATTTTGTAATTTATAAGAAACAAATAAAACAGAAATCAGCAGATTAAAATTGTTTTAACATGCTCTTTTCTGTTTTTTTAAATTTTGTAATTTATAAGAAACAAATAAAACAGAAATCAGCAGGTTAAAATTGTTTTAACATGCTCTTTTCTGTTTTTTTAAATTCTGTAATTTATAAGAAACAAATAAAACAGAAATCAGCAGATTAAAATTGTTTTAACATGCTCTTTTCTGTTTTTTTAAATTTTGTAATTTATAAGAAACAAATAAAACAGAAATCAGCAGATTAAAATTGTTTTAACATGCTCTTTTCTGTTTTTTTAAATTTTGTAATTTATAAGAAACAAATAAAACAGAAATCAGCAGATTAAAATTGTTTTAACATGCTCTTTTCTGTTTTTTTAAATTCTGTAATTTATAAGAAACAAATAAAACAGAAATCAGCAGATTAAAATTGTTTTAACATGCTCTTTTCTGTTTTTTTAAATTTTGTAATTTATAAGAAACAAATAAAACAGAAATCAGCAGATTAAAATTGTTTTAACATGCTCTTTTCTGTTTTTTTAAATTTTGTAATTTATAAGAAACAAATAAAACAGAAATCAGCAGATTAAAATTGTTTTAACATGCTCTTTTCTGTTTTTTTAAATTTTGTAATTTATAAGAAACAAATAAAACAGAAATCAGCAGGTTAAAATTGTTTTAACATGCTCTTTTCTGTTTTTTTAAATTCTGTAATTTATAAGAAACAAATAAAACAGAAATCAGCAGATTAAAATTGTTTTAACATGCTCTTTTCTGTTTTTTTAAATTTTGTAATTTATAAGAAACAAATAAAACAGAAATCAGCAGATTAAAATTGTTTTAACATGCTCTTTTCTGTTTTTTTAAATTTTGTAATTTATAAGAAACAAATAAAACAGAAATCAGCAGATTAAAATTGTTTTAACATGCTCTTTTCTGTTTTTTTAAATTTTGTAATTTATAAGAAACAAATAAAACAGAAATCAGCAGGTTAAAATTGTTTTAACATGCTCTTTTCTGTTTTTTTAAATTCTGTAATTTATAAGAAACAAATAAAACAGAAATCAGCAGATTAAAATTGTTTTAACATGCTCTTTTCTGTTTTTTAAATTTTGTAATTTATAAGAAACAAATAAAACAGAAATCAGCAGATTAAAATTGTTTTAACATGCTCTTTTCTGTTTTTTAAATTTTGTAATTTATAAGAAACAAATAAAACAGAAATCAGCAGATTAAAATTGTTTTAACATGCTCTTTTCTGTTTTTTTAAATTTTGTAATTTATAAGAAACAAATAAAACAGAAATCAGCAGATTAAAATTGTTTTAACATGCTCTTTTCTGTTTTTTTAAATTTTGTAATTTATAAGAAACAAATAAAACAGAAATCAGCAGATTAAAATTGTTTTAACATGCTCTTTTCTGTTTTTTTAAATTTTGTAATTTATAAGAAACAAATAAAACAGAAATCAGCAGGTTAAAATTGTTTTAACATGCTCTTTTCTGTTTTTTTAAATTCTGTAATTTATAAGAAACAAATAAAACAGAAATCAGCAGATTAAAATTGTTTTAACATGCTCTTTTCTGTTTTTTTAAATTTTGTAATTTATAAGAAACAAATAAAACAGAAATCAGCAGATTAAAATTGTTTTAACATGCTCTTTTCTGTTTTTTTAAATTTTGTAATTTATAAGAAACAAATAAAACAGAAATCAGCAGATTAAAATTGTTTTAACATGCTCTTTTCTGTTTTTTTAAATTTTGTAATTTATAAGAAACAAATAAAACAGAAATCAGCAGGTTAAAATTGTTTTAACATGCTCTTTTCTGTTTTTTTAAATTCTGTAATTTATAAGAAACAAATAAAACAGAAATCAGCAGATTAAAATTGTTTTAACATGCTCTTTTCTGTTTTTTTAAATTTTGTAATTTATAAGAAACAAATAAAACAGAAATCAGCAGATTAAAATTGTTTTAACATGCTCTTTTCTGTTTTTTTAAATTTTGTAATTTATAAGAAACAAATAAAACAGAAATCAGCAGATTAAAATTGTTTTAACATGCTCTTTTCTGTTTTTTTAAATTTTGTAATTTATAAGAAACAAATAAAACAGAAATCAGCAGATTAAAATTGTTTTAACATGCTCTTTTCTGTTTTTTTAAATTCTGTAATTTATAAGAAACAAATAAAACAGAAATCAGCAGGTTAAAATTGTTTTAACATGCTCTTTTCTGTTTTTTTAAATTCTGTAATTTATAAGAAACAAATAAAACAGAAATCAGCAGATTAAAATTGTTTTAACATGCTCTTTTCTGTTTTTTTAAATTTTGTAATTTATAAGAAACAAATAAAACAGAAATCAGCAGGTTAAAATTGTTTTAACATGCTCTTTTCTGTTTTTTTAAATTCTGTAATTTATAAGAAACAAATAAAACAGAAATCAGCAGGTTAAAATTGTTTTAACATGCTCTTTTCTGTTTTTTAAATTCTGTAATTTATAAGAAACAAATAAAACAGAAATCAGCAGATTAAAATTGTTTTAACATGCTCTTTTCTGTTTTTTTAAATTTTGTAATTTATAAGAAACAAATAAAACAGAAATCAGCAGATTAAAATTGTTTTAACATGCTCTTTTCTGTTTTTTTAAATTCTGTAATTTATAAGAAACAAATAAAACAGAAATCAGCAGGTTAAAATTGTTTTAACATGCTCTTTTCTGTTTTTTTAAATTTTGTAATTTATAAGAAACAAATAAAACAGAAATCAGCAGATTAAAATTGTTTTAACATGCTCTTTTCTGTTTTTTTAAATTCTGTAATTTATAAGAAACAAATAAAACAGAAATCAGCAGGTTAAAATTGTTTTAACATGCTCTTTTCTGTTTTTTTAAATTCTGTAATTTATAAGAAACAAATAAAACAGAAATCAGCAGATTAAAATTGTTTTAACATGCTCTTTTCTGTTTTTTTAAATTTTGTAATTTATAAGAAACAAATAAAACAGAAATCAGCAGGTTAAAATTGTTTTAACATGCTCTTTTCTGTTTTTTTAAATTCTGTAATTTATAAGAAACAAATAAAACAGAAATCAGCAGATTAAAATTGTTTTAACATGCTCTTTTCTGTTTTTTTAAATTTTGTAATTTATAAGAAACAAATAAAACAGAAATCAGCAGATTAAAATTGTTTTAACATGCTCTTTTCTGTTTTTTTAAATTTTGTAATTTATAAGAAACAAATAAAACAGAAATCAGCAGATTAAAATTGTTTTAACATGCTCTTTTCTGTTTTTTTAAATTCTGTAATTTATAAGAAACAAATAAAACAGAAATCAGCAGGTTAAAATTGTTTTAACATGCTCTTTTCTGTTTTTTTAAATTCTGTAATTTATAAGAAACAAATAAAACAGAAATCAGCAGATTAAAATTGTTTTAACATGCTCTTTTCTGTTTTTTTAAATTTTGTAATTTATAAGAAACAAATAAAACAGAAATCAGCAGATTAAAATTGTTTTAACATGCTCTTTTCTGTTTTTTTAAATTCTGTAATTTATAAGAAACAAATAAAACAGAAATCAGCAGGTTAAAATTGTTTTAACATGCTCTTTTCTGTTTTTTTAAATTCTGTAATTTATAAGAAACAAATAAAACAGAAATCAGCAGATTAAAATTGTTTTAACATGCTCTTTTCTGTTTTTTTAAATTCTGTAATTTATAAGAAACAAATAAAACAGAAATCAGCAGATTAAAATTGTTTTAACATGCTCTTTTCTGTTTTTTTAAATTTTGTAATTTATAAGAAACAAATAAAACAGAAATCAGCAGATTAAAATTGTTTTAACATGCTCTTTTCTGTTTTTTTAAATTTTGTAATTTATAAGAAACAAATAAAACAGAAATCAGCAGATTAAAATTGTTTTAACATGCTCTTTTCTGTTTTTTTAAATTTTGTAATTTATAAGAAACAAATAAAACAGAAATCAGCAGATTAAAATTGTTTTAACATGCTCTTTTCTGTTTTTTTAAATTTTGTAATTTATAAGAAACAAATAAAACAGAAATCAGCAGATTAAAATTGTTTTAACATGCTCTTTTCTGTTTTTTTAAATTTTGTAATTTATAAGAAACAAATAAAACAGAAATCAGCAGATTAAAATTGTTTTAACATGCTCTTTTCTGTTTTTTTAAATTTTGTAATTTATAAGAAACAAATAAAACAGAAATCAGCAGGTTAAAATTGTTTTAACATGCTCTTTTCTGTTTTTTTAAATTCTGTAATTTATAAGAAACAAATAAAACAGAAATCAGCAGATTAAAATTGTTTTAACATGCTCTTTTCTGTTTTTTTAAATTTTGTAATTTATAAGAAACAAATAAAACAGAAATCAGCAGATTAAAATTGTTTTAACATGCTCTTTTCTGTTTTTTTAAATTTTGTAATTTATAAGAAACAAATAAAACAGAAATCAGCAGATTAAAATTGTTTTAACATGCTCTTTTCTGTTTTTTTAAATTTTGTAATTTATAAGAAACAAATAAAACAGAAATCAGCAGATTAAAATTGTTTTAACATGCTCTTTTCTGTTTTTTTAAATTTTGTAATTTATAAGAAACAAATAAAACAGAAATCAGCAGGTTAAAATTGTTTTAACATGCTCTTTTCTGTTTTTTTAAATTCTGTAATTTATAAGAAACAAATAAAACAGAAATCAGCAGATTAAAATTGTTTTAACATGCTCTTTTCTGTTTTTTTAAATTTTGTAATTTATAAGAAACAAATAAAACAGAAATCAGCAGATTAAAATTGTTTTAACATGCTCTTTTCTGTTTTTTTAAATTTTGTAATTTATAAGAAACAAATAAAACAGAAATCAGCAGATTAAAATTGTTTTAACATGCTCTTTTCTGTTTTTTTAAATTTTGTAATTTATAAGAAACAAATAAAACAGAAATCAGCAGGTTAAAATTGTTTTAACATGCTCTTTTCTGTTTTTTTAAATTTTGTAATTTATAAGAAACAAATAAAACAGAAATCAGCAGATTAAAATTGTTTTAACATGCTCTTTTCTGTTTTTTTAAATTTTGTAATTTATAAGAAACAAATAAAACAGAAATCAGCAGATTAAAATTGTTTTAACATGCTCTTTTCTGTTTTTTTAAATTTTGTAATTTATAAGAAACAAATAAAACAGAAATCAGCAGATTAAAATTGTTTTAACATGCTCTTTTCTGTTTTTTTAAATTTTGTAATTTATAAGAAACAAATAAAACAGAAATCAGCAGATTAAAATTGTTTTAACATGCTCTTTTCTGTTTTTTTAAATTTTGTAATTTATAAGAAACAAATAAAACAGAAATCAGCAGGTTAAAATTGTTTTAACATGCTCTTTTCTGTTTTTTTAAATTTTGTAATTTATAAGAAACAAATAAAACAGAAATCAGCAGATTAAAATTGTTTTAACATGCTCTTTTCTGTTTTTTTAAATTTTGTAATTTATAAGAAACAAATAAAACAGAAATCAGCAGATTAAAATTGTTTTAACATGCTCTTTTCTGTTTTTTTAAATTTTGTAATTTATAAGAAACAAATAAAACAGAAATCAGCAGATTAAAATTGTTTTAACATGCTCTTTTCTGTTTTTTTAAATTTTGTAATTTATAAGAAACAAATAAAACAGAAATCAGCAGGTTAAAATTGTTTTAACATGCTCTTTTCTGTTTTTTTAAATTCTGTAATTTATAAGAAACAAATAAAACAGAAATCAGCAGATTAAAATTGTTTTAACATGCTCTTTTCTGTTTTTTTAAATTTTGTAATTTATAAGAAACAAATAAAACAGAAATCAGCAGATTAAAATTGTTTTAACATGCTCTTTTCTGTTTTTTTAAATTTTGTAATTTATAAGAAACAAATAAAACAGAAATCAGCAGGTTAAAATTGTTTTAACATGCTCTTTTCTGTTTTTTTAAATTCTGTAATTTATAAGAAACAAATAAAACAGAAATCAGCAGGTTAAAATTGTTTTAACATGCTCTTTTCTGTTTTTTTAAATTTTGTAATTTATAAGAAACAAATAAAACAGAAATCAGCAGATTAAAATTGTTTTAACATGCTCTTTTCTGTTTTTTTAAATTTTGTAATTTATAAGAAACAAATAAAACAGAAATCAGCAGATTAAAATTGTTTTAACATGCTCTTTTCTGTTTTTTTAAATTTTGTAATTTATAAGAAACAAATAAAACAGAAATCAGCAGATTAAAATTGTATTAACATGCTCTTTTCTGTTTTTTTAAATTTTGTAATTTATAAGAAACAAATAAAACAGAAATCAGCAGATTAAAATTGTTTTAACATGCTCTTTTCTGTTTTTTTAAATTTGTAATTTATAAGAAACAAATAAAACAGAAATCAGCAGGTTAAAATTGTTTTAACATGCTCTTTTCTGTTTTTTTAAATTCTGTAATTTATAAGAAACAAATAAAACAGAAATCAGCAGATTAAAATTGTTTTAACATGCTCTTTTCTGTTTTTTTAAATTTTGTAATTTATAAGAAACAAATAAAACAGAAATCAGCAGATTAAAATTGTTTTAACATGCTCTTTTCTGTTTTTTTAAATTTTGTAATTTATAAGAAACAAATAAAACAGAAATCAGCAGATTAAAATTGTTTTAACATGCTCTTTTCTGTTTTTTTAAATTTTGTAATTTATAAGAAACAAATAAAACAGAAATCAGCAGGTTAAAATTGTTTTAACATGCTCTTTTCTGTTTTTTTAAATTCTGTAATTTATAAGAAACAAATAAAACAGAAATCAGCAGATTAAAATTGTTTTAACATGCTCTTTTCTGTTTTTTTAAATTTTGTAATTTATAAGAAACAAATAAAACAGAAATCAGCAGATTAAAATTGTTTTAACATGCTCTTTTCTGTTTTTTTAAATTTTGTAATTTATAAGAAACAAATAAAACAGAAATCAGCAGATTAAAATTGTTTTAACATGCTCTTTTCTGTTTTTTTAAATTCTGTAATTTATAAGAAACAAATAAAACAGAAATCAGCAGGTTAAAATTGTTTTAACATGCTCTTTTCTGTTTTTTTAAATTCTGTAATTTATAAGAAACAAATAAAACAGAAATCAGCAGATTAAAATTGTTTTAACATGCTCTTTTCTGTTTTTTTAAATTTTGTAATTTATAAGAAACAAATAAAACAGAAATCAGCAGGTTAAAATTGTTTTAACATGCTCTTTTCTGTTTTTTTAAATTCTGTAATTTATAAGAAACAAATAAAACAGAAATCAGCATGTTAAAATTGTTTTAACATGCTCTTTTCTGTTTTTTTAAATTCTGTAATTTATAAGAAACAAATAAAACAGAAATCAGCAGATTAAAATTGTTTTAACATGCTCTTTTCTGTTTTTTTAAATTCTGTAATTTATAAGAAACAAATAAAACAGAAATCAGCAGGTTAAAATTGTTTTAACATGCTCTTTTCTGTTTTTTTAAGTTTTGTAATTTATAAGAAACAAATAAAACAGAAATCAGCAGATTAAAATTGTTTTAACATGCTCTTTTCTGTTTTTTTAAATTCTGTAATTTATAAGAAACAAATAAAACAGAAATCAGCAGGTTAAAATTGTTTTAACATGCTCTTTTCTGTTTTTTTAAATTTTGTAATTTATAAGAAACAAATAAAACAGAAATCAGCAGATTAAAATTGTTTTAACATGCTCTTTTCTGTTTTTTTAAATTCTGTAATTTATAAGAAACAAATAAAACAGAAATCAGCAGGTTAAAATTGTTTTAACATGCTCTTTTCTGTTTTTTTAAATTCTGTAATTTATAAGAAACAAATAAAACAGAAATCAGCAGATTAAAATTGTTTTAACATGCTCTTTTCTGTTTTTTTAAATTTTGTAATTTATAAGAAACAAATAAAACAGAAATCAGCAGATTAAAATTGTTTTAACATGCTCTTTTCTGTTTTTTTAAATTTTGTAATTTATAAGAAACAAATAAAACAGAAATCAGCAGATTAAAATTGTTTTAACATGCTCTTTTCTGTTTTTTTAAATTCTGTAATTTATAAGAAACAAATAAAACAGAAATCAGCAGATTAAAATTGTTTTAACATGCTCTTTTCTGTATTTTTAAATTCTGTAATTTATAAGAAACAAATAAAACAGAAATCAGCAGGTTAAAATTGTTTTAACATGCTCTTTTCTGTTTTTTTAAATTTTGTAATTTATAAGAAACAAATAAAACAGAAATCAGCAGGTTAAAATTGTTTTAACATGCTCTTTTCTGTTTTTTTAAATTCTGTAATTTATAAGAAACAAATAAAACAGAAATCAGCAGATTAAAATTGTTTTAACATGCTCTTTTCTGTTTTTTTAAATTTTGTAATTTATAAGAAACAAATAAAACAGAAATCAGCAGGTTAAAATTGTTTTAACATGCTCTTTTCTGTTTTTTTAAATTCTGTAATTTATAAGAAACAAATAAAACAGAAATCAGCAGGTTAAAATTGTTTTAACATGCTCTTTTCTGTTTTTTTAAATTTTGTAATTTATAAGAAACAAATAAAACAGAAATCAGCAGATTAAAATTGTTTTAACATGCTCTTTTCTGTATTTTTAAATTCTGTAATTTATAAGAAACAAATAAAACAGAAATCAGCAGATTAAAATTGTTTTAACATGCTCTTTTCTGTTTTTTTAAATTTTGTAATTTATAAGAAACAAATAAAACAGAAATCAGCAGATTAAAATTGTTTTAACATGCTCTTTTCTGTTTTTTTAAATTTTGTAATTTATAAGAAACAAATAAAACAGAAATCAGCAGGTTAAAATTGTTTTAACATGCTCTTTTCTGTTTTTTTAAATTCTGTAATTTATAAGAAACAAATAAAACAGAAATCAGCAGATTAAAATTGTTTTAACATGCTCTTTTCTGTTTTTTTAAATTTTGTAATTTATAAGAAACAAATAAAACAGAAATCAGCAGATTAAAATTGTTTTAACATGCTCTTTTCTGTTTTTTTAAATTTTGTAATTTATAAGAAACAAAAAAAACAGAATACAGCAGATTAAAATTGTTTTAACATGCTCTTTTCTGTTTTTTTAAATTCTGTAATTTATAAGAAACAAATAAAACAGAAATCAGCAGGTTAAAATTGTTTTAACATGCTCTTTTCTGTTTTTTTAAATTCTGTAATTTAAAAGAAACAAATAAAACAGAAATCAGCAGATTAAAATTGTTTTAACATGCTCTTTTCTGTTTTTTAAATTCTGTAATTTATAAGAAACAAATAAAACAGAAATCAGCAGGTTAAAATTGTTTTAACATGCTCTTTTCTGTATTTTTAAATTCTGTAATTTATAAGAAACAAATAAAACAGAAATCAGCAGATTAAAATTGTTTTAACATGCTCTTTTCTGTATTTTTAAATTCTGTAATTTATAAGAAACAAATAAAACAGAAATCAGCAGATTAAAATTGTTTTAACATGCTCTTTTCTGTTTTTTTAAATTCTGTAATTTATAAGAAACAAATAAAACAGAAATCAGCAGGTTAAAATTGTTTTAACATGCTCTTTTCTGTTTTTTTAAATTTTGTAATTTATAAGAAACAAATAAAACAGAAATCAGCAGATTAAAATTGTTTTAACATGCTCTTTTCTGTTTTTTTAAATTTTGTAATTTATAAGAAACAAATAAAACAGAAATCAGCAGATTAAAATTGTTTTAACATGCTCTTTTCTGTTTTTTTAAATTCTGTAATTTATAAGAAACAAATAAAACAGAAATCAGCAGGTTAAAATTGTTTTAACATGCTCTTTTCTGTTTTTTTAAATTCTGTAATTTATAAGAAACAAATAAAACAGAAATCAGCAGATTAAAATTGTTTTAACATGCTCTTTTCTGTATTTTTAAATTCTGTAATTTATAAGAAACAAATAAAACAGAAATCAGCAGGTTAAAATTGTTTTAACATGCTCTTTTCTGTTTTTTTAAATTTTGTAATTTATAAGAAACAAAAAAAACAGAATACAGCAGATTAAAATTGTTTTAACATGCTCTTTTCTGTTTTTTTAAATTCTGTAATTTATAAGAAACAAATAAAACAGAAATCAGCAGGTTAAAATTGTTTTAACATGCTCTTTTCTGTTTTTTTAAATTCTGTAATTTAAAAGAAACAAATAAAACAGAAATCAGCAGATTAAAATTGTTTTAACATGCTCTTTTCTGTTTTTTAAAATTCTGTAATTTATAAGAAACAAATAAAACAGAAATCAGCAGGTTAAAATTGTTTTAACATGCTCTTTTCTGTTTTTTTAAATTTTGTAATTTATAAGAAACAAATAAAACAGAAATCAGCAGATTAAAATTGTTTTAACATGCTCTTTTCTGTTTTTTTAAATTCTGTAATTTATAAGAAACAAATAAAACAGAAATCAGCAGGTTAAAATTGTTTTAACATGCTCTTTTCTGTTTTTTTAAATTCTGTAATTTATAAGAAACAAATAAAACAGAAATCAGCAGATTAAAATTGTTTTAACATGCTCTTTTCTGTATTTTTAAATTCTGTAATTTATAAGAAACAAATAAAACAGAAATCAGCAGGTTAAAATTGTTTTAACATGCTCTTTTCTGTTTTTTTAAATTCTGTAATTTATAAGAAACAAATAAAACAGAAATCAGCAGATTAAAATTGTTTTAACATGCTCTTTTCTGTTTTTTTAAATTTTGTAATTTATAAGAAACAAATAAAACAGAAATCAGCAGATTAAAATTGTTTTAACATGCTCTTTTCTGTTTTTTTAAATTTTGTAATTTATAAGAAACAAATAAAACAGAAATCAGCAGATTAAAATTGTTTAAACATGCTCTTTTCTGTTTTTTTAAATTCTGTAATTTATAAGAAACAAATAAAACAGAAATCAGCAGATTAAAATTGTTTTAACATGCTCTTTTCTGTATTTTTAAATTCTGTAATTTATAAGAAACAAATAAAACAGAAATCAGCAGGTTAAAATTGTTTTAACATGCTCTTTTCTGTTTTTTTAAATTTTGTAATTTATAAGAAACAAATAAAACAGAAATCAGCAGGTTAAAATTGTTTTAACATGCTCTTTTCTGTTTTTTTAAATTCTGTAATTTATAAGAAACAAATAAAACAGAAATCAGCAGATTAAAATTGTTTTAACATGCTCTTTTCTGTTTTTTTAAATTCTGTAAATTATAAGAAACAAATAAAACAGAAATCAGCAGGTTAAAATTGTTTTAACATGCTCTTTTCTGTTTTTTTAAATTCTGTAATTTATAAGAAACAAATAAAACAGAAATCAGCAGGTTAAAATTGTTTTAACATGCTCTTTTCTGTTTTTTTAAATTCTGTAATTTATAAGAAACAAATAAAACAGAAATCAGCAGATTAAAATTGTTTTAACATGCTCTTTTCTGTTTTTTTAAATTTTGTAATTTATAAGAAACAAATAAAACAGAAATCAGCAGATTAAAATTGTTTTAACATGCTCTTTTCTGTTTTTTTAAATTTTGTAATTTATAAGAAACAAATAAAACAGAAATCAGCAGATTAAAATTGTTTTAACATGCTCTTTTCTGTTTTTTTAAATTTGTAATTTATAAGAAACAAATAAAACAGAAATCAGCAGGTTAAATTTGTTTTAACATGCTCTTTTCTGTTTTTTTAAATTCTGTAATTTATAAGAAACAAATAAAACAGAAATCAGCAGATTAAAATTGTTTTAACATGCTCTTTTCTGTTTTTTTAAATTTTGTAATTTATAAGAAACAAATAAAACAGAAATCAGCAGATTAAAATTGTTTTAACATGCTCTTTTCTGTTTTTTTAAATTTTGTAATTTATAAGAAACAAATAAAACAGAAATCAGCAGATTAAAATTGTTTTAACATGCTCTTTTCTGTTTTTTTAAATTCTGTAATTTATAAGAAACAAATAAAACAGAAATCAGCAGATTTAAATTATTTTAACATGCTCTTTTCTGTTTTTTTAAATTCTGTAATTTATAAGAAACAAATAAAACAGAAATCAGCAGATTAAAATTGTTTTAACATGCTCTTTTCTGTTTTTTTAAATTCTGTAATTTATAAGAAACAAATAAAACAGAAATCAGCAGGTTAAAATTGTTTTAACATGCTCTTTTCTGTTTTTTTAAATTCTGTAATTTATAAGAAACAAATAAAACAGAAATCAGCAGGTTAAAATTGTTTTAACATGCTCTTTTCTGTTTTTTTAAATTCTGTAATTTATAAGAAACAAATAAAACAGAAATCAGCAGATTAAAATTGTTTTAACATGCTCTTTTCTGTTTTTTTAAATTTTGTAATTTATAAGAAACAAATAAAACAGAAATCAGCAGATTAAAATTGTTTTAACATGCTCTTTTCTGTTTTTTTAAATTCTGTAATTTATAAGAAACAAATAAAACAGAAATCAGCAGGTTAAAATTGTTTTAACATGCTCTTTTCTGTATTTTTAAATTCTGTAATTTATAAGAAACAAATAAAACAGAAATCAGCAGATTAAAATTGTTTTAACATGCTCTTTTCTGTTTTTTTAAATTCTGTAATTTATAAGAAACAAATAAAACAGAAATCAGCAGGTTAAAATTGTTTTAACATGCTCTTTTCTGTATTTTTAAATTCTGTAATTTATAAGAAACAAATAAAACAGAAATCAGCAGGTTAAAATTGTTTTAACATGCTCTTTTCTGTTTTTTTAAATTTTGTAATTTATAAGAAACAAATAAAACAGAAATCAGCAGATTAAAATTGTTTTAACATGCTCTTTTCTGTTTTTTTAAATTCTGTAATTTATAAGAAACAAATAAAACAGAAATCAGCAGGTTAAAATTGTTTTAACATGCTCTTTTCTGTTTTTTTAAATTTTGTAATTTATAAGAAACAAATAAAACAGAAATCAGCAGATTAAAATTGTTTTAACATGCTCTTTTCTGTTTTTTTAAATTCTGTAATTTATAAGAAACAAATAAAACAGAAATCAGCAGGTTAAAATTGTTTTAACATGCTCTTTTCTGTTTTTTTAAATTCTGTAATTTATAAGAAACAAATAAAACAGAAATCAGCAGATTAAAATTGTTTTAACATGCTCTTTTCTGTTTTTTTAAATTTTGTAATTTATAAGAAACAAATAAAACAGAAATCAGCAGATTAAAATTGTTTTAACATGCTCTTTTCTGTTTTTTTAAATTCTGTAATTTATAAGAAACAAATAAAACAGAAATCAGCAGATTAAAATTGTTTTAACATGCTCTTTTCTGTTTTTTTAAATTCTGTAATTTATAAGAAACAAATAAAACAGAAATCAGCAGGTTAAAATTGTTTTAACATGCTCTTTTCTGTTTTTTTAAATTCTGTAATTTATAAGAAACAAATAAAACAGAAATCAGCAGGTTAAAATTGTTTTAACATGCTCTTTTCTGTTTTTTTAAATTTTGTAATTTATAAGAAACAAATAAAACAGAAATCAGCAGATTAAAATTGTTTTAACATGCTCTTTTCTGTTTTTTTAAATTCTGTAATTTATAAGAAACAAATAAAACAGAAATCAGCAGGTTAAAATTGTTTTAACATGCTCTTTTCTGTTTTTTTAAATTTTGTAATTTATAAGAAACAAATAAAACAGAAATCAGCAGATTAAAATTGTTTTAACATGCTCTTTTCTGTTTTTTTAAATTCTGTAATTTATAAGAAACAAATAAAACAGAAATCAGCAGGTTAAAATTGTTTTAACATGCTCTTTTCTGTTTTTTTAAATTCTGTAATTTATAAGAAACAAATAAAACAGAAATCAGCAGATTAAAATTGTTTTAACATGCTCTTTTCTGTTTTTTTAAATTTTGTAATTTATAAGAAACAAATAAAACAGAAATCAGCAGATTAAAATTGTTTTAACATGCTCTTTTCTGTTTTTTTAAATTCTGTAATTTATAAGAAACAAATAAAACAGAAATCAGCAGATTAAAATTGTTTTAACATGCTCTTTTCTGTTTTTTTAAATTTTGTAATTTATAAGAAACAAATAAAACAGAAATCAGCAGATTAAAATTGTTTTAACATGCTCTTTTCTGTTTTTTTAAATTTTGTAATTTATAAGAAACAAATAAAACAGAAATCAGCAGATTAAAATTGTTTTAACATGCTCTTTTCTGTTTTTTTAAATTCTGTAATTTATAAGAAACAAATAAAACAGAAATCAGCAGATTAAAATTGTTTTAACATGCTCTTTTCTGTATTTTTAAATTCTGTAATTTATAAGAAACAAATAAAACAGAAATCAGCAGGTTAAAATTGTTTTAACATGCTCTTTTCTGTTTTTTTAAATTTTGTAATTTATAAGAAACAAATAAAACAGAAATCAGCAGGTTAAAATTGTTTTAACATGCTCTTTTCTGTTTTTTTAAATTCTGTAATTTATAAGAAACAAATAAAACAGAAATCAGCAGATTATAATTGTTTTTACATGCTCTTTTCTGTTTTTTTAAATTTTGTAATTTATAAGAAACAAATAAAACAGAAATCAGCAGATTAAAATTGTTTTAACATGCTCTTTTCTGTTTTTTTAAATTCTGTAATTTATAAGAAACAAATAAAACAGAAATCAGCAGGTTAAAATTGTTTTAACATGCTCTTTTCTGTATTTTTAAATTCTGTAATTTATAAGAAACAAATAAAACAGAAATCAGCAGATTAAAATTGTTTTAACATGCTCTTTTCTGTTTTTTTAAATTCTGTAATTTATAAGAAACAAATAAAACAGAAATCAGCAGGTTAAAATTGTTTTAACATGCTCTTTTCTGTATTTTTAAATTCTGTAATTTATAAGAAACAAATAAAACAGAAATCAGCAGGTTAAAATTGTTTTAACATGCTCTTTTCTGTTTTTTTAAATTTTGTAATTTATAAGAAACAAATAAAACAGAAATCAGCAGATTAAAATTGTTTTAACATGCTCTTTTCTGTTTTTTTAAATTCTGTAATTTATAAGAAACAAATAAAACAGAAATCAGCAGGTTAAAATTGTTTTAACATGCTCTTTTCTGTTTTTTTAAATTTTGTAATTTATAAGAAACAAATAAAACAGAAATCAGCAGGTTAAAATTGTTTTAACATGCTCTTTTCTGTTTTTTTAAATTCTGTAATTTATAAGAAACAAATAAAACAGAAATCAGCAGATTAAAATTGTTTTAACATGCTCTTTTCTGTTTTTTTAAATTCTGTAATTTATAAGAAACAAATAAAACAGAAATCAGCAGGTTAAAATTGTTTTAACATGCTCTTTTCTGTATTTTTAAATTCTGTAATTTATAAGAAACTAATAAAACAGAAATCAGCAGATTAAAATTGTTTTAACATGCTCTTTTCTGTTTTTTTAAATTCTGTAATTTATAAGAAACAAATAAAACAGAAATCAGCAGGTTAAAATTGTTTTAACATGCTCTTTTCTGTATTTTTAAATTCTGTAATTTATAAGAAACAAATAAAACAGAAATCAGCAGGTTAAAATTGTTTTAACATGCTCTTTTCTGTTTTTTTAAATTTTGTAATTTATAAGAAACAAATAAAACAGAAATCAGCAGATTAAAATTGTTTTAACATGCTCTTTTCTGTTTTTTTAAATTCTGTAATTTATAAGAAACAAATAAAACAGAAATCAGCAGGTTAAAATTGTTTTAACATGCTCTTTTCTGTTTTTTTAAATTTTGTAATTTATAAGAAACAAATAAAACAGAAATCAGCAGGTTAAAATTGTTTTAACATGCTCTTTTCTGTATTTTTAAATTCTGTAATTTATAAGAAACAAATAAAACAGAAATCAGCAGATTAAAATTGTTTTAACATGCTCTTTTCTGTTTTTTTAAATTCTGTAATTTATAAGAAACAAATAAAACAGAAATCAGCAGGTTAAAATTGTTTTAACATGCTCTTTTCTGTATTTTTAAATTCTGTAATTTATAAGAAACAAATAAAACAGAAATCAGCAGGTTAAAATTGTTTTAACATGCTCTTTTCTGTTTTTTTAAATTTTGTAATTTATAAGAAACAAATAAAACAGAAATCAGCAGATTAAAATTGTTTTAACATGCTCTTTTCTGTTTTTTTCAATTCTGTAATTTATAAGAAACAAATAAAACAGAAATCAGCAGGTTAAAATTGTTTTAACATGCTCTTTTCTGTTTTTTTAAATTTTGTAATTTATAAGAAACAAATAAAACAGAAATCAGCAGATTAAAATTGTTTTAACATGCTCTTTTCTGTTTTTTTAAATTCTGTAATTTATAAGAAACAAATAAAACAGAAATCAGCAGGTTAAAATTGTTTTAACATGCTCTTTTCTGTATTTTTAAATTCTGTAATTTATAAGAAACAAATAAAACAGAAATCAGCAGATTAAAATTGTTTTAACATGCTCTTTTCTGTTTTTTTAAATTCTGTAATTTATAAGAAACAAATAAAACAGAAATCAGCAGGTTAAAATTGTTTTAACATGCTCTTTTCTGTATTTTTAAATTCTGTAATTTATAAGAAACAAATAAAACAGAAATCAGCAGGTTAAAATTGTTTTAACATGCTCTTTTCTGTTTTTTTAAATTCTGTAATTTATAAGAAACAAATAAAACAGAAATCAGCAGGTTAAAATTGTTTTAACATGCTCTTTTCTGTTTTTTTAAATTCTGTAATTTATAAGAAACAAATAAAACAGAAATCAGCAGGTTAAAATTGTTTTAACATGCTCTTTTCTGTTTTTTTAAATTTTGTAATTTATAAGAAACAAATAAAACAGAAATCAGCAGATTAAAATTATTTTAACATGCTCTTTTCTGTATTTTTAAATTCTGTAATTTATAAGAAACAAATAAAACAGAAATCAGCAGATTAAAATTGTTTTAACATGCTCTTTTCTGTTTTTTTAAATTCTGTAATTTATAAGAAACAAATAAAACAGAAATCAGCAGGTTAAAATTGTTTTAACATGCTCTTTTCTGTTTTTTTAAATTCTGTAATTTATAAGAAACAAATAAAACAGAAATCAGCAGGTTAAAATTGTTTTAACATGCTCTTTTCTGTTTTTTTAAATTCTGTAATTTATAAGAAACAAATAAAACAGAAATCAGCAGGTTAAAATTGTTTTAACATGCTCTTTTCTGTTTTTTTAAATTCTGTAATTTATAAGAAACAAATAAAACAGAAATCAGCAGGTTAATATTGTTTTAACATGCTCTTTTCTGTTTTTTTAAATTCTGTAATTTATAAGAAACAAATAAAACAGAAATCAGCAGGTTAAAATTGTTTTAACATGCTCTTTTCTGTTTTTTTAAATTCTGTAATTTATAAGAAACAAATAAAACAGAAATCAGCAGGTTAAAATTGTTTTAACATGCTCTTTTCTGTTTTTTTAAATTCTGTAATTTATAAGAAACAAATAAAACAGAAATCAGCAGGTTAAAATTGTTTTAACATGCTCTTTTCTGTTTTTTTAAATTCTGTAATTTATAAGAAACAAATAAAACAGAAATCAGCAGATTAAAATTGTTTTAACATGCTCTTTTCTGTTTTTTTAAATTCTGTAATTTATAAGAAACAGATAAAACAGAAATCAGCAGGTTAAAATTGTTTTAACATGCTCTTTTCTGTTTTTTTAAATTCTGTAATTTATAAGAAACAAATAAAACAGAAATCAGCAGGTTAAAATTGTTTTAACATGCTCTTTTCTGTTTTTTTAAATTCTGTAATTTATACTAAACAAATAAAACAGAAATCAGCAGGTTAAAATTGTTTTAACATGCTCTTTTCTGTTTTTTTAAATTCTGTAATTTATAAGAAACAAATAAAACAGAAATCAGCAGGTTAAAATTGTTTTAACATGCTCTTTTCTGTATTTTTAAATTCTGTAATTTATAAGAAACAAATAAAACAGAAATCAGCAGGTTAAAGTTGTTTTAACATGCTCTTTTCTGTTTTTTTAAATTCTGTAATTTATAAGAAACAAATAAAACAGAAATCAGCAGATTAAAATTGTTTTAACATGCTCTTTTCTGTTTTTTTAAATTCTGTAATTTATAAGAAACAAATAAAACAGAAATCAGCAGATTAAAATTGTTTTAACATGCTCTTTTCTGTTTTTTTAAATTCTGTAATTTATAAGAAACAAATAAAACAGAAATCAGCAGGTTAAAATTGTTTTAACATGCTCTTTTCTGTTTTTTTAAATTCTGTAATTTATAAGAAACAAATAAAACAGAAATCAGCAGGTTAAAATTGTTTTAACATGCTCTTTTCTGTTTTTTTAAATTCTGTAATTTATAAGAAACAAATAAAACAGAAATCAGCAGATTAAAATTGTTTTAACATGCTCTTTTCTGTATTTTTAAATTCTGTAATTTATAAGAAACAAATAAAACAGAAATCAGCAGATTAAAATTGTTTTAACATGCTCTTTTCTGTTTTTTTAAATTCTGTAATTTATAAGAAACAAATAAAACAGAAATCAGCAGATTAAAATTGTTTTAACATGCTCTTTTCTGTTTTTTTAAATTCTGTAATTTATAAGAAACAAATAAAACAGAAATCAGCAGGTTAAAATTGTTTTAACATGCTCTTTTCTGTTTTTTTAAATTCTGTAATTTATAAGAAACAAATAAAACAGAAATCAGCAGGTTAAAATTGTTTTAACATGCTCTTTTCTGTTTTTTTAAATTTTGTAATTTATAAGAAACAAATAAAACAGAAATCAGCAGATTAAAATTATTTTAACATGCTCTTTTCTGTTTTTTTAAATTCTGTAATTTATAAGAAACAAATAAAACAGAAATCAGCAGGTTAAAATTGTTTTAACATGCTCTTTTCTGTATTTTTAAATTCTGTAATTTATAAGAAACAAATAAAACAGAAATCAGCAGGTTAAAATTGTTTTAACATGCTCTTTTCTGTTTTTTTAAATTCTGTAATTTATAAGAAACAAATAAAACAGAAATCAGCAGATTAAAATTGTTTTAACATGCTCTTTTCTGTTTTTTTAAATTCTGTAATTTATAAGAAACAAATAAAACAGAAATCAGCAAGTTAAAATTGTTTTAACATGCTCTTTTCTGTTTTTTTAAATTCTGTAATTTATAAGAAACAAATAAAACAGAAATCAGCAGGTTAAAATTGTTTTAACATGCTCTTTTCTGTTTTTTTAAATTTTGTAATTTATAAGAAACAAATAAAACAGAAATCAGCAGATTAAAATTATTTTAACATGCTCTTTTCTGTTTTTTTAAATTCTGTAATTTATAAGAAACAAATAAAACAGAAATCAGCAGGTTAAAATTGTTTTAACATGCTCTTTTCTGTATTTTTAAATTCTGTAATTTATAAGAAACAAATATAACAGAAATCAGCAGGTTAAAATTGTCTTAACATGCTCTTTTCTGTTTTTTTAAATTCTGTAATTTATAAGAAACAAATAAAACAGAAATCAGCAGATTAAAATTGTTTTAACATGCTCTTTTCTGTTTTTTTAAATTCTGTAATTTATAAGAAACAAATAAAACAGAAATCAGCAGATTAAAATTGTTTTAACATGCTCTTTTCTGTTTTTTTAAATTCTGTAATTTATAAGAAACAAATAAAACAGAAATCAGCAGATTAAAATTGTTTTAACATGCTCTTTTCTGTTTTTTTAAATTCTGTAATTTATAAGAAACAAATAAAACAGAAACCAGCAGATTAAAATTGTTTTAACATGCTCTTTTCTGTTTTTTTAAATTCTGTAATTTATAAGAAACAAATAAAACAGAAATCAGCAGGTTAAAATTGTTTTAACATGCTCTTTTCTGTATTTTTAAATTCTGTAATTTATAAGAAACAAATAAAACAGAAATCAGCAGGTTAAAATTGTTTTAACATGCTCTTTTCTGTTTTTTTAAATTCTGTAATTTATAAGAAACAAATAAAACAGAAATCAGCAGATTAAAATTGTTTTAACATGCTCTTTTCTGTATTTTTAAATTCTGTAATTTATAAGAAACAATTAAAACAGAAATCAGCAGATTAAAATTGTTTTAACATGCTCTTTTCTGTTTTTTTAAATTCTGTAATTTATAAGAAACAAATAAAACAGAAATCAGCAGATTAAAATTGTTTTAACATGCTCTTTTCTGTTTTTTTAAATTCTGTAATTTATAAGAAACAAATAAAACAGAAATCAGCAGATTAAAATTGTTTTAACATGCTCTTTTCTGTATTTTTAAATTCTGTAATTTATAAGAAACAAATAAAACAGAAATCAGCAGATTAAAATTGTTTTAACATGCTCTTTTCTGTTTTTTTAAATTCTGTAATTTATAAGAAACAAATAAAACAGAAATCAGCAGATTAAAATTGTTTTAACATGCTCTTTTCTGTTTTTTTAAATTCTGTAATTTATAAGAAACAAATAAAACAGAAATCAGCAGGTTAAAATTGTTTTAACATGCTCTTTTCTGTTTTTTTAAATTCTGTAATTTATAAGAAACAAATAAAACAGAAATCAGCAGGTTAAAATTGTTTTAACATGCTCTTTTCTGTTTTTTTAAATTTTGTAATTTATAAGAAACAAATAAAACAGAAATCAGCAGATTAAAATTATTTTAACATGCTCTTTTCTGTTTTTTTAAATTCTGTAATTTATAAGAAACAAATAAAACAGAAATCAGCAGGTTAAAATTGTTTTAACATGCTCTTTTCTGTATTTTTAAATTCTGTAATTTATAAGAAACAAATAAAACAGAAATCAGCAGGTTAAAATTGTTTTAACATGCTCTTTTCTGTTTTTTTAAATTCTGTAATTTATAAGAAACAAATAAAACAGAAATCAGCAGATTAAAATTGTTTTAACATGCTCTTTTCTGTTTTTTTAAATTCTGTAATTTATAAGAAACAAATAAAACAGAAATCAGCAGGTTAAAATTGTTTTAACATGCTCTTTTCTGTTTTTTTAAATTCTGTAATTTATAAGAAACAAATAAAACAGAAATCAGCAGGTTAAAATTGTTTTAACATGCTCTTTTCTGTTTTTTTAAATTTTGTAATTTATAAGAAACAAATAAAACAGAAATCAGCAGATTAAAATTATTTTAACATGCTCTTTTCTGTTTTTTTAAATTCTGTAATTTATAAGAAACAAATAAAACAGAAATCAGCAGGTTAAAATTGTTTTAACATGCTCTTTTCTGTATTTTTAAATTCTGTAATTTATAAGAAACAAATATAACAGAAATCAGCAGGTTAAAATTGTTTTAACATGCTCTTTTCTGTTTTTTTAAATTCTGTAATTTATAAGAAACAAATAAAACAGAAATCAGCAGATTAAAATTGTTTTAACATGCTCTTTTCTGTTTTTTTAAATTCTGTAATTTATAAGAAACAAATAAAACAGAAATCAGCAGATTAAAATTGTTTTAACATGCTCTTTTCTGTTTTTTTAAATTCTGTAATTTATAAGAAACAAATAAAACAGAAATCAGCAGATTAAAATTGTTTTAACATGCTCTTTTCTGTTTTTTTAAATTCTGTAATTTATAAGAAACAAATAAAACAGAAACCAGCAGATTAAAATTGTTTTAACATGCTCTTTTCTGTTTTTTTAAATTCTGTAATTTATAAGAAACAAATAAAACAGAAATCAGCAGGTTAAAATTGTTTTAACATGCTCTTTTCTGTATTTTTAAATTCTATAATTTATAAGAAACAAATAAAACAGAAATCAGCAGGTTAAAATTGTTTTAACATGCTCTTTTCTGTTTTTTTAAATTCTGTAATTTATAAGAAACAAATAAAACAGAAATCAGCAGATTAAAATTGTTTTAACATGCTCTTTTCTGTATTTTTAAATTCTGTAATTTATAAGAAACAATTAAAACAGAAATCAGCAGATTAAAATTGTTTTAACATGCTCTTTTCTGTTTTTTTAAATTCTGTAATTTATAAGAAACAAATAAAACAGAAATCAGCAGATTAAAATTGTTTTAACATGCTCTTTTCTGTTTTTTTAAATTCTGTAATTTATAAGAAACAAATAAAACAGAAATCAGCAGGTTAAAATTGTTTTAACATGCTCTTTTCTGTTTTTTTAAATTCTGTAATTTATAAGAAACAAATAAAACAGAAATCAGCAGGTTAAAATTGTTTTAACATGCTCTTTTCTGTTTTTTTAAATTTTGTAATTTATAAGAAACAAATAAAACAGAAATCAGCAGATTAAAATTATTTTAACATGCTCTTTTCTGTTTTTTTAAATTCTGTAATTTATAAGAAACAAATAAAACAGAAATCAGCAGGTTAAAATTGTTTTAACATGCTCTTTTCTGTTTTTTTAAATTCTGTAATTTATAAGAAACAAATAAAACAGAAATCAGCAGATTTAAATTGTTTTAACATGCTCTTTTCTGTTTTTTTAAATTCTGTAATTTATAAGAAACAAATAAAACAGAAATCAGCAGATTAAAATTGTTTTAACATGCTCTTTTCTGTTTTTTTAAATTCTGTAATTTATAAGAAACAAATAAAACAGAAACCAGCAGATTAAAATTGTTTTAACATGCTCTTTTCTGTTTTTTTAAATTCTGTAATTTATAAGAAACAAATAAAACAGAAATCAGCAGGTTAAAATTGTTTTAACATGCTCTTTTCTGTTTTTTTAAATTCTGTAATTTATAAGAAACAAATAAAACAGAAATCAGCAGGTTAAAATTGTTTTAACATGCTCTTTTCTGTTTTTAAATTCTGTAATTTATAAGAAACAAATAAAACAGAAATCAGCAGATTAAAATTGTTTTAACATGCTCTTTTCTGTATTTTTAAATTCTGTAATTTATAAGAAACAAATAAAACAGAAATCAGCAGATTAAAATTGTTTTAACATGCTCTTTTCTGTTTTTTTAAATTCTGTAATTTATAAGAAACAAATAAAACAGAAATCAGCAGATTAAAATTGTTTTAACATGCTCTTTTCTGTTTTTTTAAATTCTGTAATTTATAAGAAACAAATAAAACAGAAATCAGCAGGTTAAAATTGTTTTAACATGCTCTTTTCTGTTTTTTTAAATTCTGTAATTTATAAGAAACAAATAAAACAGAAATCAGCAGGTTAAAATTGTTTTAACATGCTCTTTTCTGTTTTTTTAAATTTTGTAATTTATAAGAAACAAATAAAACAGAAATCAGCAGATTAAAATTATTTTAACATGCTCTTTTCTGTTTTTTTAAATTCTGTAATTTATAAGAAACAAATAAAACAGAAATCAGCAGGTTAAAATTGTTTTAACATGCTCTTTTCTGTATTTTTAAATTCTGTAATTTATAAGAAACAAATAAAACAGAAATCAGCAGGTTAAAATTGTTTTAACATGCTCTTTTCTGTTTTTTTAAATTCTGTAATTTATAAGAAACAAATAAAACAGAAATCAGCAGATTAAAATTGTTTTAACATGCTCTTTTCTGTTTTTTTAAATTCTGTAATTTATAAGAAACAAATAAAACAGAAATCAGCAGGTTAAAATTGTTTTAACATGCTCTTTTCTGTTTTTTTAAATTCTGTAATTTATAAGAAACAAATAAAACAGAAATCAGCAGATTAAAATTGTTTTAACATGCTCTTTTCTGTTTTTTTAAATTCTGTAATTTATAAGAAACAAATAAAACAGAAATCAGCAGGTTAAAATTGTTTTAACATGCTCTTTTCTGTTTTTTTAAATTCTGTAATTTATAAGAAACAAATAAAACAGAAATCAGCAGATTAAAATTGTTTTAACATGCTCTTTTCTGTTTTTTTAAATTCTGTAATTTATAAGAAACAAATAAAACAGAAATCAGCAGGTTAAAATTGTTTTAACATGCTCTTTTCTGTTTTTTTAAATTCTGTAATTTATAAGAAACAAATAAAACAGAAATCAGCAGATTAAAATTGTTTTAACATGCTCTTTTCTGTTTTTTTAAATTCTGTAATTTATAAGAAACAAATAAAACAGAAATCAGCAGATTAAAATTGTTTTAACATGCTCTTTTCTGTTTTTTTAAATTCTGTAATTTATAAGAAACAAATAAAACAGAAATCAGCAGATTAAAATTGTTTTAACATGCTCTTTTCTGTTTTTTTAAATTTTGTAATTTATAAGAAACAAATAAAACAGAAATCAGCAGGTTAAAATTGTTTTAACAAGCTCTTTTCTGTTTTTTTAAATTCTGTAATTAATAAGAAACAAATAAAACAGAAATCAGCAGGTTAAAATTGTTTTAACATGCTCTTTTCTGTTTTTTTAAATTCTGTAATTTATAAGAAACAAATAAAACAGAAATCAGCAGGTTAAAATTGTTTTAACATGCTCTTTTCTGTTTTTTTAAATTCTGTAATTTATAAGAAACAAATAAAACAGAAATCAGCAGGTTAAAATTGTTTTAACATGCTCTTTTCTGTTTTTTTAAATTCTGTAATTTATAAGAAACAAATAAAACAGAAATCAGCAGGTTAAAATTGTTTTAACATGCTCTTTTCTGTTTTTTTAAATTCTGTAATTTATAAGAAACAAATAAAACAGAAATCAGCAGGTTAAAATTGTTTTAACATGCTCTTTTCTGTTTTTTTAAATTCTGTAATTTATAAGAAACAAATAAAACAGAAATCAGCAGATTAAAATTGTTTTAACATGCTCTTTTCTGTTTTTTTAAATTCTGTAATTTATAAGAAACAAATAAAACAGAAATCAGCAGATTAAAATTGTTTTAACATGCTCTTTTCTGTTTTTTTAAATTCTGTAATTTATAAGAAACAAATAAAACAGAAATCAGCAGGTTAAAATTGTTTTAACATGCTCTTTTCTGTTTTTTTAAATTCTGTAATTTATAAGAAACAAATAAAACAGAAATCAGCAGGTTAAAATTGTTTTAACATGCTCTTTTCTGTTTTTTTAAATTCTGTAATTTATAAGAAACAAATAAAACAGAAATCAGCAGATTAAAATTGTTTTAACATGCTCTTTTCTGTTTTTTTAAATTCTGTAATTTATAAGAAACAAATAAAACAGAAATCAGCAGATTAAAATTGTTATAACATGCTCTTTTTTGTTTTTTTAAATTCTGTAATTTATAAGAAACAAATAAAACAGAAATCAGCAGGTTAAAATTGTTTTAACATGCTCTTTTCTGTTTTTTTAAATTCTGTAATTTATAAGAAACAAATAAAACAGAAATCAGCAGGTTAAAATTGTTTTAACATGCTCTTTTCTGTTTTTTTAAATTCTGTAATTTATAAGAAACAAATAAAACAGAAATCAGCAGGTTAAAAATGTTTTAACATGCTCTTTTCTGTTTTTTTAAATTCTGTAATTTATAAGAAACAAATAAAACAGAAATCAGCAGGTTAAAATTGTTTTAACATGCTCTTTTCTGTTTTTTTAAATTTTGTAATTTATAAGAAACAAATAAAACAGAAATCAGCAGATTAAAATTATTTTAACATGCTCTTTTCTGTTTTTTTAAATTCTGTAATTTATAAGAAACAAATAAAACAGAAATCAGCAGGTTAAAATTGTTTTAACATGCTCTTTTCTGTATTTTTAAATTCTGTAATTTATAAGAAACAAATAAAACAGAAATCAGCAGGTTAAAATTGTTTTAACATGCTCTTTTCTGTTTTTTTAAATTCTGTAATTTATAAGAAACAAATAAAACAGAAATCAGCAGGTTAAAATTGTTTTAACATGCTCTTTTCTGTTTTTTTAAATTCTGTAATTTATAAGAAACAAATAAAACAGAAATCAGCAGATTAAAATTGTTTTAACATGCTCTTTTCTGTTTTTTTAAATTCTGTAATTTATAAGAAACAAATAAAACAGAAATCAGCAGATTAAAATTGTTTTAACATGCTCTTTTCTGTTTTTTTAAATTCTGTAATTTATAAGAAACAAATAAAACAGAAATCAGCAGGTTAAAATTGTTTTAACATGCTCTTTTCTGTTTTTTTAAATTCTGTAATTTATAAGAAACAAATAAAACAGAAATCAGCAGGTTAAAATTGTTTTAACATGCTCTTTTCTGTTTTTTTAAATTCTGTAATTTATAAGAAACAAATAAAACAGAAATCAGCAGGTTAAAATTGTTTTAACATGCTCTTTTCTGTTTTTTTAAATTCTGTAATTTATAAGAAACAAATAAAACAGAAATCAGCAGGTTAAAATTGTTTTAACATGCTCTTTTCTGTTTTTTTAAATTCTGTAATTTATAAGAAACAAATAAAACAGAAATCAGCAGATTAAAATTGTTTTAACATGCTCTTTTCTGTTTTTTTAAATTCTGTAATTTATAAGAAACAAATAAAACAGAAATCAGCAGATTAAAATTGTTTTAACATGCTCTTTTCTGTTTTTTTAAATTCTGTAATTTATAAGAAACAAATAAAACAGAAATCAGCAGGTTAAAATTGTTTTAACATGCTCTTTTCTGTTTTTTTAAATTCTGTAATTTATAAGAAACAAATAAAACAGAAATCAGCAGGTTAAAATTGTTTTAACATGCTCTTTTCTGTTTTTTTAAATTCTGTAATTTATAAGAAACAAATAAAACAGAAATCAGCAGATAAAAATTGTTTTAACATGCTCTTTTCTGTTTTTTTAAATTCTGTAATTTATAAGAAACAAATAAAACAGAAATCAGCAGATTAAAATTGTTATAACATGCTCTTTTTTGTTTTTTTAAATTCTGTAATTTATAAGAAACAAATAAAACAGAAATCAGCAGGTTAAAATTGTTTTAACATGCTCTTTTCTGTTTTTTTAAATTCTGTAATTTATAAGAAACAAATAAAACAGAAATCAGCAGGTTAAAATTGTTTTAACATGCTCTTTTCTGTTTTTTTAAATTCTGTAATTTATAAGAAACAAATAAAACAGAAATCAGCAGGTTAAAATTGTTTTAACATGCTCTTTTCTGTTTTTTTAAATTCTGTAATTTATAAGAAACAAATAAAACAGAAATCAGCAGGTTAAAATTGTTTTAACATGCTCTTTTCTGTTTTTTTAAATTTTGTAATTTATAAGAAACAAATAAAACAGAAATCAGCAGATTAAAATTATTTTAACATGCTCTTTTCTGTTTTTTTAAATTCTGTAATTTATAAGAAACAAATAAAACAGAAATCAGCAGGTTAAAATTGTTTTAACATGCTCTTTTCTGTATTTTTAAATTCTGTAATTTATAAGAAACAAATAAAACAGAAATCAGCAGGTTAAAATTGTTTTAACATGCTCTTTTCTGTTTTTTTAAATTCTGTAATTTATAAGAAACAAATAAAACAGAAATCAGCAGGTTAAAATTGTTTTAACATGCTCTTTTCTGTTTTTTTAAATTCTGTAATTTATAAGAAACAAATAAAACAGAAATCAGCAGATTAAAATTGTTTTAACATGCTCTTTTCTGTTTTTTTAAATTCTGTAATTTATAAGAAACAAATAAAACAGAAATCAGCAGATTAAAATTGTTTTAACATGCTCTTTTCTGTTTTTTTAAATTCTGTAATTTATAAGAAACAGATAAAACAGAAATCAGCAGGTTAAAATTGTTTTAACATGCTCTTTTCTGTTTTTTTAAATTCTGTAATTTATAAGAAACAAATAAAACAGAAATCAGCAGGTTAAAATTGTTTTAACATGCTCTTTTCTGTTTTTTTAAATTCTGTAATTTATACTAAACAAATAAAACAGAAATCAGCAGGTTAAAATTGTTTTAACATGCTCTTTTCTGTTTTTTTAAATTTTGTAATTTATAAGAAACAAATAAAACAGAAATCAGCAGATTAAAATTATTTTAACATGCTCTTTTCTGTTTTTTTAAATTCTGTAATTTATAAGAAACAAATAAAACAGAAATCAGCAGGTTAAAATTGTTTTAACATGCTCTTTTCTGTATTTTTAAATTCTGTAATTTATAAGAAACAAATAAAACAGAAATCAGCAGGTTAAAATTGTTTTAACATGCTCTTTTCTGTTTTTTTAAATTTTGTAATTTATAAGAAACAAATAAAACAGAAATCAGCAGATTAAAATTATTTTAACATGCTCTTTTCTGTTTTTTTAAATTCTGTAATTTATAAGAAACAAATAAAACAGAAATCAGCAGGTTAAAATTGTTTTAACATGCTCTTTTCTGTTTTTTTAAATCCTGTAATTTATAAGAAACAAATAAAACAGAAATCAGCAGGTTAAAATTGTTTTAACATGCTCTTTTCTGTTTTTTTAAATTTTGTAATTTATAAGAAACAAATAAAACAGAAATCAGCAGGTTAAAATTGTTTTAACATGCTCTTTTCTGTTTTTTTAAATTCTGTAATTTATACTAAACAAATAAAACAGAAATCAGCAGGTTAAAATTGTTTTAACATGCTCTTTTCTGTTTTTTTAAATTTTGTAATTTATAAGAAACAAATAAAACAGAAATCAGCAGATTAAAATTGTTTTAACATGCTCTTTTCTGTATTTTTAAATTCTGTAATTTATACTAAACAAATAAAACAGAAATCAGCAGGTTAAAATTGTTTTAACATGCTCTTTTCTGTTTTTTTAAATTTTGTAATTTATAAGAAACAAATAAAACAGAAATCAGCAGATTAAAATTGTTTTAACATGCTCTTTTCTGTTTTTTTAAATTCTGTAATTTATAAGAAACAAATAAAACAGAAATCAGCAGATTAAAACTTTTTTAACATGCTCTTTTCTGTATTTTTAAATTCTGTAATTTATAAGAAACAAATAAAACAGAAACCAGCAGATTAAAATTGTTTTAACATGCTCTTTTCTGTTTTTTTAAATTCTGTAATTTATAAGAAACAGATAAAACAGAAATCAGCAGGTTAAAATTGTTTTAACATGCTCTTTTCTGTTTTTTTAAATTCTGTAATTTATAAGAAACAAATAAAACAGAAATCAGCAGGTTAAAATTGTTTTAACATGCTCTTTTCTGTTTTTTTAAATTTTGTAATTTATAAGAAACAAATAAAACAGAAATCAGCAGATTAAAATTATTTTAACATGCTCTTTTCTGTTTTTTTAAATTCTGTAATTTATAAGAAACAAATAAAACAGAAATCAGCAGGTTAAAATTGTTTTAACATGCTCTTTTCTGTTTTTTTAAATTTTGTAATTTATAAGAAACAAATAAAACAGAAATCAGCAGATTAAAATTATTTTAACATGCTCTTTTCTGTTTTTTTAAATTCTGTAATTTATAAGAAACAAATAAAACAGAAATCAGCAGGTTAAAATTGTTTTAACATGCTCTTTTCTGTTTTTTTAAATTCTGTAATTTATAAGAAACAAATAAAACAGAAATCAGCAGATTAAAATTGTTTTAACATGCTCTTTTCTGTTTTTTTAAATTCTGTAATTTATAAGAAACAGATAAAACAGAAATCAGCAGGTTAAAATTGTTTTAACATGCTCTTTTCTGTTTTTTTAAATTTTGTAATTTATAAGAAACAAATAAAACAGAAATCAGCAGATTAAAATTATTTTAACATGCTCTTTTCTGTTTTTTTAAATTCTGTAATTTATAAGAAACAAATAAAACAGAAATCAGCAGGTTAAAATTGTTTTAACATGCTCTTTTCTGTATTTTTAAATTCTGTAATTTATAAGAAACAAATAAAACAGAAATCAGCAGGTTAAAATTGTTTTAACATGCTCTTTTCTGTTTTTTTAAATTTTGTAATTTATAAGAAACAAATAAAACAGAAATCAGCAGATTAAAATTATTTTAACATGCTCTTTTCTGTTTTTTTAAATTCTGTAATTTATAAGAAACAAATAAAACAGAAATCAGCAGGTTAAAATTGTTTTAACATGCTCTTTTCTGTTTTTTTAAATCCTGTAATTTATAAGAAACAAATAAAACAGAAATCAGCAGGTTAAAATTGTTTTAACATGCTCTTTTCTGTTTTTTTAAATTTTGTAATTTATAAGAAACAAATAAAACAGAAATCAGCAGGTTAAAATTGTTTTAACATGCTCTTTTCTGTTTTTTTAAATTCTGTAATTTATACTAAACAAATAAAACAGAAATCAGCAGGTTAAAATTGTTTTAACATGCTCTTTTCTGTTTTTTTAAATTTTGTAATTTATAAGAAACAAATAAAACAGAAATCAGCAGATTAAAATTGTTTTAACATGCTCTTTTCTGTATTTTTAAATTCTGTAATTTATACTAAACAAATAAAACAGAAATCAGCAGGTTAAAATTGTTTTAACATGCTCTTTTCTGTTTTTTTAAATTTTGTAATTTATAAGAAACAAATAAAACAGAAATCAGCAGATTAAAATTGTTTTAACATGCTCTTTTCTGTTTTTTTAAATTCTGTAATTTATAAGAAACAAATAAAACAGAAATCAGCAGATTAAAACTTTTTTAACATGCTCTTTTCTGTATTTTTAAATTCTGTAATTTATAAGAAACAAATAAAACAGAAACCAGCAGATTAAAATTGTTTTAACATGCTCTTTTCTGTTTTTTTAAATTCTGTAATTTATAAGAAACAGATAAAACAGAAATCAGCAGGTTAAAATTGTTTTAACATGCTCTTTTCTGTTTTTTTAAATTCTGTAATTTATAAGAAACAAATAAAACAGAAATCAGCAGGTTAAAATTGTTTTAACATGCTCTTTTCTGTTTTTTTAAATTTTGTAATTTATAAGAAACAAATAAAACAGAAATCAGCAGATTAAAATTATTTTAACATGCTCTTTTCTGTTTTTTTAAATTCTGTAATTTATAAGAAACAAATAAAACAGAAATCAGCAGGTTAAAATTGTTTTAACATGCTCTTTTCTGTTTTTTTAAATTTTGTAATTTATAAGAAACAAATAAAACAGAAATCAGCAGATTAAAATTATTTTAACATGCTCTTTTCTGTTTTTTTAAATTCTGTAATTTATAAGAAACAAATAAAACAGAAATCAGCAGGTTAAAATTGTTTTAACATGCTCTTTTCTGTTTTTTTAAATTCTGTAATTTATAAGAAACAAATAAAACAGAAATCAGCAGATTAAAATTGTTTTAACATGCTCTTTTCTGTTTTTTTAAATTCTGTAATTTATAAGAAACAGATAAAACAGAAATCAGCAGGTTAAAATTGTTTTAACATGCTCTTTTCTGTTTTTTTAAATTCTGTAATTTATACTAAACAAATAAAACAGAAATCAGCAGGTTAAAATTGTTTTAACATGCTCTTTTCTGTTTTTTTAAATTTTGTAATTTATAAGAAACAAATAAAACAGAAATCAGCAGGTTAAAATTGTTTTAACATGCTCTTTTCTGTTTTTTTAAATTCTATAATTTATAAGAAACAAATAAAACAGAAACCAGCAGATTAAAATTGTTTTAACATGCTCTTTTCTGTATTTTTAAATTCTGTAATTTATAAGAAACAGATAAAACAGAAATCAGCAGGTTAAAATTGTTTTAACATGCTCTTTTCTGTTTTTTTAAATTCTGTAATTTATACTAAACAAATAAAACAGAAATCAGCAGGTTAAAATTGTTTTAACATGCTCTTTTCTGTATTTTTAAATTCTGTAATTTATAAGAAACAAATAAAACAGAAATCAGCAGATTAAAATTGTTTTAACATGCTCTTTTCTGTATTTTTAAATTCTGTAATTTATAAGAAACAAATAAAACAGAAATCAGCAGGTTAAAATTGTTTTAACATGCTCTTTTCTGTTTTTTTAAATTCTGTAATTTATAAGAAACAAATAAAACAGAAATCAGCAGATTAAAATTGTTTTAACATGCTCTTTTCTGTTTTTTTAAATTCTGTAATTTATAAGAAACAGATAAAACAGAAATCAGCAGGTTAAAATTGTTTTAACATGCTCTTTTCTGTTTTTTTAAATTCTGTAATTTATAAGAAACAAATAAAACAGAAATCAGCAGGTTAAAATTGTTTTAACATGCTCTTTTCTGTTTTTTTAAATTCTGTAATTTATAAGAAACAAATAAAACAGAAATCAGCAGATTAAAATTGTTTTAACATGCTCTTTTCTGTTTTTTTAAATTCTGTAATTTATAAGAAACAGATAAAACAGAAATCAGCAGGTTAAAATTGTTTTAACATGCTCTTTTCTGTTTTTTTAAATTATGTAATTTATACTAAACAAATAAAACAGAAATCAGCAGGTTAAAATTGTTTTAACATGCTCTTTTCTGTTTTTTTAAATTCTGTAATTTATAAGAAACAAATAAAACAGAAACCAGCAGATTAAAATTGTTTTAACATGCTCTTTTCTGTATTTTTAAATTCTGTAATTTATAAGAAACAGATAAAACAGAAACCAGCAGATTAAAATTGTTTTAACATGCTCTTTTCTGTATTTTTAAATTCTGTAATTTATAAGAAACAAATAAAACAGAAATCAGCAGGTTAAAATTGTTTTAACATGCTCTTTTCTGTATTTTTAAATTCTGTAATTTATAAGAAACAAATAAAACAGAAATCAGCAGATTAAAATTGTTTTAACATGCTCTTTTCTGTTTTTTTAAATTCTGTAATTTATAAGAAACAGATAAAACAGAAACCAGCAGATTAAAATTGTTTTAACATGCTCTTTTCTGTTTTTTTAAATTCTGTAATTTATACTAAACAAATAAAACAGAAATCAGCAGGTTAAAATTGTTTTAACATGCTCTTTTCTGTATTTTTAAATTCTGTAATTTATAAGAAACAAATAAAACAGAAATCAGCAGATTAAAACTGTTTTAACATGCTCTTTTCTGTATTTTTAAATTCTGTAATTTATAAGAAACAAATAAAACAGAAACCAGCAGATTAAAATTGTTTTAACATGCTCTTTTCTGTTTTTTTAAATTCTGTAATTTATAAGAAACAGATAAAACAGAAATCAGCAGGTTAAAATTGTTTTAACATGCTCTTTTCTGTTTTTTTAAATTCTGTAATTTATAAGAAACAAATAAAACAGAAATCAGCAGGTTAAAATTGTTTTAACATGCTCTTTTCTGTTTTTTTAAATTTTGTAATTTATAAGAAACAAATAAAACAGAAATCAGCAGATTAAAATTATTTTAACATGCTCTTTTCTGTTTTTTTAAATTCTGTAATTTATAAGAAACAAATAAAACAGAAATCAGCAGGTTAAAATTGTTTTAACATGCTCTTTTCTGTTTTTTTAAATTTTGTAATTTATAAGAAACAAATAAAACAGAAATCAGCAGATTAAAATTATTTTAACATGCTCTTTTCTGTTTTTTTAAATTCTGTAATTTATAAGAAACAAATAAAACAGAAATCAGCAGGTTAAAATTGTTTTAACATGCTCTTTTCTGTTTTTTTAAATTCTGTAATTTATAAGAAACAGATAAAACAGAAATCAGCAGGTTAAAATTGTTTTAACATGCTCTTTTCTGTTTTTTTAAATTCTGTAATTTATACTAAACAAATAAAACAGAAATCAGCAGGTTAAAATTGTTTTAACATGCTCTTTTCTGTTTTTTTAAATTTTGTAATTTATAAGAAACAAATAAAACAGAAATCAGCAGGTTAAAATTGTTTTAACATGCTCTTTTCTGTTTTTTTAAATTCTGTAATTTATAAGAAACAAATAAAACAGAAACCAGCAGATTAAAATTGTTTTAACATGCTCTTTTCTGTTTTTTTAAATTCTGTAATTTATACTAAACAAATAAAACAGAAATCAGCAGGTTAAAATTGTTTTAACATGCTCTTTTCTGTATTTTTAAATTCTGTAATTTATAAGAAACAGATAAAACAGAAATCAGCAGATTAAAATTGTTTTAACATGCTCTTTTCTGTTTTTTTAAATTCTGTAATTTATAAGAAACAGATAAAACAGAAACCAGCAGATAAAAATTGTTTTAACATGCTCTTTTCTGTTTTTTTAAATTCTGTAATTTATACTAAACAAATAAAACAGAAATCAGCAGGTTAAAATTGTTTTAACATGCTCTTTTCTGTATTTTTAAATTCTGTAATTTATACTAAACAAATAAAACAGAAATCAGCAGGTTAAAATTGTTTTAACATGCTCTTTTCTGTATTTTTAAATTCTGTAATTTATAAGAAACAAATAAAACAGAAATCAGCAGATTAAAATTGTTTTAACATGCTCTTTTCTTTTTTTTTAAATTCTGTAATTTATAAGAAACAGATAAAACAGAAACCAGCAGATTAAAATTGTTTTAACATGCTCTTTTCTGTTTTTTTAAATTCTGTAATTTATACTAAACAAATAAAACAGAAATCAGCAGGTTAAAATTGTTTTAACATGCTCTTTTCTGTATTTTTAAATTCTGTAATTTATAAGAAACAAATAAAACAGAAATCAGCAGATTAAAATTGTTTTAACATGCTCTTTTCTGTTTTTTTAAATTCTGTAATTTATAAGAAACAGATAAAACAGAAATCAGCAGGTTAAAATTGTTTTAACATGCTCTTTTCTGTTTTTTTAAATTCTGTAATTTATACTAAACAAATAAAACAGAAATCAGCAGGTTAAAATTGTTTTAACATGCTCTTTTCTGTTTTTTTAAATTTTGTAATTTATAAGAAACAAATAAAACAGAAATCAGCAGGTTAAAATTGTTTTAACATGCTCTTTTCTGTTTTTTTAAATTCTGTAATTTATAAGAAACAAATAAAACAGAAACCAGCAGATTAAAATTGTTTTAACATGCTCTTTTCTGTATTTTTAAATTCTGTAATTTATAAGAAACAGATAAAACAGAAATCAGCAGGTTAAAATTGTTTTAACATGCTCTTTTCTGTTTTTTTAAATTCTGTAATTTATACTAAACAAATAAAACAGAAATCAGCAGGTTAAAATTGTTTTAACATGCTCTTTTCTGTTTTTTTAAATTTTGTAATTTATAAGAAACAAATAAAACAGAAATCAGCAGGTTAAAATTGTTTTAACATGCTCTTTTCTGTTTTTTTAAATTCTGTAATTTATACTAAACAAATAAAACAGAAATCAGCAGGTTAAAATTGTTTTAACATGCTCTTTTCTGTATTTTTAAATTCTGTAATTTATAAGAAACAAATAAAACAGAAATCAGCAGGTTAAAATTGTTTTAACATGCTCTTTTCTGTTTTTTTAAATTCTGTAATTTATAAGAAACAAATAAAACAGAAATCAGCAGATTAAAATTGTTTTAACATGCTCTTTTCTGTTTTTTTAAATTCTGTAATTTATAAGAAACAGATAAAACAGAAATCAGCAGGTTAAAATTGTTTTAACATGCTCTTTTCTGTTTTTTTAAATTCTGTAATTTATAAGAAACAAATAAAACAGAAATCAGCAGGTTAAAATTGTTTTAACATGCTCTTTTCTGTTTTTTTAAATTCTGTAATTTATAAGAAACAAATAAAACAGAAATCAGCAGATTAAAATTGTTTTAACATGCTCTTTTCTGTTTTTTTAAATTCTGTAATTTATAAGAAACAGATAAAACAGAAATCAGCAGGTTAAAATTGTTTTAACATGCTCTTTTCTGTTTTTTTAAATTCTGTAATTTATACTAAACAAATAAAACAGAAATCAGCAGGTTAAAATTGTTTTAACATGCTCTTTTCTGTTTTTTTAAATTTTGTAATTTATAAGAAACAAATAAAACAGAAATCAGCAGGTTAAAATTGTTTTAACATGCTCTTTTCTGTTTTTTTAAATTCTGTAATTTATAAGAAACAAATAAAACAGAAACCAGCAGATTAAAATTGTTTTAACATGCTCTTTTCTGTTTTTTTAAATTTTGTAATTTATAAGAAACAAATAAAACAGAAATCAGCAGGTTAAAATTGTTTTAACATGCTCTTTTCTGTATTTTTAAATTCTGTAATTTATAAGAAACAAATAAAACAGAAATCAGCAGGTTAAAATTGTTTTAACATGCTCTTTTCTGTTTTTTTAAATTCTGTAATTTATAAGAAACAAATAAAACAGAAACCAGCAGATAAAAATTGTTTTAACATGCTCTTTTCTGTATTTTTAAATTCTGTAATTTATAAGAAACAAATAAAACAGAAATCAGCAGGTTAAAATTGTTTTAACATGCTCTTTTCTGTATTTTTAAATTCTGTAATTTATAAGAAACAAATAAAACAGAAATCAGCAGATTAAAATTGTTTTAACATGCTCTTTTCTGTTTTTTTAAATTTTGTAATTTATAAGAAACAAATAAAACAGAAATCAGCAGATTAAAATTGTTTTAACATGCTCTTTTCTGTTTTTTTAAATTCTGTAATTTATAAGAAACAAATATAACAGAAATCAGCAGATTAAAACTGTTTTAACATGCTCTTTTCTGTATTTTTAAATTCTGTAATTTATAAGAAACAAATAAAACAGAAACCAGCAGATTAAAATTGTTTTAACATGCTCTTTTCTGTTTTTTTAAATTCTGTAATTTATAAGAAACAAATAAAACAGAAACCAGCAGATTAAAATTTTTTTAACATGCTCTTTTCTGTATTTTTAAATTCTGTAATTTATAAGAAACAAATAAAACAGAAATCAGCAGATTAAAACTGTTTTAACATGCTCTTTTCTGTATTTTTAAATTCTGTAATTTATAAGAAACAAATAAAACAGAAACCAGCAGATTAAAATTGTTTTAACATGCTCTTTTCTGTTTTTTTAAATTCTGTAATTTATAAGAAACAAATAAAACAGAAATCAGCAGATTAAAATTGTTTTAACATGCTCTTTTCTGTTTTTTTAAATTCTGTAATTTATAAGAAACAGATAAAATAGAAATCAGCAGGTTAAAATTGTTTTAACATGCTCTTTTCTGTTTTTTTAAATTCTGTAATTTATAAGAAATTAATAAAACAGAAATCAGCAGGTTAAAATTGTTTTAACATGCTCTTTTCTGTTTTTTTAAATTTTGTAATTTATAAGAAACAAATAAAACAGAAATCAGCAGATTAAAATTATTTTAACATGCTCTTTTCTGTTTTTTTAAATTCTGTAATTTATAAGAAACAAATAAAACAGAAATCAGCAGGTTAAAATTGTTTTAACATGCTCTTTTCTGTTTTTTTAAATTTTGTAATTTATAAGAAACAAATAAAACAGAAATCAGCAGATTAAAATTATTTTAACATGCTCTTTTCTGTTTTTTTAAATTCTGTAATTTATAAGAAACAAATAAAACAGAAATCAGCAGGTTAAAATTGTTTTAACATGCTCTTTTCTGTTTTTTTAAATTCTGTAATTTATAAGAAACAAATAAAACAGAAATCAGCAGATTAAAATTGTTTTAACATGCTCTTTTCTGTTTTTTTAAATTCTGTAATTTATAAGAAACAGATAAAACAGAAATCAGCAGGCTAAAATTGTTTTAACATGCTCTTTTCTGTTTTTTTAAATTCTGTAATTTATACTAAACAAATAAAACAGAAATCAGCAGGTTAAAATTGTTTTAACATGCTCTTTTCTGTTTTTTTAAATTTTGTAATTTATAAGAAACAAATAAAACAGAAATCAGCAGATTAAAATTATTTTAACATGCTCTTTTCTGTTTTTTTAAATTCTGTAATTTATAAGAAACAAATAAAACAGAAATCAGCAGGTTAAAATTGTTTTAACATGCTCTTTTCTGTATTTTTAAATTCTGTAATTTATAAGAAACAAATAAAACAGAAATCAGCAGGTTAAAATTGTTTTAACATGCTCTTTTCTGTTTTTTTAAATTCTGTAATTTATAAGAAACAAATAAAACAGAAACCAGCAGATTAAAATTGTTTTAACATGCTCTTTTCTGTATTTTTAAATTCTGTAATTTATAAGAAACAAATAAAACAGAAATCAGCAGGTTAAAATTGTTTTAACATGCTCTTTTCTGTTTTTTTAAATTCTGTAATTTATAAGAAACAAATAAAACAGAAATCAGCAGATTAAAACTGTTTTAACATGCTCTTTTCTGTATTTTTAAATTCTGTAATTTATAAGAAACAAATAAAACAGAAATCAGCAGATTAAAATTGTTTTAACATGCTCTTTTCTGTTTTTTTAAATTTTGTAATTTATAAGAAACAAATAAAACAGAAATCAGCAGATTAAAATTGTTTTAACATGCTCTTTTCTGTTTTTTTAAATTCTGTAATTTATAAGAAACAAATATAACAGAAATCAGCAGATTAAAACTGTTTTAACATGCTCTTTTCTGTATTTTTAAATTCTGTAATTTATAAGAAACAAATAAAACAGAAACCAGCAGATTAAAATTGTTTTAACATGCTCTTTTCTGTTTTTTTAAATTCTGTAATTTATAAGAAACAAATAAAACAGAAACCAGCAGATTAAAATTTTTTTAACATGCTCTTTTCTGTATTTTTAAATTCTGTAATTTATAAGAAACAAATAAAACAGAAATCAGCAGATTAAAACTGTTTTAACATGCTCTTTTCTGTATTTTTAAATTCTGTAATTTATAAGAAACAAATAAAACAGAAACCAGCAGATTAAAATTGTTTTAACATGCTCTTTTCTGTTTTTTTAAATTCTGTAATTTATAAGAAACAAATAAAACAGAAATCAGCAGATTAAAATTGTTTTAACATGCTCTTTTCTGTTTTTTTAAATTCTGTAATTTATAAGAAACAGATAAAACAGAAATCAGCAGGTTAAAATTGTTTTAACATGCTCTTTTCTGTTTTTTTAAATTCTGTAATTTATAAGAAACAAATAAAACAGAAATCAGCAGGTTAAAATTGTTTTAACATGCTCTTTTCTGTTTTTTTAAATTTTGTAATTTATAAGAAACAAATAAAACAGAAATCAGCAGGTTAAAATTGTTTTAACATGCTCTTTTCTGTTTTTTTAAATTCTGTAATTTATAAGAAACAAATAAAACAGAAATCAGCAGATTAAAATTGTTTTAACATGCTCTTTTCTGTTTTTTTAAATTCTGTAATTTATAAGAAACAGATAAAACAGAAATCAGCAGGTTAAAATTGTTTTAACATGCTCTTTTCTGTTTTTTTAAATTCTGTAATTTATACTAAACAAATAAAACAGAAATCAGCAGGTTAAAATTGTTTTAACATGCTCTTTTCTGTTTTTTTAAATTTTGTAATTTATAAGAAACAAATAAAACAGAAATCAGCAGATTAAAATTATTTTAACATGCTCTTTTCTGTTTTTTTAAATTCTGTAATTTATAAGAAACAAATAAAACAGAAATCAGCAGGTTAAAATTGTTTTAACATGCTCTTTTCTGTATTTTTAAATTCTGTAATTTATAAGAAACAAATAAAACAGAAATCAGCAGATTAAAATTGTTTTAACATGCTCTTTTCTGTTTTTTTAAATTTTGTAATTTATAAGAAACAAATAAAACAGAAATCAGCAGGTTAAAATTGTTTTAACATGCTCTTTTCTGTTTTTTTAAATTCTGTAATTTATAAGAAACAAATAAAACAGAAATCAGCAGATTAAAATTGTTTTAACATGCTCTTTTCTGTTTTTTTAAATTCTGTAATTTATAAGAAACAGATAAAACAGAAATCAGCAGGTTAAAATTGTTTTAACATGCTCTTTTCTGTTTTTTTAAATTCTGTAATTTATACTAAACAAATAAAACAGAAATCAGCAGGTTAAAATTGTTTTAACATGCTCTTTTCTGTTTTTTTAAATTTTGTAATTTATAAGAAACAAATAAAACAGAAATCAGCAGATTAAAATTATTTTAACATGCTCTTTTCTGTTTTTTTAAATTCTGTAATTTATAAGAAACAAATAAAACAGAAATCAGCAGGTTAAAATTGTTTTAACATGCTCTTTTCTGTATTTTTAAATTCTGTAATTTATAAGAAACAAATAAAACAGAAATCAGCAGGTTAAAATTGTTTTAACATGCTCTTTTCTGTATTTTTAAATTTTGTAATTTATAAGAAACAAATAAAACAGAAATCAGCAGGTTAAAATTGTTTTAACATGCTCTTTTCTGTATTTTTAAATTCTGTAATTTATAAGAAACAAATAAAACAGAAATCAGCAGATTAAAATTGTTTTAACATGCTCTTTTCTGTTTTTTTAAATTTTGTAATTTATAAGAAACAAATAAAACAGAAATCAGCAGATTAAAATTGTTTTAACATGCTCTTTTCTGTTTTTTTAAATTCTGTAATTTATAAGAAACAAATATAACAGAAATCAGCAGATTAAAACTGTTTTAACATGCTCTTTTCTGTATTTTTAAATTCTGTAATTTATAAGAAACAAATAAAACAGAAACCAGCAGATTAAAATTGTTTTAACATGCTCTTTTCTGTTTTTTTAAATTCTGTAATTTATAAGAAACAAATAAAACAGAAACCAGCAGATTAAAATTTTTTTAACATGCTCTTTTCTGTATTTTTAAATTCTGTAATTTATAAGAAACAAATAAAACAGAAATCAGCAGATTAAAACTGTTTTAACATGCTCTTTTCTGTATTTTTAAATTCTGTAATTTATAAGAAACAAATAAAACAGAAACCAGCAGATTAAAATTGTTTTAACATGCTCTTTTCTGTTTTTTTAAATTCTGTAATTTATAAGAAACAAATAAAACAGAAATCAGCAGATTAAAATTGTTTTAACATGCTCTTTTCTGTTTTTTTAAATTCTGTAATTTATAAGAAACAGATAAAACAGAAATCAGCAGGTTAAAATTGTTTTAACATGCTCTTTTCTGTTTTTTTAAATTCTGTAATTTATAAGAAACAAATAAAACAGAAATCAGCAGGTTAAAATTGTTTTAACATGCTCTTTTCTGTTTTTTTAAATTTTGTAATTTATAAGAAACAAATAAAACAGAAATCAGCAGATTAAAATTATTTTAACATGCTCTTTTCTGTTTTTTTAAATTCTGTAATTTATAAGAAACAAATAAAACAGAAATCAGCAGGTTAAAATTGTTTTAACATGCTCTTTTCTGTTTTTTTAAATTTTGTAATTTATAAGAAACAAATAAAACAGAAATCAGCAGATTAAAATTATTTTAACATGCTCTTTTCTGTTTTTTTAAATTCTGTAATTTATAAGAAACAAATAAAACAGAAATCAGCAGGTTAAAATTGTTTTAACATGCTCTTTTCTGTTTTTTTAAATTCTGTAATTTATAAGAAACAAATAAAACAGAAATCAGCAGATTAAAATTGTTTTAACATGCTCTTTTCTGTTTTTTTAAATTCTGTAATTTATAAGAAACAGATAAAACAGAAATCAGCAGATTAAAATTGTTTTAACATGCTCTTTTCTGTATTTTTAAATTCTGTAATTTATAAGAAACAAATAAAACAGAAATCAGCAGGTTAAAATTGTTTTAACATGCTCTTTTCTGTTTTTTTAAATTCTGTAATTTATAAGAAACAAATAAAACAGAAATCAGCAGATTAAAACTGTTTTAACATGCTCTTTTCTGTATTTTTAAATTCTGTAATTTATAAGAAACAAATAAAACAGAAATCAGCAGATTAAAATTGTTTTAACATGCTCTTTTCTGTTTTTTTAAATTTTGTAATTTATAAGAAACAAATAAAACAGAAATCAGCAGATTAAAATTGTTTTAACATGCTCTTTTCTGTTTTTTTAAATTTTGTAATTTATAAGAAACAAATAAAACAGAAATCAGCAGATTAAAATTGTTTTAACATGCTCTTTTCTGTTTTTTTAAATTCTGTAATTTATAAGAAACAAATAAAACAGAAATCAGCAGATTAAAATTGTTTTAACATGCTCTTTTCTGTTTTTTTAAATTTTGTAATTTATAAGAAACAAATAAAACAGAAATCAGCAGATTAAAATTATTTTAACATGCTCTTTTCTGTTTTTTTAAATTCTGTAATTTATAAGAAACAAATAAAACAGAAATCAGCAGGTTAAAATTGTTTTAACATGCTCTTTTCTGTTTTTTTAAATTTTGTAATTTATAAGAAACAAATAAAACAGAAATCAGCAGATTAAAATTATTTTAACATGCTCTTTTCTGTTTTTTTAAATTCTGTAATTTATAAGAAACAAATAAAACAGAAATCAGCAGGTTAAAATTGTTTTAACATGCTCTTTTCTGTTTTTTTAAATTCTGTAATTTATAAGAAACAAATAAAACAGAAATCAGCAGATTAAAACTGTTTTAACATGCTCTTTTCTGTATTTTTAAATTCTGTAATTTATAAGAAACAAATAAAACAGAAACCAGCAGATTAAAATTGTTTTAACATGCTCTTTTCTGTTTTTTTAAATTCTGTAATTTATAAGAAACAAATAAAACAGAAATCAGCAGATTAAAATTGTTTTAACATGCTCTTTTCTGTTTTTTTAAATTCTGTAATTTATAAGAAACAGATAAAACAGAAATCAGCAGGTTAAAATTGTTTTAACATGCTCTTTTCTGTTTTTTTAAATTCTGTAATTTATAAGAAACAAATAAAACAGAAATCAGCAGGTTAAAATTGTTTTAACATGCTCTTTTCTGTTTTTTTAAATTTTGTAATTTATAAGAAACAAATAAAACAGAAATCAGCAGATTAAAATTATTTTAACATGCTCTTTTCTGTTTTTTTAAATTCTGTAATTTATAAGAAACAAATAAAACAGAAATCAGCAGGTTAAAATTGTTTTAACATGCTCTTTTCTGTTTTTTTAAATTTTGTAATTTATAAGAAACAAATAAAACAGAAATCAGCAGATTAAAATTATTTTAACATGCTCTTTTCTGTTTTTTTAAATTCTGTAATTTATAAGAAACAAATAAAACAGAAATCAGCAGGTTAAAATTGTTTTAACATGCTCTTTTCTGTTTTTTTAAATTCTGTAATTTATAAGAAACAAATAAAACAGAAATCAGCAGATTAAAATTGTTTTAACATGCTCTTTTCTGTTTTTTTAAATTCTGTAATTTATAAGAAACAGATAAAACAGAAATCAGCAGATTAAAATTGTTTTAACATGCTCTTTTCTGTATTTTTAAATTCTGTAATTTATAAGAAACAAATAAAACAGAAATCAGCAGGTTAAAATTGTTTTAACATGCTCTTTTCTGTTTTTTTAAATTCTGTAATTTATAAGAAACAAATAAAACAGAAATCAGCAGATTAAAACTGTTTTAACATGCTCTTTTCTGTATTTTTAAATTCTGTAATTTATAAGAAACAAATAAAACAGAAATCAGCAGATTAAAATTGTTTTAACATGCTCTTTTCTGTTTTTTTAAATTTTGTAATTTATAAGAAACAAATAAAACAGAAATCAGCAGATTAAAATTGTTTTAACATGCTCTTTTCTGTTTTTTTAAATTTTGTAATTTATAAGAAACAAATAAAACAGAAATCAGCAGATTAAAATTGTTTTAACATGCTCTTTTCTGTTTTTTTAAATTCTGTAATTTATAAGAAACAAATAAAACAGAAATCAGCAGATTAAAATTGTTTTAACATGCTCTTTTCTGTTTTTTTAAATTTTGTAATTTATAAGAAACAAATAAAACAGAAATCAGCAGATTAAAATTATTTTAACATGCTCTTTTCTGTTTTTTTAAATTCTGTAATTTATAAGAAACAAATAAAACAGAAATCAGCAGGTTAAAATTGTTTTAACATGCTCTTTTCTGTTTTTTTAAATTTTGTAATTTATAAGAAACAAATAAAACAGAAATCAGCAGATTAAAATTATTTTAACATGCTCTTTTCTGTTTTTTTAAATTCTGTAATTTATAAGAAACAAATAAAACAGAAATCAGCAGGTTAAAATTGTTTTAACATGCTCTTTTCTGTTTTTTTAAATTCTGTAATTTATAAGAAACAAATAAAACAGAAATCAGCAGATTAAAATTGTTTTAACATGCTCTTTTCTGTTTTTTTAAATTCTGTAATTTATAAGAAACAGATAAAACAGAAATCAGCAGATTAAAATTGTTTTAACATGCTCTTTTCTGTATTTTTAAATTCTGTAATTTATAAGAAACAAATAAAACAGAAATCAGCAGGTTAAAATTGTTTTAACATGCTCTTTTCTGTTTTTTTAAATTCTGTAATTTATAAGAAACAAATAAAACAGAAATCAGCAGATTAAAACTGTTTTAACATGCTCTTTTCTGTATTTTTAAATTCTGTAATTTATAAGAAACAAATAAAACAGAAATCAGCAGATTAAAATTGTTTTAACATGCTCTTTTCTGTTTTTTTAAATTTTGTAATTTATAAGAAACAAATAAAACAGAAATCAGCAGATTAAAATTGTTTTAACATGCTCTTTTCTGTTTTTTTAAATTTTGTAATTTATAAGAAACAAATAAAACAGAAATCAGCAGATTAAAATTGTTTTAACATGCTCTTTTCTGTTTTTTTAAATTCTGTAATTTATAAGAAACAAATAAAACAGAAATCAGCAGATTAAAATTGTTTTAACATGCTCTTTTCTGTATTTTTAAATTCTGTAATTTATAAGAAACAAATAAAACAGAAATCAGCAGATTAAAATTGTTTTAACATGCTCTTTTCTGTTTTTTTAAATTCTGTAATTTATAAGAAACAGATAAAACAGAAATCAGCAGATTAAAATTGTTTTAACATGCTCTTTTCTGTATTTTTAAATTCTGTAATTTATAAGAAACAAATAAAACAGAAATCAGCAGATTAAAATTGTTTTAACATGCTCTTTTCTGTTTTTTTAAATTCTGTAATTTATAAGAAACAAATAAAACAGAAATCAGCAGATTAAAACTGTTTTAACATGCTCTTTTCTGTATTTTTAAATTCTGTAATTTATAAGAAACAAATAAAACAGAAATCAGCAGATTAAAATTGTTTTAACATGCTCTTTTCTGTATTTTTAAATTCTGTAATTTATAAGAAACAAATAAAACAGAAATCAGCAGATTAAAATTGTTTTAACATGCTCTTTTCTGTTTTTTTAAATTCTGTAATTTATAAGAAACAAATAAAACAGAAATCAGCAGGTTAAAATTGTTTTAACATGCTCTTTTCTGTTTTTTTAAATTTTGTAATTTATAAGAAACAAATAAAACAGAAATCAGCAGATTAAAATTATTTTAACATGCTCTTTTCTGTTTTTTTAAATTCTGTAATTTATAAGAAACAAATAAAACAGAAATCAGCAGGTTAAAATTGTTTTAACATGCTCTTTTCTGTTTTTTTAAATTCTGTAATTTATAAGAAACAAATAAAACAGAAATCAGCAGATTAAAATTGTTTTAACATGCTCTTTTCTGTTTTTTTAAATTCTGTAATTTATAAGAAACAGATAAAACAGAAATCAGCAGATTAAAATTGTTTTAACATGCTCTTTTCTGTATTTTTAAATTCTGTAATTTATAAGAAACAAATAAAACAGAAATCAGCAGGTTAAAATTGTTTTAACATGCTCTTTTCTGTTTTTTTAAATTCTGTAATTTATAAGAAACAAATAAAACAGAAATCAGCAGATTAAAACTGTTTTAACATGCTCTTTTCTGTATTTTTAAATTCTGTAATTTATAAGAAACAAATAAAACAGAAATCAGCAGATTAAAATTGTTTTAACATGCTCTTTTCTGTTTTTTTAAATTTTGTAATTTATAAGAAACAAATAAAACAGAAATCAGCAGATTAAAATTGTTTTAACATGCTCTTTTCTGTTTTTTTAAATTCTGTAATTTATAAGAAACAAATATAACAGAAATCAGCAGATTAAAACTGTTTTAACATGCTCTTTTCTGTATTTTTAAATTCTGTAATTTATAAGAAACAAATAAAACAGAAACCAGCAGATTAAAATTGTTTTAACATGCTCTTTTCTGTTTTTTTAAATTCTGTAATTTATAAGAAACAAATATAACAGAAATCAGCAGATTAAAACTGTTTTAACATGCTCTTTTCTGTATTTTTAAATTCTGTAATTTATAAGAAACAAATAAAACAGAAACCAGCAGATTAAAATTTTTTTAACATGCTCTTTTCTGTATTTTTAAATTCTGTAATTTATAAGAAACAAATAAAACAGAAATCAGCAGATTAAAACTGTTTTAACATGCTCTTTTCTGTATTTTTAAATTCTGTAATTTATAAGAAACAAATAAAACAGAAACCAGCAGATTAAAATTGTTTTAACATGCTCTTTTCTGTTTTTTTAAATTCTGTAATTTAAAAGAAACAAATAAAACAGAAATCAGCAGATTAAAATTGTTTTAACATGCTCTTTTCTGTTTTTTTAAATTCTGTAATTTATAAGAAACAGATAAAACAGAAATCAGCAGATTAAAATTGTTTTAACATGCTCTTTTCTGTATTTTTAAATTCTGTAATTTATAAGAAACAAATAAAACAGAAATCAGCAGGTTAAAATTGTTTTAACATGCTCTTTTCTGTTTTTTTAAATTCTGTAATTTATAAGAAACAAATAAAACAGAAATCAGCAGATTAAAACTGTTTTAACATGCTCTTTTCTGTATTTTTAAATTCTGTAATTTATAAGAAACAAATAAAACAGAAATCAGCAGATTAAAATTGTTTTAACATGCTCTTTTCTGTTTTTTTAAATTTTGTAATTTATAAGAAACAAATAAAACAGAAATCAGCAGATTAAAATTGTTTTAACATGCTCTTTTCTGTTTTTTTAAATTCTGTAATTTATAAGAAACAAATATAACAGAAATCAGCAGATTAAAACTGTTTTAACATGCTCTTTTCTGTATTTTTAAATTCTGTAATTTATAAGAAACAAATAAAACAGAAACCAGCAGATTAAAATTGTTTTAACATGCTCTTTTCTGTTTTTTTAAATTCTGTAATTTATAAGAAACAAATAAAACAGAAACCAGCAGATTAAAATTTTTTTAACATGCTCTTTTCTGTATTTTTAAATTCTGTAATTTATAAGAAACAAATAAAACAGAAATCAGCAGATTAAAACTGTTTTAACATGCTCTTTTCTGTATTTTTAAATTCTGTAATTTATAAGAAACAAATAAAACAGAAACCAGCAGATTAAAATTGTTTTAACATGCTCTTTTCTGTTTTTTTAAATTCTGTAATTTATAAGAAACAAATAAAACAGAAATCAGCAGATTAAAATTGTTTTAACATGCTCTTTTCTGTTTTTTTAAATTCTGTAATTTATAAGAAACAGATAAAACAGAAATCAGCAGGTTAAAATTGTTTTAACATGCTCTTTTCTGTTTTTTTAAATTCTGTAATTTATAAGAAACAAATAAAACAGAAATCAGCAGGTTAAAATTGTTTTAACATGCTCTTTTCTGTTTTTTTAAATTCTGTAATTTATAAGAAACAAATAAAACAGAAATCAGCAGGTTAAAATTGTTTTAACATGCTCTTTTCTGTATTTTTAAATTCTGTAATTTATAAGAAACAAATAAAACAGAAATCAGCAGATTAAAATTGTTTTAACATGCTCTTTTCTGTTTTTTTAAATTTTGTAATTTATAAGAAACAAATAAAACAGAAATCAGCAGATTAAAATTGTTTTAACATGCTCTTTTCTGTTTTTTTAAATTTTGTAATTTATAAGAAACAAATAAAACAGAAATCAGCAGGTTAAAATTGTTTTAACATGCTCTTTTCTGTTTTTTTAAATTCTGTAATTTATAAGAAACAAATAAAACAGAAATCAGCAGGTTAAAATTGTTTTAACATGCTCTTTTCTGTTTTTTTAAATTTTGTAATTTATAAGAAACAAATAAAACAGAAATCAGCAGGTTAAAATTGTTTTAACATGCTCTTTTCTGTTTTTTTAAATTCTGTAATTTATAAGAAACAAATAAAACAGAAATCAGCAGGTTAAAATTGTTTTAACATGCTCTTTTCTGTATTTTTAAATTCTGTAATTTATAAGAAACAAATAAAACAGAAATCAGCAGATTAAAATTGTTTTAACATGCTCTTTTCTGTTTTTTTAAATTTTGTAATTTATAAGAAACAAATAAAACAGAAATCAGCAGATTAAAATTGTTTTAACATGCTCTTTTCTGTTTTTTTAAATTCTGTAATTTATAAGAAACAAATATAACAGAAATCAGCAGATTAAAACTGTTTTAACATGCTCTTTTCTGTATTTTTAAATTCTGTAATTTATAAGAAACAAATAAAACAGAAACCAGCAGATTAAAATTGTTTTAACATGCTCTTTTCTGTTTTTTTAAATTCTGTAATTTATAAGAAACAAATAAAACAGAAACCAGCAGATTAAAATTTTTTTAACATGCTCTTTTCTGTATTTTTAAATTCTGTAATTTATAAGAAACAAATAAAACAGAAATCAGCAGATTAAAACTGTTTTAACATGCTCTTTTCTGTATTTTTAAATTCTGTAATTTATAAGAAACAAATAAAACAGAAACCAGCAGATTAAAATTGTTTTAACATGCTCTTTTCTGTTTTTTTAAATTCTGTAATTTATAAGAAACAAATAAAACAGAAATCAGCAGATTAAAATTGTTTTAACATGCTCTTTTCTGTTTTTTTAAATTCTGTAATTTATAAGAAACAGATAAAACAGAAATCAGCAGGTTAAAATTGTTTTAACATGCTCTTTTCTGTTTTTTTAAATTCTGTAATTTATAAGAAACAAATAAAACAGAAATCAGCAGGTTAAAATTGTTTTAACATGCTCTTTTCTGTTTTTTTAAATTTTGTAATTTATAAGAAACAAATAAAACAGAAATCAGCAGATTAAAATTATTTTAACATGCTCTTTTCTGTTTTTTTAAATTCTGTAATTTATAAGAAACAAATAAAACAGAAATCAGCAGGTTAAAATTGTTTTAACATGCTCTTTTCTGTTTTTTTAAATTCTGTAATTTATAAGAAACAAATAAAACAGAAATCAGCAGATTAAAATTGTTTTAACATGCTCTTTTCTGTTTTTTTAAATTCTGTAATTTATAAGAAACAGATAAAACAGAAATCAGCAGGTTAAAATTGTTTTAACATGCTCTTTTCTGTTTTTTTAAATTCTGTAATTTATACTAAACAAATAAAACAGAAATCAGCAGGTTAAAATTGTTTTAACATGCTCTTTTCTGTTTTTTTAAATTTTGTAATTTATAAGAAACAAATAAAACAGAAATCAGCAGATTAAAATTATTTTAACATGCTCTTTTCTGTTTTTTTAAATTCTGTAATTTATAAGAAACAAATAAAACAGAAATCAGCAGGTTAAAATTGTTTTAACATGCTCTTTTCTGTATTTTTAAATTCTGTAATTTATAAGAAACAAATAAAACAGAAATCAGCAGGTTAAAATTGTTTTAACATGCTCTTTTCTGTATTTTTAAATTTTGTAATTTATAAGAAACAAATAAAACAGAAATCAGCAGGTTAAAATTGTTTTAACATGCTCTTTTCTGTATTTTTAAATTCTGTAATTTATAAGAAACAAATAAAACAGAAATCAGCAGGTTAAAATTGTTTTAACATGCTCTTTTCTGTTTTTTTAAATTTTGTAATTTATAAGAAACAAATAAAACAGAAATCAGCAGATTAAAATTATTTTAACATGCTCTTTTCTGTTTTTTTAAATTCTGTAATTTATAAGAAACAAATAAAACAGAAATCAGCAGGTTAAAATTGTTTTAACATGCTCTTTTCTGTTTTTTTAAATTTTGTAATTTATAAGAAACAAATAAAACAGAAATCAGCAGGTTAAAATTGTTTTAACATGCTCTTTTCTGTTTTTTTAAATTCTGTAATTTATAAGAAACAAATAAAACAGAAATCAGCAGGTTAAAATTGTTTTAACATGCTCTTTTCTGTTTTTTTAAATTTTGTAATTTATAAGAAACAAATAAAACAGAAATCAGCAGGTTAAAATTGTTTTAACATGCTCTTTTCTGTTTTTTTAAATTCTGTAATTTATAAGAAACAAATAAAACAGAAATCAGCAGGTTAAAATTGTTTTAACATGCTCTTTTCTGTATTTTTAAATTCTGTAATTTATAAGAAACAAATAAAACAGAAATCAGCAGATTAAAATTGTTTTAACATGCTCTTTTCTGTTTTTTTAAATTTTGTAATTTATAAGAAACAAATAAAACAGAAATCAGCAGGTTAAAATTGTTTTAACATGCTCTTTTCTGTTTTTTTAAATTTTGTAATTTATAAGAAACAAATAAAACAGAAATCAGCAGGTTAAAATTGTTTTAACATGCTCTTTTCTGTTTTTTTAAATTCTGTAATTTATAAGAAACAAATAAAACAGAAATCAGCAGGTTAAAATTGTTTTAACATGCTCTTTTCTGTATTTTTAAATTCTGTAATTTATAAGAAACAAATAAAACAGAAATCAGCAGATTAAAATTGTTTTAACATGCTCTTTTCTGTTTTTTTAAATTTTGTAATTTATAAGAAACAAATAAAACAGAAATCAGCAGATTAAAATTGTTTTAACATGCTCTTTTCTGTTTTTTTAAATTCTGTAATTTATAAGAAACAAATATAACAGAAATCAGCAGATTAAAACTGTTTTAACATGCTCTTTTCTGTATTTTTAAATTCTGTAATTTATAAGAAACAAATAAAACAGAAACCAGCAGATTAAAATTGTTTTAACATGCTCTTTTCTGTTTTTTTAAATTCTGTAATTTATAAGAAACAAATAAAACAGAAACCAGCAGATTAAAATTTTTTTAACATGCTCTTTTCTGTATTTTTAAATTCTGTAATTTATAAGAAACAAATAAAACAGAAATCAGCAGATTAAAACTGTTTTAACATGCTCTTTTCTGTATTTTTAAATTCTGTAATTTATAAGAAACAAATAAAACAGAAACCAGCAGATTAAAATTGTTTTAACATGCTCTTTTCTGTTTTTTTAAATTCTGTAATTTATAAGAAACAAATAAAACAGAAATCAGCAGATTAAAATTGTTTTAACATGCTCTTTTCTGTTTTTTTAAATTCTGTAATTTATAAGAAACAGATAAAACAGAAATCAGCAGGTTAAAATTGTTTTAACATGCTCTTTTCTGTTTTTTTAAATTCTGTAATTTATAAGAAACAAATAAAACAGAAATCAGCAGGTTAAAATTGTTTTAACATGCTCTTTTCTGTTTTTTTAAATTTTGTAATTTATAAGAAACAAATAAAACAGAAATCAGCAGATTAAAATTATTTTAACATGCTCTTTTCTGTTTTTTTAAATTCTGTAATTTATAAGAAACAAATAAAACAGAAATCAGCAGGTTAAAATTGTTTTAACATGCTCTTTTCTGTATTTTTAAATTCTGTAATTTATAAGAAACAAACAAAACAGAAATCAGCAGATTAAAATTGTTTTAACATGCTCTTTTCTGTTTTTTTAAATTCTGTAATTTATAAGAAACAAATAAAACAGAAATCAGCAGGTTAAAATTGTTTTAACATGCTCTTTTCTGTTTTTTTAAATTATGTAATTTATAAGAAACAAATAAAACAGAAATCAGCAGGTTAAAATTGTTTTAACATGCTCTTTTCTGTATTTTTAAATTCTGTATTTTATAAGAAACAAATAAAACAGAAATCAGCAGATTAAAATTGTTTTAACATGCTCTTTTCTATTTTTTTAAATTCTGTATTTTATAAGAAACAAATAAAACAGAAATCAGCAGATTAAAATTGTTTTAACATGCTCTTTTCTATTTTTTTAAATTCTGTATTTTATAAGAAACAAATAAAACAGAAATCAGCAGGTTAAAATTGTTTTAACATGCTCTTTTCTATTTTTTTAAATTCTGTATTTTATAAGAAACAAATAAAACAGAAATCAGCAGATTAAAATTGTTTTAACATGCTCTTTTCTGTTTTTTTAAATTCTGTAATTTATAAGAAACAAATAAAACAGAAATCAGCAGGTTAAAATTGTTTTAACATGCTCTTTTCTGTTTTTTTAAATTATGTAATTTATAAGAAACAAAAAAAACAGAAATCAGCAGATTAAAATTGTTTTAACATGCTCTTTTCTGTTTTTTTAAATTCTGTAATTTATAAGAAACAAATAAAACAGAAATCAGCAGGTTAAAATTGTTTTAACATGCTCTTTTCTATTTTTTTAAATTCTGTATTTTATAAGAAACAAATAAAACAGAAATCAGCAGATTAAAATTGTTTTAACATGCTCTTTACTATTTTTTTAAATTCTGTATTTTATAAGAAACAAATAAAACAGAAATCAGCAGGTTAAAATTGTTTTAACATGCTCTTTTCTATTTTTTTAAATTCTGTATTTTATAAGAAACAAATAAAACAGAAATCAGCAGATTAAAATTGTTTTAACATGCTCTTTTCTATTTTTTTAAATTCTGTATTTTATAAGAAACAAATAAAACAGAAATCAGCAGGTTAAAATTGTTTTAACATGCTCTTTTCTATTTTTTTAAATTCTGTATTTTATAAGAAACAAATAAAACAGAAATCAGCAGATTAAAATTGTTTTAACATGCTCTTTTCTGTTTTTTTAAATTCTGTAATTTATAAGAAACAAATAAAACAGAAATCAGCAGGTTAAAATTGTTTTAACATGCTCTTTTCTGTTTTTTTAAATTATGTAATTTATAAGAAACAAAAAAAACAGAAATCAGCAGATTAAAATTGTTTTAACATGCTCTTTTCTGTTTTTTTAAATTCTGTAATTTATAAGAAACAAATAAAACAGAAATCAGCAGGTTAAAAATGTTTTAACATGCTCTTTTCTGTTTTTTTAAATTCTGTAATTTATAAGAAACAAATAAAACAGAAATCAGCAGGTTAAAATTGTTTTAACATGCTCTTTTCTGTTTTTTTAAATTCTGTAATTTTTAAGAAACAAATAAAACAGAAATCAGCAGGTTAAAATTGTTTTAACATGCTCTTTTCTGTTTTTTTAAATTCCGTAATTTATAAGAAACAAATAAAACAGAAATCAGCAGATTAAAATTGTTTTAACATGCTCTTTTCTGTTTTTTTAAATTCTGTAATTTATAAGAAACAAATAAAACAGAAATCAGCAGGTTAAAATTGTTTTAACATGCTCTTTTCTGTATTTTTAAATTCTGTAATTTATAAGAAACAAATAAAACAGAAATCAGTAGGTTAAAATAGTTTTAACATGCTCTTTTCTGTATTTTTAAATTCTGTAATTTTTAAGAAACAAATAAAACAGAAATCAGTAGGTTAAAATTGTTTTAACATGCTCTTTTCTGTATTTTTAAATTCTGTAATTTATAAGAAACAAATAAAACAGAAATCAGCAGGTTAAAATTGTTTTAACATGCTCTTTTCTGTTTTTTTAAATTCTGTAATTTATAAGAAACAAATAAAACAGAAATCAGCAGATTAAAATTGTTTTAACATGCTCTTTTCTGTTTTTTTAAATTCTGTAATTTATAAGAAACAAATAAAACAGAAATCAGCAGGTTAAAATTGTTTTAACATGCTCTTTTCTGTTTTTTTAAATTCTGTAATTTATAAGAAACAAATAAAACAGAAATCATAGCGATTATATAATAAAAAAATATAATTGTGAATTTCAGAAAAAGCAAAAACAAAATCTCGTTGTATAAAATTTATTATGAAAAACAAATATTGTTATAAACAATCATAGAATTATAAATGAATATATTTTTCATTTAAAAAAAGCATGAATTTTAAACGGATTGATAAAGTTTGGTGTTATCTGGGATGGAAGGATTTATCCGGCAAATGTGATGATGATTTACTAATCCTGTAGCGGGAATAAAGCAACCTCTTCTGGTGCATCCAATTGATTCTGCAGCGTCACTTAATGCAAATGCTGCAGGATATGGGGCGGAATAAATTGTAGATTGGGAAAGAAAATTAAAATTTGGATTTGAAACAAAAAATTCAGTGCCTAATTGAGTAAACCATGAAAAAAGAGTGTCGCGAGTAAGTACAACAGGTGAGATTTGTACCATATAATCAAAATCTTTTTCCACATCAATCATAGAATCAGAGCAACCAGTGGTTGGATTCATCAATGTATATTCATCTTGACAACTCCAACGCTTAAAAATTAGATAATTTTAATATAATTTTAAAGAAAAAACAATAAACAATCTTACCAATGGTAATAAGGGTGTCGCAGATTGTAAAGCATTATTTCCATTTCCAACCTGATATGTTCCTTGAGAAATTTTAGTTCTTGCTTCATTAATATTTTTAAGAATTTCTTCCCTTTCTTCGATCGTAATAGTACCACTTTCGCAAATGACATCTTGTGTAGGTGGAATATAATTGACTGATGGCTAAACTTTATAAATTTCATCACCAAATTTAAGGTCTTCTGAAAGAGGAATTTGACAATAAATTTGATCAATAGTAAATTCCGGATAGCCTGGTCCCCAATTCTTATGACAATGTTGAATTGCACATCCAACATGTTGTGCTTTATCCGAAAGTGCAAAATTATAATCAGAATATGGCGCAAATGTATTTCCATTATTAAGATGTAATGTATGTCTTGCAAATTGTTGATTATATGATCCAGCTCTAGATGAAAAATCTACCAACATATCAGAGACAAGTACATTAGCATTATTATCATCACCATTCAAATTATATTTACTATAATACCATGTCATATTTCTTTGTTCTTCCCATCTCAATGTATTATCAATACAAGTATCTTCAAGCCAATCATAAATTCTTTCTTCAGTTTCACAATCCCATGTTAAATCTGGTAGAGATTCAGCTTTAAGAGCATATTTTCCATTATCTAACAATAATTGTCCATTTTCAAGTTTGCCTCGAGCTTCATTCAAATAATCCAAAATTTGTTGTCGAACTGTTGGAGTCATTAACAAATTGCTATTTGAACATGTTGTTGTTGAAGATTGTCCAAAAGCAATATAAATAAAACTTGCAAAGACAAAATATAAATGAATGATTTGATTCATTCTGTATTATATTTTCTAAAACTGAAAATATAATGGAATGTGAAATGATAATATATGACTTTTGATTCATTTTTCATTTCCTTTTTTATACTATTTTAAAATGCGGAACCTTTTTGATTAAATTTCAGAATATTATTATAATCATTCATTTTTTTTACAAAAAAGAAAAAATGCACAAAGCAATGGCAACCCCCTCACTATTTTTAATGAACGCCAACCATTATGCAAAATTTTTATTTAGCGTTGGATTACACAATTTTGTGGGGTGAAAATAAAAGATTAAAACAGTGAAAATTGTGTTTAAGTACTCTGCGTTGATACCACTGCTT